>OZ024743.1:360067535-360167535 GCA_964016885.1 Eledone cirrhosa | reverse complement strand
ACACCTTACGGCGTTTAATGCGGGTGAGGTGTGTATGATAATTTGTTTTAGTTTCTGCTCAGGAGACATCTAGGTTGGTAGATTGCTGTTTGCTATTGATCGAAATTCAATAAAACCTCCTATCGTTGTGGCAGTTTGTGTGTCTGCTTTGTGTGTGTTATTGGTGAGTGTGTGTTGAGTGGGTGTCGAGTAGTCTGTTAGTGAAGTAGTTATACCTATTATGTATAAACCTTACTCTATAGATAATGTTTTAGCAATGTAGGGGTTACATAATGGGGTGGTACTTTGTAATATATGTTCGGCAGTGCGTATAAAATTCTATCTTCGTCATTGAGGTAAATTAGATGGCAGCTGTAACGCGATATTGTGTTGATGGTGTATGAACACCTATCGTAATATATGCCTAATTCAATCTAGAAGTGTAGCTGTATGGCAGAATGTTTATGCTAATCGGGAGAAAATATTTTGGCTTTGTTATGGCGGTGGATTGGCAGTATCGATAGAGGGTCGGACGCCATGTTTTGCAGCAAAGAGTTACGGCCCTTTATGGTCTGAGTTCAAATCCCGCCAAGGTTAACTTTGCCTTTCATTCTTACGGGGTCGATAAAATAAAGCACCAGTAATACACTGGGATAATTGCTGGCCTTGTGTCAAAAGTAGAAATAGTTATATTAATCATAAGGTAAGGTTAATGGATAGTGTCATAGCATTATGATTGTTTATTTTCCCGTCGTCTTGACTAAGTTGTTGTACGAGCAGTTTTGTTTGTGTTAGGTTAGACAGGTGCTATTTTGTGCCTAGGAACCAGTATGTGTTGTTGGTATGGTTCGTATATGGCAAAGGGATGTGTTTGTGCGCAAATTTAGTAGTAGTTAATAGTCGTACACTCCGAGGTTGCGCAAGGGCTTGAAGATGAGGTACGTTTTGTATATCCTGTGTTTACAGGAAATAACAGGTCCACTTTTACTTTTAAGTAGTTACTCCTTGGTGAACAATTTGTTTATGGTCTACTCGAGTTAAATCTTGTATGGAAGGCATCCTCCGATGTAGAGTTTTGTTTTAAGAAGTTTAAAGATGTTAGCTATTGGTGTACTGGCCCCCAGTATTGTGTAGAGTGTTGCGCTAAAGAATGTATGGTTGCAGCGGCACCATATAGGTCCTCTGTTCGTGAGATGAGGTACCTTATTGTATTCGCTTTGCTTTAGGGCCACCTTGTAGTACTGTGAGTGCTCATGAAATAACTGTTCGTCTAGTGACAGGTGGGAGATACTCAGGCATATGTTTTTGACAGCATCTTTGGTAATAATCCTCAGTAGAGGCTTTTGTGACTATTAAAAGCGTGCGCACTACACGACTATACTGAAAACATCGCAGGTTACTAGACACAAACTGACACACAGCATACCTGAATCAACATTCTTGTAATAAAAACAATAACTAACATCAATACCACCAATACATATCTAGCTTCTCGTCTCTCTCTCTCTCTCTCTCTCTCTCTCTCTCTCTCTCTCTCTCTCTCTCTCTCTCTCTCTCTCTCTGTATAATTCTCTTATTTTCTTTTTCTATCTTCCACTTCAAATTTGTTCTCTTTATCCCCACAGTCTTCCCCAGCTGCCTTATTAAAGAGTCTGCTTCCTGATAGGTCCCCATTCCTGATAGGTCCCCTTTCCTGATAGGTCCCCATAATCGCCATTCAATCTATAAATATAAACACGTGAGAAATTGTCTCGAATCAAGACGAATGAAATTAAATTTAATTTGTCATCTGATATCTGATACATATTTAATTACATACTAGACCACCCGTGACCCGTTGTGTCACGTTGACTAAAAAAAAATGATTTTTAAATAATTAAAATATACACATATACTATACAATGAAATTGGAAGGACCATATATATATATATATGTGTGTGTGTGTGTGTACATATATATGTATATATGTGTGTGCGTGCGTGTGTGTATATATATATATATGCGGGTGTCTGTGACCTATATACACCGCTCAAAGACAGACACACATATGTATATATATATACATACACACACAAACACACATGTACACACACCCTTAGAAACCCTTTCTATTTAGCAGGATACAGTAATGCTGTATTCGCTTCTTTGAGGAGCTTCCGATTCCAGAGTCAGAATCGATCATAAATCGATCGTTCCTCGAGCTGATCGACAGTGAGAAATATGTAATATGTAATTAAATATGAATATGATGCAACACTGATTCTTTGTTTCCTTATATTATTATTATTATCATTATATATATATATATATATATATATATATATATATATATATATATATATATATATATATATATATATACATTATGAAGAGAGAAGAAACATTTAGATATAATTAGTAATAAAATGTATCATACCTAAACTGCTCCTAGATTCCTCGACTACGTAGTTTCGTGGCATAAAGAAAAACAGTACATCATAAAGATATAGAGCCCTTGCGAGGTCTGCCGACTTATCAAGAGGATACCTCATTTTACTAGCTTCAAGAACGCGTCTACACGACGTGAGAAAGAATCCCAAAAGGCGGAGGGGGAGATAGTCACGCGATATAACGGTCGAGAACCAGAGCTAAGCCTCTTATAACCCCGAAGAAAATACCACGGAGGCGGAGGGGGTATTTATATGGAAGCCGTAGAAGAGGTGGTAAAGGAGGCGAGAAGTATGAGTAATGGCAGCTTTCCAGCTGTCACCACACTTCAAAGATTACTCGACCAGAGGGAGTTATGAACAATATATGTTTTTGTTTATGCCACGAAACTACGTAGTCGAGGAATCTAGGAGCAGTTTAGGTATGATACATTTTATTACTAATTATATCTAAATGTTTCTTCTCTCTTCATAATGTATTTTTAACTCTGATACTGCTTCAGTCTAGTTCAACCGGATTGGTCTGTCCCAGTCATTCATTGAGCAACATCGGTAAGGTTGGCACCATTAACTCACGGTTGGATGTGGATGCATTCATGTATATGTGTGTGTCCGCATGTATCTGTGTGTTTCTAAATATATTGTATATATATATATATATATATATATATATATATATATATATATATATATATATAACACTCTGCGATTGCTTGCTTGCTTCCTTGTCTGTAATGTATTATAGCCAAAAGGGCACATAATGGGAAAATACTTTGAATTGAAAATGGAATACAAATCGAGTAAAACAAGTTTCGCGTAAAACAGAGCACGGTTTCCGGGATATGGGGTTTTTCCGGGTACCTTCATAAACAAAGAGAGAGAAAGAGAGAGAGGAGGAGATAGTGGTTGTGACAGAGTAGATTGAAAGAGAGACATAGAGAGAACGAGAGGAGACAGAGAAGGCAAATGGAAGAGATAGTGGTGTTTTTGTGTATATATGTGAGTGTGTGTGTATATATATATGTGTGCGTGTGGGTGTCTATGACCAGTGCATATAGATCACAGACACCCACACACATATATATATACACACACATACATATAAATATATATATAAAAACACACACATTTGTATATAGTTACATACACGTTTTATTTCTCATTATATACATGACTGTGTATATTTTAATTATTTAAAAATTAATTTTAAGTGAACATGATTTTTAAAAATATTTTCAGGTGAACGTGACCCAACGTGATCTAGTATATATCGTTGCTTCGGTAGCGTGGGTGGGCTTGCCTGCCACAGCTTTCAATTGTCACACTAGAAGAGGAAGACCAAGGTTAACATATGTTGATGCCCTAAGGACAGACACTGGTCTGTTGGAGATGCAGGATATGGCAGCGATAATGAGGGACAGAGACCGCTGGAGAGAACTCGTCCATGGATCTCGGGAATTTTACCCGCCTTAGATAGATAGATGTATATATATATATATATATATATATATATATATGTAGGAGGTGAGTTTTATTGTAGTACAATAAAGCAATGCAGATATCGGATAAGAAGCACTCTACAGTTTGTGGGACTGGAGTATGCATAATATAAGATCAAAAGATGGTTAAAGGAGTTCAATATATTTTATTATGCGCATTTCAAAAACAAACATCATCAAACAATAATATTTGTGTTTTCATCAGATAAAACAGGAGAACATGATATGAAGGCTAAAAAAACACTTGTTGATAGTGCAGTTTTAAATCAACATATGAAAAGTGGTTTTAGATTGATGTGTGATATTGGGAAAAATATTTTATTTAGAGTGGGGGGGGAGAGAAAAGGATGAAAAGGGAAGGAGATGAGAGGGAGAGATGGGTGATAGAGAGAAAGAGATAGTTTTTATAACTGAGAGGAGATATATTTTATATAGAGGGGTTGAAAACCGTTGGAAGATACTGTATAAATTAAAAATTTTGAAAATTAACGAAGGGAGGATATGTGCGAGGAAAAAATATATTATATTTAGGGAGGGGGGGGGTGGAAAGGATGAAAAAAAGGGGAGGAGATGAGAGTGAAGGTGGAAAGGGAGAGATGGGTGATAGAGAGAAAGAGATAGTTTTTATAACTGAGAAAAAGATATAATGTTTTAATATAGAGAGGTTGGGAACCGTTGGAAGATAATGTATAAATTAAAGGAATTTGAAAATTAACGAAGGGAAATTATGTATGAAGATAGAGAGAAAAAAATAATAATTGTGGGTGAATATTCTAACGTCAAAAGAAGAAATGTAGGAATTTTAAAATTAGCAAAGAGAAAAAGTTTATGTGTAGAAGGATTTGAGAAAAATAATGTGAAGTTAAAGTTTGTATATTGAATTCATATGTATTAATAATGAGTTCGTTGATGGGGAGAAAAAAATAATAATAAATTAAGGATGAAATTGAGATTAAAAAGATTTATGATAGAGAGAAAAAATAATAATGATTGCGGATGAATACTCAAAATGTCAAAAACAAATGTTATTGTTTTACGAGGAGATAGAATGAGGGTGATGAGTAAACGAGTATTATAGAGTGTATAATGCCCTTTAAAGTAAGGTAGATGGGTATATTTTAAAGAATATATGAGTATATATTAAAAAAATATATAATAATAAATTAAGGATGAAATTGAGATTAAAAAGATTTATGATAGAGGGAAAAAAAAATAATAATGATTGCGGATGAATATTCAAAATGTCAAAAACAAATGTTATTGTTTTACGAGAAGATAGGATGAGGGTAATGAATAAACGAGTATTATAGAGTGTATAATGCCCTTTAAAGTAAGGTAGATGGGTATATTTTAAAGAGGTGTATGTATATGTGCCTTTGAGAAAAGATTCTAAATTGATAAAGAATTGAATATTAACTGTATACTTTGTGAAAAGTTCTATGGAATTTATGCAGGCAGATGGAAAACAAATCCGAGCGTCTATTTATTATGGATTCTAGGTTAGAGATAATGGTAAATTTTTCATTTAGGCAGAGATTACAGATTTTAGATAGAGAGCTGTTCAAGTACGAGGATGCAGAAGAAATCTTTTTCCAAAAGATGTTATATTTAATGTTTTTGTCTTTTAAGGACCATATGAGTTCTGAGAGAGCAGTGTTAGTTCTTTTAAGTTTGTATTTGAAAGATGAATGATGATTATAGAGACGAGCTTTAAAAGAGGTGGAAGTGGAGCCAAAATAGGTGAAGGAATTGGTGCTAGTTATAATTTTACATTCATAAATTAAGTTTTTATCGAGGCAATGGTTGTTGAGAGGACATTTATTTTTAATGCGGCAGTTGCAATTAGAGAGATTATTAATGAGTGATCTAGTGTTATCTATAGAAAGAATTGGATTGGAGAAGTTGTTTGCGATAGGAATAATAGGAATAAAAGTTTCTTGATTTAGAGTTGGATTATGAACATAATCTCTCTATCATAAATCTTTTTAATCTCAATTTCATCCTTAATTTATTATTATTTTTTTCTCCCCATCAACGAACTCATTATTAATACATATGAATTCAATATACAAACTTTAACTTCACATTATTTTTCTCAAATCCTTCTACACATAAACTTTTTCTCTTTGCTAATTTTAAAATTCCTACATTTCTTCTTTTGACGTTAGAATATTCACCCACAATTATTATTTTTTCTCTCTATCTTCATACATAATTTCCCTTCGTTAATTTTCAAATTCCTTTAATTTATACATTATCTTCCAACGGTTCCCAACCTCTCTATATTAAAACATTATATCTTTTTCTCAGTTATAAAAACTATCTCTTTCTCTCTATCACCCATCTCTCCCTTTCCACCTTCACTCTCATCTCCTCCCCTTTTTTTCATCCTTTCCAACCCCCCCCCTCCCTAAATATAATATATTTTTTCCTCGCACATATCCTCCCTTCGTTAATTTTCAAAATTTTTAATTTATACAGTATCTTCCAACGGTTTTCAACCCCTCTATATAAAATATATCTCCTCTCAGTTATAAAAACTATCTCTTTCTCTCTATCACCCATCTCTCCCTCTCATCTCCTTCCCTTTTCATCCTTTTCTCTCCCCCCCTCTCTAAATAAAATATTTTTCCCAATATCACACATCAATCTAAAACCACTTTTCATATGTTGATTTAAAACTGCACTATCAACAAGTGTTTTTTTAGCCTTCATATCATGTTCTCCTGTTTTATCTGATGAAAACACAAATATTATTGTTTGATGATGTTTGTTTTTGAAATGCGCATAATAAAATATATTGAACTCCTTTAACCATCTTTTGATCTTATATTATATATATATATATATATATATATATATATATATATATATATATATATATATATATATACATATATATATATATATATATATATATATATATATATATATATATATATATATATATATATATATATAACAAAGGAAATGTGGTAAGGAACCAGGAGGACCATAACGCACCAAAGTACTCAATACTTAGGGTAGTAGAGTGGGTAATAGGAACGAGTAGGACCCCGACGGCTGAGCTCAAGCCGTTTCGACGGCTAATTCTGGACTAATTCAGTCCAGATTTACAAATTTACAAACCTATAAATTTCTGGTTGGTTGGTTGGTTCCACAACCAGATAGTTGTTTATATATAGTCATAGTCCTTTCGTCACACACTCTGTGACCTCTTCAGTGACTGGGGATTCCTTTCTTTGTTTCTGTGCCTTTCCTTTCTTCTATCCTACGCCATTTTGTTTCTGTGTGTGTGTTGTGTGCTCAGTTTGCGCATGCGCCACATCCGGGTGTCTGTGTGTGATGTGTTCATTTATCTATGACGAAAGGACTATGACTATATATAAACAACTATCTGGTTGTGGAACCAACCAACCAACCAGAAATTTATAGGTTTGTAAATTTGTAAATTTATAAATTTATAAATATATAATAAATTGAAGTGAAAGCAACTGGTGCGTGTGTTTCTTATTGGCAACATGACCCTCGCAAAGTATAACAATATATATATATGTATATATATATATATATATATATATATATATATATATATATATATATATATATATATATATATATATATATGGTGGCTGCCAACTTGTTTTCGAGTACGGCCACTACTTTATATCCATGTAGGAGAACCCCTACAGATGCGCGAACGATTGTGACTTTTTAGTCCAGCCAGCGACTTGAAAACTCTGGTACAAACAGTACACTTGTGACAATAATTGACACATAGTGCTGGGCCCATGGTACCATGTGATGACAAGTGCAGAGAGATTTCCAGACATAAAGCAATGCCTGTGCCGTGAAGCTTTTATAGTGAGCAAAGGCACTGCACAAAGCCAGTCCCACTCTCTTAACCAAGATGATATTTAACAAAAAGAAGAACAAGTCAACATCATTGGATGCCATCAGGGTTGCAGGTGTAATATCAAAGTTTTCCTTCTCCTAGAATTCTGCCTTGACAAAGGCTAAGGGGTCATCTTTCCCGGTGATTTTGGATGGCCATTAACTCTTAAGAGCTCCTTTGCCCTTTGACAGGTTTTGTTTTTAGTCCTGCAGGATGTTCAAAGTCACCCTCCTCACCAAGAAACCTTGGTGGGGTTGCCAGTTTAGTCGCCAACGACCCGACCATGAGACAGGTTGTACTGGGATACATGTTGCCAGTAGCATATATATATATACAAGGTTTCTCCCAATAGTAAGGGCAATGATTTTTAAAAATTAAATATAAACATGCACGCATCGATATACGTACATACACATGCATACGCGAAAACACCCGCCATGGGTATGCAAAATGAAGCACGTACACAAAAGAACACGCACGCACATACTGAACCTACGCAACGCATGTATCCGCACACAATTATCGCTAAAATGACATGTGTTCATTTTCTTGTGCTTCTGTAAATAATAGTTTCAGTTACAGTAATGATCATTTTAATGGTGAAATATGATTATTCAGCAACTTGTAAAGTTACAATGTCAATGGTCTATAATTGTTCTATGAACAACTATTAAGATATTTCTGAAATGATATTGGATACAGTTAACAACCTAAATGTCGAATTTGAGAGTGATGCTGTTATCATAAAATAGATCTAATTAAATAATCTGAAAGGTAGTCTTTCTCATCTGAAAGAGAGTTTGTCATCTATATTTATAAAGTTATTCAGATGGAGATGTATTGGTATAGCTGTATTTCTAGAAAGTGAAATCGAAATGATAGAAAACTTATATCACAATGGAATGTATTAATGTTGCATCATACGTTGGGAATGATGTGCAGAACTTTGTTTATAACTAGAAAAAACAAACTATTTCTTAAAAGAACATGAATAGCATTTCTTTTGTGACGGAAAAAAAAGTTCTATGTACTTTGTATTCCTTATATGTAGCAATAAGTGTAGTATACAATACTCTATGTTCCTTTTCAACTTTCAAAATGTTATCATTTGACATTCTTTTTTGCAGTAACAGTTATTTATATCTTCTCTCGACTCAAGCCATATTCTTACTTCCAAGTAGATTTCGATTGAAATTTTATTGTTCGATACACACAGCCTAAAGAATAGATAGAACAAATTCAGTTGGAGAAATCAAATATCGTATGTTTTAGTGTGCTATAGTTAATTATAGACAGTAGTCTTCAAAACCTAGTCAAATATAAAGGTTTGCACTCCAGGGCAACAGTTGGAGAGAAATATTTCCTGGATGTATAGAGGTTTGTCTGTAGTTCTTTTATCTACGGTTGACATTTAATCAATATCGTCAGTAACTTGGAAAAAGCTGTCAGCCGTTAACCACCACTATATTGATTGTGAGATTTTTAAATACACTTTAAGATCTTTACTCCCAACAATCAAAGCAATTTAAGAAGGAAATCATAAGGAAAATTGCAAATACTTTCCCGTCAAAATCTTTACGGACCATGATTTAATGGACATGCCTATCTATTATTTGAAACCATCTCTTCTCTGTACAAGAATCCAATATTATCTCGTTTTTCTATGTTTTATATTCAAAACGAGTTGCTTATGTTATTCGCTTAAGTGAAATACTGCAAATGTTATTATCATAATCTAATATCCTCTCTCTAAGTGCAATTATTTTACATATATATGAACTTCTTTAATAACTGGATAATGTTTGTAAACATATTAGAAATATATTTCCAGCTTATTTGAACCAATAGTGTAACCAAGCAAGAAAGAAATCCATTCAATGATTGGAAATATTTTCCTACAATTTAAGTCTCAAAACGATTTATTTTAATGTATTCTACTTTATACATTATCGAAGCATCTTCGATGTCCTAACTTTTATGTGCACTGGAAGTATATCTATTTATCATGCTTCTTTTCTTCAAACACGCATTGATTAAATCAAATATAACAAAGAGATGTATTATATAGCTTTGTCTTTTACGCTGAGAAGAAAATGTTTAAGAATATACAGAGGCTTTCTTGTGATAGTTGCTGCGTAAGAAACAATATTTGGTTACTCAGGCGGGGTAGTTGATGTTTAGCCCAAGATATGTTTCACCACGTTGACCAATTATCAAAGACGTTCTAGCCGTAACAATGAAGTCGTATTTCCCAAAATAATGCATCTGAGACCTGCCTTATCCAATCATTCGTCTCATTTAATTACGACAGATGTCTGTGGTTTGAAGGAAAATTAGCTGATATAATCACCAGCTCAATTGAACACGTAGATGCTCTCCTGTTGCAACAATGCCGTATTAACTACAATGTTAGAATACTGTGAATTGCGGTTGAGGCACGAACAAAATAATGTAACTAAAAGGGATGACAAAATATAACAATGGAACTGGAATATGAAACATATGAAACGAACCGTTATATGATTTTAGAATATCCTATTCCATAGTATCTTACATTCCCGTGGTTTGTTCTTGTATCTCTATTCCTTGTGTGTCTCTAACAACTGTCCATAAAGTTATAGGAGGGTGGTAAGTTCATTACAGGACTGGTCCACTATTACAACGATTTTGGAAGAATTTAAAAGCATAGTTGGACTCTGCGGGATTTTTAACAGCGCGGCATTTTATCAGATGCTCTAAAGATGCTGTGCCTCCAATGTCCAATTGTCCAATTGTTTATAATACCTCTTATATATACAACAACTTATACACACACAAACACACACACACACACACACACACACACACACACACACACACACACACATACATACATACATACATATATATATATATATAGCATATAGCTTCATATTTCTCCTACAAACTAACACTTTCACAAATTCCCCAATTTATACTACACGGGTTACGTTATTGTGGACTTTGTAACCCATCAATTCCTGGACCAATCCGGCCTTATGAGACGACGCACCATCTTATTGGTAGGTTTGCGCTCTTTCTTTGCTTGATCCTCTATCCAAAATCATCTCCAACACCTCCTTATAGTCAGCAGTCTTGACTCTGAAGCCCTGAGGAATGAAGTGAGGTGACATGATACTTCTCTTGTTGTTCCCAGTTGCCAGAGCCTCTGTGTGGATGAACATTAGAACATTTCAGGAGCTCTACATAACTATATATTATAACTTTGGTTGATCTTTCGTGAACGTTTTTCTCATCAGAAACAAACAAAACGCACCAGGTTCCTGGGGTTGGTATGTGCTCCACAAGCGCTCTGTGCGAATCAGAGGATGATCGTTTCTCTTTCATAACATGAACTGGATTCTACGGATCACACATGATTTGTAGCGATGGTCCGAATGCACTTTTATTCCGATAGTGTGCCTTGAAATGGCATTAATTGAAATCCTTGGTTCTTACAGATAATTTTCTACATTTTCTGTACGTATTTGAGTGTTCGGGTGATATTATGATCATTAGCAAGCGTTTTCCGTTTAGCTACTGCTGTACATTGCCCGTCAGAGGCATCCTGTTTTTTGAAAACTTAGACAAATGACCGTGCAACACTCCCGAAACGAGCAATCTATAAATCCAAATGCTCTGCCTTTAATGCAAGTATTACAATGTGCGTTTTCATCTGCTGTGCTATCTTCATGCCTGTCATCATTTATTGGAAAGAAACGGATAACTGAAACAAGTTAGAAAAGATTAGAATATTTAGAAAAATTGTTTCAAACGGTCGTAATTCTATAGTAATTTCAGTTCAAACAAAGGTTAACAATTTACTAATAGGAGATAATAGTACACAAATTCCAACATGTTGGGACCATCAAAATAGTTTCTGTGCGCAACCAGTCACGCTGGAAACATTTTAAAAATAAAAACGTTTTATATTTAATACTTTAGGTAATGATATCCGACACCGGATACGATAAAAAATCTGGTGAAGTGAGAAAAGTAAAATGAAGACAAAGAAAAGAAAAATATCAGTACAAGTCAAGTTCATTGTATATCGACAATTTAAATCAAAATATTAGCAGCTGAAACTAAATATTACAACGGGCTTAAATAAGGCACATGAGTATTATTGTCATTATCACAATTAATAATCAACATTCCTAATGTTATCTTAAGGCGTGAATTCTCTATTGAGGGTTATCTTGTGTTCATTGAGTATTATTACAGAACTGTACCCATCATAATAACAGCAGAAAAGGCGGCAAAATTAAAATGGTGACGGGATCTGAAATTATGTGATTCTATTGGGAAAAGACGAAATATTGCAAGGTATGTCGACCGTTGCTCGAATATGTTTGTCATTATTCAAATTCTATAAATAGAAGCGATAACGTTGATGCAAGGTAATTAAAATCATTTGGAATAATATACAGCATTGTCTTTATATTAGTAATTCATTACTGTAGATCTTTAAAGTGCAATCTATTGATAAACGCAAGTATATAATAAGAAATAGTATTTATGGAGAATAAATTGTCAGGAGATTGAAATATTAAGCCGAGTCCAAAGAAAGCTCCTGTCAGTACAGAATCATAAAATATGAATGCCATATTAAGTTATTGTCTACAGATATAGGCAGTGCTGAAATCATGTTCCTAAGTATTAATGCAGTTCATTAAACTTAGATGTAAACTCGATATCAGTAATTTCGCATTGAATTCGAAAATCCCTTTGAATATTGCTTTTTATTAATTTCTTTTGTTTGCACGAACATTTATTTCTACCAAGTCCTACGACACTTTTAGCGAGTAGCTGTTTGAGTAAAGAGGAAAAATATATGTATGTTTATATTTGTATACATACATGTATATATAGGTAAATAGGTAAATATTTCTTTATCTTATTAACGTTTCCCGAATTATTTTTTTAATGGACTGAATAATTGATTTTTATTAATTCCATCATCAAGCCAAATTGGTATCTGTCGGACTCCCTCATATATATATATATATATATATATATATATATATATATATATATATATATATATATATCACAGAAAAAAGGAGAATCAGTGTTGCGACGAATGGAATTTATTGAACATATTACAATCGTTTTTCTGGCGACCAGCTCGAGGCACGATCGATGTGATGATCGAATCTGTCTCTGAAAATCGCATGGTCTCAGATACGTCTTGATTCTACGAAGCAGATTTTCCTATTTTCCATTTTTCTGTAATATCATACTCTGCTCTGTGAGAGCATCGGGTGCTCATACGACCTACCGCATACGGACGCTTTAAGCATCCAACACCAATTATATATATATATATATATATATATATATATATATATATATATATATATATATATATATATATATATATATATATATATATATATATATATATGAATAGAAGAATAGAAGAGTAAATGGAATAAAATATGAAATAACGTGAAAAGGAGTATATATACAATAGGCCAATATAGATAGTAACTATCATAAAGAACCGATCAAAATTATTAGAAATTAATAGAGATTGTACATGAAATTATAATCCATGTGTTAAACTGGATGGACGTAATATGTTGAGAATATATAATATGTCACAATTCAGAGCTAGTAGTTCTAATACTGGGTGTGAATTTTATGTTGAGAGCATATAATATGATATGTATATAATTATTTCTACTTTTGGCACAAGGCCAGCAATTATCCAATTGCATTACTGGTACTTTATTTTATCGACCCCGTAAGGAAGGAGGAATTCTATTTATAAATTTACAAATTCCAGCTGTAAGTACTACAGCTTATGGTCAAAGTTTTGTTAGCATTTACAAATGACAGAAACTTTACATCTCTTGCGCAGATATAACACCAACAAGGTGAAATGTATTTATGAATATAATGCTAATATCGATGGCTATATGTTTATCACTTAGATTTCATTCGTATCCTACTCTGAAATATACCACTGTTACACGTTTTGTCTCACTTATAACATCCTTTCTTAAGTTGAACACATTCACAAAACATTTCCCAAATGAAAATGACCCTTAGTGGTATTCCCTGTATAGCATCCCTTTATAGTATACGCCTTTGTTGATCAATAATAGCAACACTGGAAATATTTCTATTTATTTTCAATAATTTTTCTGTATGTAAACATTTCATCGATTTTTATACACCACATTCAGTACGTTTTAGTGGTTTATGTTAGTAAGACAAAAATTCAAATCAGACAACCAATCCAATTTAGGAAGACAATGAAGGAACTCCTTGATCAGGCGACTTATCATAAGTAGCAGCCAAGTTGTCAAATTTCTCCACCGGGTTTTCTTAAAAAACATGCAGATCGAATGATATAATCTGAAATAAACAATGCACAAATATACCTGACCGTCGTGATGTGAATGATTTGGGATGTTTATAACGCTCTCCAACTGGGATTAATCATCAGCCAAAACACAAATAACGACAGATTTAGAGTATAAATCCATCTAATAAGAAAGGGTCACGTCACCAAAGCCCATCGACTGGAACATGTAGAGCAGTAAAAGAGTAATACAATTTAATCACAGTTTCCTATTAATACTACATATCTTAGAAATAACTCCAGGGCAAATCTAATTTTCTCAACCCATACTGTTTATTTTTTTAATGTATACTTATCGACCGCAGCTTCTGCTCCACAACATATGAGAAGAGACGCATGTCTCTAACGTGAACTGAGTCATTCGTCATTTGGTTTCTTGGCTATCTTATTTTGTACAGTCTTTGACGGAGTTACCGACTGATAAAACTTTATTCGTGCACTTCTTTACTGTATGACATACTTCCTCAGTTGTAGATTATTTTTAATCTTGTCTGGAAGTTATTACTATATTTTGAGGTGCTTTATGGTGGGATTCTTTATTATATTTCATACTTGCACATATTTTCTTTAATTATCATTTAAGCGATATATCTTGAAAGGAATGTGTACGTATAATAAACATCGATATCCGATTACAAGCATAATCTAAAATTATCTTTCAGTCACCAATATCGTCGCTGTCTGAAATTATTATTAATATTACTATGAATTGGATATCTAGGCATAGATGTAATTTCTCCAAAAAATTTGCCCGAATGAACATCAAGCGGTTACCTGTAGCCGCAGATGTTCAGGACGCATCTGAGGGTCCCTGCTTACCCCAGTAGGCATAAGTGTTGCATAAAAAGGGACTGGGATAATGTTGTTTAGCCAGCCTTGGAAACTCTTCGAGATAGTACCTAGTGCTTCTATGATAAAAGGGATAACCTTGATCTTATGGCAATCCCAAATCTTTTTTAGATGCCACTTTAAACCCTAACTCCGTTTAATATTTCTCTTCTTTTCTTACACTCGTGTGTCAAAGGGGCAAGTTACATCTTCATTTAAACAAGATCACCTTTCTTTATCAAAAACTACCGGGTATTCTAATTTTTTATCTGTTTGTATGCTGAAATCCCACACCACCTTCAAACGATCTTTTTTTTTTTGTCACCGACTCCGGCTTATGTTCATACCACATTTCAGAATGGAATAAATCTTTCAGTTTGCATAAATGCCAGTGGCTCACTTTTTCTATGATGTCCCACAGTTTTATAATGAGTCAGGGCTAGATGTTTGCACTTCGACCCAATCAATAGTAAAGATCACCCCGCTGCCTTCTTTTAACCAGGAAGAGCAGGCCATTTTCTTCTGTCTGACACCTATAGCGAAAGACGTTGTGTTGTGGACGAGACTGAAATATCTAACGACAGAGAATTTCCTCTTCGGCCAAGTCGTCGTCAGCTTTTTCAAGTTTCGTTCCACTTGAAAAGGAATGTGAAGGTGGAGAGAGAAATGCTATCCCCCAGAGTATTTTCTAAAACGTAGGAGATTGTTGCGAGGATGGCTCGTGTGAATGAGCCCATTCAGAACACGCTCCTGTTGGCTGGGAAGATGGTGAGAGAGAAGCGCACCCTCCTAGGATGTTCTTGGAGATGAGGATGGGTTGGGATTTATGGGGTTCTTAACGTCTCCCCCTATTGGGAAATTCTGTTGTTGATATTTTTTGTTAATTGTTTTTGTTATTTCTTTAGTCGATTCCATGTCAACCCCCCACTGTCCTGTCTTTGTATTGTATTCTATGTTCGGCCCTTGTAGCCAATAATGAAGAAATAATTATTTTTATTATCAATACCAACTCTATTGTCACTAGCATTACCATTATTATTATTATCACTATTACCATTATCATCGTCATCATCACCTTTACCAGCATCATGATCACCATTAACATCATTATCATCATAATTACTACTTAGGATTGGCAGTATCGGTAGGGGGTCGGACGCCATGCGTTACGTCCATTTCCATTCTGAGTTCAAATCCCGCCAAGGTTAACTTTGCCTTTCATCCTTGCGGGGTCAATAAAATAAATTACCAGTAATGCACTGGGTATTTGCTGGCCTTGTGCCAAAAGTAGTAACGATTATTATTATCATTGTTATTATTGTTATATGCGGCTGGCCTAGCGTGGGGTGTGATTTTATACACATTTAAGGTAGGCTTGCCATATAATAATGTTGGTAGTATTACTGGTAGGACTGGTGGTAGTTGTTCCTGGGGTGGTGTGTGTGCTACAAAGTTCTACCTTTCATGATGTTTGCGGTAGATCAGGATATAGTGGTGAGTGGGACACAAAATGATCAACTGTGTAAAGTACCTTAGTGGAACACACATTTTAATAGAGCCCCCCCAAAAAGTAATTGAAATAGAGCAGCTTAAATCAGAATATAGTTTTACCTCGTGTGAGGAGAGAGAATAGATTTTCTACTGCTGTTCGTAATAAACACCAACAAAGAAATTTGCTGTAGGCTAAGAAATAGATTGAGGTGGCTGAATGGCTATAGGAAGTATTGGGCTTCTAACGGTCCGCATGGTAGTATTAAAATCTTAGAAAAATAGAATAAAATAATTTGTGAAAAGGCTGCATTCGCATATGCAGACCACGACACTGTAATATTGTAGAATAACCCGGATAACCAGGTATTTTGCAACTTCTATGAGGAATAGAAGAAGAAATTAAAAGGGGACAAAAATTAACTTGCACCGAAAACGTGTCTCGCGCTCTGGTTAGGTCCAGACCTCTAAGTGGATAAGAGCCGGGATGTCTAAGTGGATAAGAGCCGGGAAGAGGTAACCAGCACGGTGGTAACTCTCATCCAGAAATGAGATGAGAGGAAACTATTACTGCAAGGTCGGACAGAGGTGGTGAACGCATATATCCCCTTCCTCATATATTACAGCCTGACCCTCGTGCCTTGCTACAATTCGTACATCACCTAACTGGAGCGCCTGCCATTCCACCTTTTGTAGGAGGTACAGATTCCACTAGAAAAGTAGTCAATTTGCTGACAAAACCAATGGTGTGAAGGGCTCAGGATTACTGTAACAGAGTGTGCGGAAACATGCGCTGAAGCTACGGTATATGCAGATATTTCTAAAGGTAAACATGTGCGGTCACCCTTTGGCAACCACATCTTTACACAGTTTACCACCTTGACTAAGCTGCATTCTTGGATCAAGAGAGGAGCGAAACTAGAGAACTGGAAATTCCATGCTAGTGTCCTATAGAGCAGTGGTCGCCAACCTTTCTAAAACCGAGGAACCCTCTAAATAATTTGAATTCTTCACGGAACCTATACAATACAAAACTTTTCAAAAAAAAATAATAAAGTATTTATTTATTTTAGTGTTTCATGCGTGTGTATGTAATCGAACACAATTAACTAGTGGCTTTTCTGCTGCTGCGCCTCATCAGTGAGTTTAGAAAATCGAGGTTCAACACTAGTTAATGCCAGTCTCATACACTCGTCAATTGCTGACAGTTTATTCATCTTCTTTGTGCAGATTTCTACCAACTGCGAAAACCCTTCGCACAAGTAGCTAGATGGGAATAAAGTCAAATATTTCAATGCAAGTTGGCTGATTTCATTAAACTACCCAATCAAGAATAAGTCAATCCATAGTTCTTTCTTTCTGCTTTCGAATATCACTTCCAGGTCTTCGTTTGAATTCAAATCCATCAACTGATGTAAGCATTGTGCAGGTAGTAAATTTTTACAATTTCCAGCGTCATCTTCTGACACTAACTGCTCGATCTCGGTGAACGGGTTTTTTATCCATAAATTTCCGCTAACAATATCTTTTCCCATCAAGTCAAAATAATCTGAAAAACTTGTGGAAAGCACATTTAAATGAGAAAGAATAATCTTCTTTAGATTGCTGGAGTCAAAATCTTCTCTCTTTTTAAGCTCTATTTCAAGGTTTGAAAGTAATGAGTAATTGCCCGATTCAATTCTTTTTATAAAGATGTTTAATTTTGATTGAAAATATGTAATAAAATTGATTGAAGTAAAAACGTCTGCATTGTTACCCTGAAGACACTTATTTAGTGTGTTCAGTACACCAAAAATGTCTAGTAAATAAGCGAGTTGCACATTCCCTTCATTGGTTTCTAGGTTTCTAATACACTTGCTCTTTCATCATTCTGTTTTTTAGAAAAACTATTATTTCTTCTCTCAGTTCAAAAACTCTCTTCATAGCATCCCCAAAAGACAGCCAACGCACATCATTGTTCAATAACAATCTATTATAATTACTTCCAGAAGATTCACAAATAGATTCAAACATTCTAGAATTGTTTGCTCTTGCATGGATCAAATTGATTATTTTGACAATGTCTTTCAACTGGTCATTTAATATTTGAGCATCTCTGTCTTTGAATTTTTTTGAACACAAAACCTCTCAATGAATCATACAATGATTTGAAATACAATTTGGGGTCTGTTCTTTAATTTTTGCAATCAAACCAGAATTTTTACCAGTCATTGCAGCTGCTCCATCTGTTGTTATTGAAGTCAACTTGCTCCAAGATACACCATTTTTTAAAAAATACTCTTCAATTTTATTGAATATATCTTGACCTTTAGTTGTGATGTCTAATACCAGACAAAACAAATACTCTTCTACTAATTCTTTTTTATCAATGTCTACAAACCGTACATAGCAAATTAATTGAGCCTTGTTATTAATATCCATAGTTTCGTCCACTTGCAACCAAAACATGTGCTTTTCTTTAGTGCAGTTAGTATCTGATTTTCTATATCAGAAGAAATATCAATTATCCTTCTTTTTACGGTATTTGCTGACAATGGTAACTGGCTTAATTTTTCTTTGTCCTTAATACTGCAGCTTTCAAAAAGATTCTCTGTAGCAATTTTTATACCTGGCAGAATTAACTGTTCTCCTAATGTAAATGGTTTCTTGTTTTTACCAATCAAATGTGAAATTTCAAAAGATGTTCTTGTTAAAGCTTTATTTCTATCTAACTTTTTACAAAACAAGTCATACATATTAGCTTGTGATTTGTTGATGTTGTTTTTCAGCGAAGTAAATTATTCCAGTGACTTGCTTTTATCATTGGTGTGATTAGTATCAAGGTGTCTTTTAAGTTTTGCAGGATTTAAACAGCTATTTGATAGAACTTTTGAACATAGCAAACACATGGGCTGATCTGGTGTATCTTTTTTAGTGTCAGCTTTTTGAAATCCATATCTAACATAATCATCACACCACTGTCTAACCTTACTGCTGGTATCTAACTTCAGTTTCTTTGCAGTAGACATCATATCAAGGTTATTTATCTACAGTTAACATTTTTAATATGACATTAATAAACAAGAGAAATTAAGTTTTTTTTATTACAAAAAGTACTTAAATTAACTTTAATTTTTGATATTTGGAAAAACTTAACTAGTTAAAAAAAAATGTTAATTTTTAAAAATTGAAATTTCTCCATTTTAGGATGGCAAACATATTATTTAAAGTCTTATAATAATATTTAAATATTAGGGGTTACTGAAATAGGTGCAAATTTATAAACAACTAGAAGAAATCTTTTTCAGAGTCCAGCACTTCCTGCATATATTACTTTAGGGTCGTATTAAATATTATTGGTAATGTAAATATATTTAAATATCCGCCATACTAAAAGGTGCAAAAAATGCAAATCAGCTGATAGTGTAGAAGATGTGACGATGGTATTGGAAATTAATTCAGATATCTTCTATCTATGTTGACTCAAAGTTAGATATAATTGTTTCTACTTTAGGCACAGGGCCAGCAATTACCCAGTGCATTACTGGTACTTTATTTTATCGACCCCGTAAGGATGAAAGGCAAAGTCAACCTTCAAAGTTAGATATAATATAAGAAGGCTTTAGGCTGCGTTAAACATATATTAGATTGGAACAAATAAAGTTTAGTCAAATGTTTGTGGACATATATATTTGTTGTATGAAGTAATCTCTCAATTGTGAATGCAGATGTCATCAAATGAATACATAATTGTGTGGCAAAGTTTATAGTGTATGCATGGAATACAAAATTACCTTTGTTAGTAGTCGAAACTTTACAGGCGTTATATTTTCTGTGCAAAGTACAACAGAATGTAACGTGTTCTTATTTAGAATTATCTGTAGAACTGTTGAAAACGACTAGTAAGCGATTTCACTCTGTGAGGAAACTTTAGGCGACTTTAAAGCTTTTGAGAGGACAGCAGATTAAAACGTGTTCTCTATTGAAAACATTCTACTGAACTTACGTTGTGAGAACAGCAAACTGACCCTGTCTCTCGGCTGAAAGACCTCGCTGAACTGAAGTTTTCAGTTTAAAGTTATGCTGTTATCGACCAACATTTACTTGTTCGTGATTAGTCAATTTCTAAGTTCAATTAGTATATTATCAGTAGTAGTCAAATTCTCGGAATTCAGAAAACTTTGTCTTTCCAAGAATTGATGTGAAATTGAAAGTATTCAATTTTCACGAATCTCAGAACAGTGTTTTTCGGCTAATTCAAGAGAGAAACTGAAAGTAGTGTTTTCCACGAATTGGAGTGGAGAACCTGTGTACACTACAATAGTACTCGTTCATTTATACATTGCACCTTTGGCATTTTCTTTGCACCTTTTTCAGAAAACCCAAAATATTAATGGTAATGTAAATATTTATTTGTTTAAGGAACCCGGAGTTTATTTTACGGAACGCCAAGGTTCCGCGGAACCCATATTGGCGACCACTGCTATAGAGGACTAGTGGTGAGCAAAAGCGACACTATTCTCGGAGTATCCTATAGCGAAGTAACCAGTCTCTACATCAAGACTTTAGTCCAGGGCCATGGATAATTTTCAGAAAGGCATGGGCTGGCAGTGCTAGAGAGAGGTGGGCAGTGCCAGTTTGCGACAAACTCTACGGGCAGGAAAGTGCTGTCAGATGAACTTGTCAGAGATGCACACAGAGGTGACTTGTAGAGTTTTATTAAAGAACTATTGTCACGCCTGTGACGTATCTAGCTATTTTCCAACTCCATCGTGAAAATTTACCGGCAAAATTACTTTGGCTGGAAAGTGTATGGAGTTTTCCATTGTCTATTGGCTGTGGTGAAAAAGGAAATGCTGCCCACAGTACTTTTGCTAAATGGTGGATGAATGTAGTGAAAATGGCCCGAGTGAATAAGCCTACTTTAAGTATGGGCCGGTAAGCTGAAAGTTCAAAGAGAAGGAGGACGCCTTCCTATGGGGCTCTTAGTGATTAGTGTGGTTTCAGATCTATATTTCACTTGTGTGATGCACCCCTCATATTGGAAAAATCTGCTGTTTTAACTTATTGTTATTTTTTCTAAGTTTAAATACATGTAAATCGCTACTGTCATAGAAATGCAGAATGATGAATTGCAATGTTTCTATCGACGAGAAGATTTGAACTCAGAACGTAAAGGGCCATAACTATATGCCGCAAAGCGTATATCTGACACGTTAAGGATACTGCCAATCCAACGCTCTAAATAGTATAAATAATAGTTTCTACATTCGGAAAAATGTCAGCAATTTGTTCGAAAGAGAATGTCGATTAAACACCGTGTTCTTTACAGGAACTTTATTTCATCCACCTCGTAAGAATAAAAGGCAAGTTTGACTAAAGTACGCAAGAGTTGAAACAAATGACGCAAAGCATTTTGTCGGATGCACTGCCGGTTTTGCCAATCAACCGCCCTTGTATGAATAATGATAGTAATAACAATAGTATTGAAATGGTCACAATATTTCCAAATTAAACACACATATCTGCTGGAGTCTCTGGGGTATGTATGCCGAGAGGGGAGAAAATATACATTTTGAAAGTAATTTGGAAAAATCAAAATAATATCAACCTAGAAAAAAAAATCCTTATGTGGTGATCAATCACAATCGATTGGTAGAATGTCTTATAGTGTCAATAAGTGTATTATGTCGCACCGTCCCCATTACGGTCACACACCTTCTACGAACAGACACCTTCTTGACCGTCTATGACTTAATAAATACATTCCCGCCACCAACGTGACTAGCCAATAGAAGACACATAAGCTTAATATAAATTTGGATTCAAAACTTGTAAGACATATATTTAGTTAAAATTTAAGTGGGATGCTGTATCCTAACTGTAATATATCTAAATAATGTATATATATATATATATATATATATATATATATATATATATATATATATATATAAATATTTCGTATCTCCAAGGAAATACGGTTTTAGGAAGCCGTAGCTATGCAAAACCGGGGGCCTAACGCCCTCTGGTGATGTCCAAGGAAATACGGTTTTAGGAAGCTGTATGGAGATACGAAATGTTTATACATATTGTATAAAGCTATGCTTGAAGAGAAATCCTATTTATTTTTTATTATAAGTTGAGCCAACTTATGCAGCTTCATATCAAATGAGATTAATCACCTCATTTACACAGACGAGAAAATTATATTTTCTCGGCTGTCTTCTAGTCCAGCAGTCGCAAGCGGAGGGAGAGACCGTCCTGACGAAGGCCAGTAAAAGCTTGAAATTCATAGACGGTTGTTCCCCTTGCTTCTGCTGGACATCACCAGAGAGCGTCAGCCCCCCGGTGTTTGCATATCTACGGCTTCCTAAAAGAGTATTTCCTTGGAGATATGAAATATTTATACATATTGTATAAAGCTATGCTTGAAGCGAAATCCTATTTCTCTTATATATATATATATATGCACACACGGACACATAACTATATATAAACATATACATACATACACACATAAATATCTAGAGAGTATACATATATATATATAGATATAAATATATATATATATGTAAATACATAAACGGATAGATCAATTTGTGTATAAATGTATATCCACTTCAATTAGGTTTTATGCTTTTTTATCACATCTACTATCTCTACATTGGAATATAATTTTAATATCACTTTTTGCAATCACCACTAAGTATTCATGTATACATCTGATCGCTTGATTATCTTATAAATTGCGTTACTAGTGTTCCTGACTGATTTTCAATGAACGTAAAACTAACGACAACGTGGTGAATTGGATTTCCAAAGTGTAATAAGACGTTAAAGCTGAAATTCATTATTAAAAGCCAGTACACTGTTTCCGAAAGCACAGCAACATTTATGGCTTGCTTTCTAAATATTTATTTAATGTAACATATATGTTTCGATCTAGGCTGCAACAAAGTAAGTAGAATGGGATTTATGGTTTGTTTCGACATTAAACATTCACTTGCTCACTACTAGAAATTTTTCCGTTTTTCATGTTTTTCACACATTTTGCAGATTTTGTTTCGTACACTAGATGTTCCATTCAGGCTGACCATAAATTGAGGCTGGCCATTAATTTCTGTGACTTTCACATTGTCTCATAAATGTTTATAGCTCGTACGAATCCCCAGTTTATGTTAAGCTTTACCTTCAAACACCCACTCCGGTATTTAAAGGCACATATATACAAACATGTATAGATGTGTGTATTTATGTATGTATCTTTGTCTGAATGTATGTACATATGAATGCTTATATATATATATATATATATATATATATATATATATATATATATATATATATATGTGTGTGTGTGTGGGTATACTTATGAATACATGAATGTATATATTTATATACGGGGTTGTTATGCATTATTCGTTCCTAAAATCTTATGGGCTATTTATATGAGTACGCATATAAGTGTGTATTTTTTTGTGTATGTCTTCATGTCCACGGTAACATCTTAGACGAAAATACAAATTATGGAATAGATGAAAATAACAAGATTTCAAAGAAAGTATGAATACACACACACATATATATATATATATATATATATATATATATATATATATATATATATATATATATATATATATATATATATATATATATATATATATATATATACATACATATTTGGGGTGTTGAGTATGTGTATGCAAATATGTAAGAATATTTATGCTTAATTGCAGATTGTAAAACTATCTTAAAACTAAGACACTCCATACGAGCTTCCGCATAATTGATTCTGCCTTCTTTTATATGGAAATAGAAAGCTGCTAGATGCTATCAAATAAAAGTATCTTGAAAATAGTATTATCACATCTGCATCGTTTTTCTAAACTACCACTCCATATGACGACAACCAAATATAGGAGTTTAGATAATTTTGTTTTTAGACAAACTAGAGATGCCCTCTACACTTCAAAGATCGAACAAAACACACACACACACGCACGCACACACATCCCCCACATATACACACATACACACACACACGCTCATATATATATATATATATATATATAAATGGAGTAAATGGAATTTCATTTCTCACTCTTAGTACGGCTGATACTTAAATGTAAGTATGTATACGAACATACATATATGTATACAGACGTACAGTAGTATGTATATACATACATATATGCACACATATATATATATGTACGTATGGGTTTACAGAACATTTATAAATAATATTCGGTTTGTTTGTAAACAAACAGCCCGAATAATTAGCCGTACAGTGTTCGGCAACCATCGCTGCCCTATTTGTTCAACACTGACAAAGGAACGATGAACTAGTTTCTAACTTATTAGCTGTCATCAGCACCGTATACCTTCCTGTCAGTTGATTGAACGTTTGGATGTATATACTTTCATTATGCATATTAACGGCTGAGCAGCCTAATTTGCATGTCGAGTAAGTTAGTCGGCCGGGCGTACCGAAAACGATAAATGGAAAAGATGAAATTTCATTTCTCACTCTTAGTACCACTGATAATTAATAGTATGGTGGTATAGTAGAGTACCGCCCTGACACAAACCCTTCCATAAGCTAAACGAAAAACTCAATTACATTCACAAGGACTCCCACTGATTTCAGAACTTCGTAAATAATATCAGTACTCAGAATCTCAAACCTCTCCACTAATAAGGCTATCTTTGACAGGGCGTCACCCTACTATAACACGGCGTTAACTAAGAGCGGCTTCTCACAACCTATCACTTACTCTCCCACTATCAACTACAGCAATAAGAAAAGAAAGCGCAACAATAGACAAACTATCTGGTTCTCTCCTCCCTTCTCACTCAACGTTAAAACCAATGTAGGTAAAAAATGTCTAGCCCTCTTACATAGACACTTTCCCATAAGTCATAAATACGGCTCTATCTTTAACCGACACAAAGTAAAAGTAGGATACTCCTGTGTTAAGAACATGAAGGCCCACATCACCAGCAGCCCTAGGAGCAACACCCCACCAGGGTGCTCTTGCGGTAAGCCCGAAGCGTTCCCCCTTCAACAGCAATGCAACACACCAGCTGTAATTTATGAAGCTGTGGTCACTTCCAACCGACCAAACCAACCACAGGAGGTCAAATCCTATGTATGTGGGCATGGCGGAGGGACGATTTAAGGAATGTTTCCTGAACCATCAGTCGACCTTTAGGTACCCGGACAGACGTTCATCCATGAAACTCGCGAGACACGTATGGTTCCTTAATGACACAAGTATAGACTACTTCATTCAATGGAAAGCCAACACTAAGTACAAGCCATGCACAAGGGGACATCCGTCGTGTGGACTCTGTATTGACGAACGAATAAATATTCTAAAGAGATTATGCAATAGTGATTGCTTAAACACGAGAAATGAATCTTTCATACGTTGTCCACACGTCTCGAGACACCTTTTGCATAACTACAAAGCTCCGGATTGAGTGAATTATTGTAACAACATCAATATTTTTTCTTATCAACTAAAAACTTTTCGGACTTGCGCAGTTATCTCCCTTACACCTCTCGCACGCATGTTAGTATTGCCTGTGTGAAGTGACGGGTTTCTGAGCAGCCTAATTTGCATATTCGGCTGTTTGTTTACAAATAAACCGAACATTATAATAAATGTTCGGTAAACCCATAGGTACATATATATATGTGTGCATGTATGTATATATATACATACTACTGTACGTCTCTATATATATATATGTATGTACGTATACATACTTATATTTAAGTATCAGCCGTTCTAAGAGTGAGAAATGAAATTTTATTTCATTCTTTTCCATCTATCTATATATATATATATATATATATATATATATATATATATATATATATATATTGGTAAACGGAAAAGAAAATACTGACAAATTGTTCACAGTGAAAAATAGTTTAATTAGGAATAAGAGAGAATTAGTAAAGAATTTCACACCCTTATAAATGGGCTCAACACGAATATTAACTTCACGATGGAATACAGCCATCAACAACTCCCCATCCTCGACATCCTCATTAAGATCCATAACAAAAAAATTAAAACAGACATATACTACAAGCCCACAGACTCCAAGCAATATCTTCCTTTCAACTCGTGCCACCCTAGACACGTTAAAATTAATATTCCCTACAACTTAGCGAAGAGAATCTGTACTATAGTCTCCAATAAAAACACCTGCTACTTACGGCTACAAGAACTAAAGGACACACTCATAGGCAGGGACTATTCTGCATCACTAATTGACAATGGAATCCAACGTGCCCTAAAACTCAGTACCCAGGAACTTAGACACCCTAAAGTAAATCAACCGAAACTAAAAGCTCTTCCATACATCTCCACACACAACCCCCTCAACAATGAGACCTTTGACACCTTCCTCCAGAACATCCCTGTGTTGAAAAATGACCATAGAATGAACCAAATCCTACGAACACACGATATCATAAAGAGCAAAAGACAATCCAAGTCAATGAAAAACATCCTAACTCATGCCAAAGTACTGCCAACCACAACGACGAAACCCACAGTAAAAAAATGCGATATACCCAATTGTGGCATATGCATCAACCTAATAGAGGGTTCGGAATTATATTTCAAAGAAGGACAACGTTTTATAGTAAAACACAATTTCACATGCGCATCAGAAAATCTAATATATGTATTAACTTGCTCAGGTTGTCGAGAACAATACATAGGCCAGACCAAAAACAGCCTCCGCCAACGCATTACTGTCAATAGATCCCAAATTAAAATACGGGAATACAGGAAAATACCACTGAGTGAACACATTGATACCTGTGCCGCCCAAAATCATCCCAACTTCAGAATCTTTCCCCTCTAAAAATTTAAAGATAATACTACCCACACCCAGCGCATCAGCAATGAATCTTACTTTATTAACAAATACGGACCCCGTCTAAACACTTCTCCTTAAGACGAACCCACAACATACACACGGCAACATACATACCTAGATCAGCATACATCTCTACCCACATATAAACACAATGACACACGTAAATACACATGTTCTATGGTGCAACACAAATATACACAAACTTGCATACCTTTTGATGTCTATAGATATAAACGTGCCGACACACACATACATAAACGCACACATGCATTGCAAACTGATGGGCACATACATATATGTACACAAGTATTCCAATACGGCAAGGCCTAATGGATTTCTCTTGCAGTACGTACAATCTGGACACACTCACACACACCTTGGTATTATGCCATATATCATTTCACATCTTTTATTATTAAGGTTTTTGATGTTCTATTGAGAGAATCGATTTTACTGAAAATATCGAATAATGAACACCATTTCACCAGTATCACAAAAATAATTACTGGTCCACCCACACACACGCACACACACATTCTCACACACAAGTGTATGCGCACACACGCACATATATAGACACACACATACACACGCATACATTAACATACAAAGAGGCATATATACACACACACACACACACAATACACACACACACATTTCTCGGTATAAGACAAGAGCTGAAAAATATCTTTAACATGTTAAAATATCCCCCACACACTTACAGACACATTCCTACTGACCATCCCTCTACCACGAATTACTCTACTACACACACACACACTTGTCTTAATAGGCATTTGAACTCTCAACAGGCTGCGGTTCGCACACATATCCCTGCTGACCATTATCACAACAACGAAGCTCTTTACTACTACTACACACACACACACATATTTGTTTTGAAAGACTTATTTTTCAATGACTTCTCAATCATCCGACACAAACCTACATTTGGCGGAAAATCAATTTTTAACATTCACATGACCTCTACCGACCAATCAAAATTGTTTTGACCACAAGAATTTTTGCAACACGAATTGGCGCAAATCTTATTTTAATACCGCTGGAGCCACTTTTTTAACATAAAAACAGGTAGAATTTCCAAAACTAATCAGATTAGAGCAAACATCACGGACGCTCTATCTCAAAATTATTTTTGAAAAGCATTAGAAATGCGCAACCGGTAAAACTTAAAACCAAAACTGAATACTAACCAATACTATTACTAATTCTCACTTATTCCTAATTAAACTATTTTTCACTGTGAACAATTTGTCAGCATTTTCTTTTCCGTTAACCAATATATCATAACTTGTGTGTTACACCTCTATTCTTTTAAATATATATATATATATATATATGTATACATATATTTATATATACATATATATATATACATACATACATATATATATATATATTTATTTATATATATATATATATATTTATTTATATATATATATATATATATATATATATATATATATATATATATATATATATATATATATATATATATATATATATATATATATATATATATATATAATTGGATAGAGAATAACCAAGTTATACTTAAAAAAATAATTTTGGTTTTACATATGTTTCAATATGTTGCGGCGGGCCTTGCCACGATATATATACGACGAATCTCTCCGTCGCTCTACATATCTTCAGGAATTTATATATTGTCATAAGATTCAAGAGTAATACTTACAAGACATAACTTCATACCGTAGACGATGTTTGTACCAGATCAATTGATATCTTGCAAGTACATTCAACACTATCACGAAAGGAAAAGCGTTGTTAAAGCC
Source organism: Eledone cirrhosa (assembly GCA_964016885.1). Lineage (NCBI taxonomy): Eukaryota > Metazoa > Mollusca > Cephalopoda > Octopoda > Eledonidae > Eledone > Eledone cirrhosa. The sequence goes on along the minus strand of OZ024743.1, from coordinate 360,138,321 downwards.
AGTATATCAAAATATAGTAAACCCCTATATATATATATAAATATATATATACATGTGTGTTTGTGTGTGTGTAAAATGAATTATACCTATAATTCGAAAGGCTAGTCTTATCACATTCTGTGTCACAAAGAATCTCTCAGCGAACTACATAAGGGGTACACATGTATACTCACCAACTTGTATATTAATTTCACGAGTAGGCTGTTCCATTGATCATATCAACTGGAACACATATCATCGTAGCCAACGTAGTGTCGGTTATATAGTTATAAATTCTAGGGTAAATGTTACTCAACATCATCGACTGTTTTAAAATGTCCCATTATTAATAATATAACATTTCTTTTATATGTATTTAGTTTTGTATTTTGTATTGATCTGTTACGTACGTTTCGCAGAGGATTAACTCAGTGTGACCCTAGAATGTATAGACCTGACCCCATTATCTATCTGCTCTTCAGACTGTTCATTAAAAAAAAACCCACTATATTCTTTTGTTGAATCGCCAGTCAAATCGTTAATGCTGTGGGGTATATAAATTTTAGGGGTGATCCTGAGCCAGTCCTCTGTGAAATGAGCGTAAGAAGTTGATACACAATAAAAAGAAAACTAAATACATGTAAAAGAGACTACATCGCATTTTTTAATATGTACAATAAGTCAGTGCATCGAATGGTAGTTTTGGTACAACCACAAACAATTCACTAAATTACATACACCATATGTATATATATAAACTTGTATATAAATATATGAAGTATTTCCGTAGGAAGGGTAAAGGAAAGGAGAGTGCTCTATGTATGCTACATTGCTATTTAATTATGTAATAAACAACATAAGACAATTATTCCATTTATCAAAGGTTTCACGAAGACAGACGAGCTCAACAGAGACGTCAGAAATCGCCCATCAGAATGAATCTGATGAGCGATCTGAGACGTCTCTGTTGAGCTCGTCTGTCTTCGTGAAACCATTGGTAAATGGAATAATTGTCTTATGATGTTTATTACATAATTAAATATATACATATGTATATATATATATATATATATATATATATATATATATAGAGAGAGAGAGAGATTTTGAGTTTATGTTGGTTGTATACCAACACCACAGTATGCAGGCTGGAGCACTCGACGAAGTGCGCAGGTTGGTTTGGTTACTCCAGAGTAGTGTAAAATAAAGTTAAATAAAAGTAAAATGATTAAAATTTAGCTTCGTTTATTACTGCTATATATATTTCAGTGACAGTCATCTTTGGCAGTGACCTCTTCAGGCAGTTTGAATTAGTATGGTATAGACAAGTACATATGTTGTTTAGGTGTATGATATTGTCAATACTCTGATATGCCCAGTTCCTTGTTGGGTTGTTAATTCACTGAGGAACTGGAGTCATATATGACTATACCATACTAATTCAAACTGCCTGAAGAGGTCACAGCCAAAGATGACTGTCACTGAAATATATATAGCAGTAATAAACGAAGCTAAATTTTAATAATTTGACTTTTATTTAACTTTATTTTATATATATATATATATATATATATATATATATATATATATATATATATATACATACATATATATATATATATATATATATATATATATATATATATATATACATATATATACATATATATATACGTGGATGTGTGTGGGTGTGTGCGCGCGCGTGCGTTGACAAGAATTACGAACTTTTCATTCTTTTTCACATTATGCCTATGTAACATCAGTAAATTACTAATTTGTGTGTAATAGTGGACCTCGCTAAATGCTTCGGCGGAAGTAACAAATGAATCTGATCTCCGTAAGGTACAATAGACAATTCAATTGAGTTTCTAGATGAGACATATACCATTACATCCAATTGATGATAATCTGATTGCTCCATTGTTGTCTCGTGTTAAACTATGATGTAACCTAATTGAAAACGGTGAGAATACTTTCGGCACTTTCTGTTACCGTTGCAAAATACATTCATAAATGATTCTGTAAGAGATGCAGGCATGTGAGTATGATCTTTTTGTGTGTGTGTGTTTGTAAACTTCTGTCTGCATGTGTGTGAAAGTATATGCATGCATGAGTATATCTATGTTAGGGGTGTGCCTGTATGTGTAAGGGCGGAAATAATTCCTACACTTTGAAAGTGGATTAGCTTTCTTTCCATGTTCAAATACATCTAATTATAGACTTCATTATACATATGATTGTAATTTAGCATTTTCCTAGATCTTTCAATTTCAATCATACTGCAAAGAAATTGTGCTAACAACCTAATTTTATTTTCTACTATGTAATAATCCAAAATATGACAATTATTTGTTACTTGTGTGGCTTTCTATTCGCCTTTGTGAGTATTCTGCATTAATCCTAACAAAAATAAATCATTAGATATTACTAGAGCGACTGCCACAACGACAAAGGTATATTAGCGAAATTATAGGCTTTATTTTCCTGATTTTGTTTGACGAATAGCTCAAAGTTCACACAGTTAGGCTTTGTCTCATATGATCTCATTTAACTGGATCGATAAGAATACAGCTGGTTAAAATATTATTTATTACTAGGGAATCTCTGTTTATGTCGACGCTGAAGCAAAATTCCTTGCGCAAATATTAATGTCGGTAAAAGTACGAACCTCGTATCACACAATGTAATTTCCACTGTATCTACTGTCATGTGGGCCATGTTGAAATGTTCGTAATCTCTGGCACTGTTCTGGCTTTGACTATGAAAGTCTATCACTTGCATGTGTGGTCATTACTTTCTTTGTTGCTCCTGTAACAAAAGATTTTTACAGTACAGTTCCGTTCATCATGGCCAGTAGAACACATTTTTCGGACGTCGAAACGTTCATCTATCCAGCATGGGTGAAGGCACGAGGAAATTAAGCTCTTTCTGGCATTACACTTGATGGTAGCTGGGACACAGAATCCCCATAGCAATGACAAAGGTGTCTACTCATGTTGAGGTTTCTTCATGTTCCGATTATAGGTGTGGAAAAAAAAAGCCAACTAATTTCATCATTAATGTTTTATCAATTAAATTTAGGATATCACTTATCGAGTAGATATGTGAATAGAAATCCTGGGGCAATCATTCCACTTCTTGGGTATTATACCCCCCTAGACTACATTTTCTATTGCGTTTGTTTTAAGGCATGTTTTGCATTGAGTGAGATTTGGCTGCTATTTCAATCAGATTGATAGGTGTGGGAGAAAATCTGTCATGAGATTGTTAATATTATAGTTAATAAAACTGGAGATGGAGTTACATATCCTGGGGCTGATGAATAAATACTTGCAATATTATAGAGTCGGATCACATAAGTAACTTTATCTTTCTGTTCCATTCTCTGCTGCGCACCAGTTTCCGTGGATAATTCCAGGGCCACATCAGGTTTTCTCAACTTTTCTGGAGAAAAGGACAATGTGCGTTACGTTTTCCTTTCTTTCTCCACCACGTCTCTCTCTCTCTCTCTCTCTCTACTTCTGTTTTTCCGGAATTGGCAACGCTGCGAGAGGGAGAGAGAGCGAGAGAAGTTACCTATGTATCAAAATATATAAAACGTAAGTGAGACTGTGGGTCTTATGTCTTTATAATACGAAAAGACTGAATTTATTCGCACAAATTCAGAGTGAAAAAAATAAAGTATGACCACATTTGAAACGTTTATGATGATCTGTCTACTAGACAACGATAGAAGCTTTATACTTAAAACACACCAATGATATTGCTTCAAGTTTACATACTCAGTGGTTGGTTCTAAGGTTTCATCGAATCAATCATTATTTCATTGCATTTCCGACGGAGTGTGTGACCAAAAGGCATATTTTGTAACTCAGTGTAAAACAAATATCGCGAGGCTTTCGATTTTCGCGTCATGTATTATGACTCTCACTAATGACATTGACGGAAACTATTCACATACACACACGAGACACGCACGCACGCACGCACACACACACACACACACACACACACACACACACACACACACACACACACACACACACACACACACACACACACACACACGCAAACCTAAATAAACAAACCATACTCACATACATACACATGTATATAATTAAAATTTAGCGTGAATTAATGCATAAAAGAATGAAAATTGGTGGCATAAATAACACAATGAAGATGTAGAATGTAACATTCATTATTAAAGAAATTGACTGATTTCGAAATTTCACCTTATTCAAACTGGCTGCTCAGTAAGCAGGCTAGTATAATAGACTCGTTGACAAGGAAAGAGGAGTAATATGTGATTGTCACGAAACAGCAGAATAATCATGGCTTACTAATTACAATTTACAACAAGCATATTTCGGTAAAAAACAAGATTTCTCGGTAAATATTTCGTACATAAGCAAACAAAAAATATATCATTAGGGTAGCTAATGAATTTAACGTGAAACATGAAATTAAAATAATAAGACAACTCAAAATAATATTTCTCTAAGAGAGATTTGAAAATCCTACTTAACACAACAAGTACATAATACAGACTGTTCATCGAGGAGGTTAGACATGAGATAACAAAATAAAAACACAGACACTATAAGAGAAAAACAGCACACACTATAAGCTTGATAAGGGACACGGGGCGTATCCTTCATGAAATGCAAGAACGTGAAAATTGCTGCTGATGGCAAATGCAGGCTTACAAAACTGAGGACATTAGCCACATTATTGTCATTTGTAAGAAAGTACACACGAAATATTAGTTTCATTATAAAACAGGATGTGACAGGCTGAGCAAACTATTGCGGTTGATGAATAACAAGAATATGAATTAACTAATATTAATTAAAATCAACAAAATAATTAATACACAACCGACGTGAAATTTACGTTCATTTCCAGAAAGTACAGAAATACCCTGTTGTTAAAGTCGGTTACCCAATTAAAGTCAATAGATATCAGGACCCCTGCAGATGGTTCCACAAATCACGAACAAGATGTACGTTTTCAGATGTATAACTATTATAATTAGAGTAACATATCGTGTGAAAGCCCAAGTGGATTTATATATAGCTTATCTTTCTTAAAAAAGGAAAGCAATTGCTTGTCTTAAACTCAATAAATGATCATATCTGCCATAGCACATTAAAACATTTGCAATATATTCTCTTAAGTAAGTGACTGAATCATTATGCACATTATGAAAATAATTTTCTGTAACATATTATCTCAACTACATTTTACAAGATGAAGTTATACAATAATGGAAATATGAAGAAAAAAAAGAAGATAAAAAAAAAATTAAGTTAGGATAGTGGTAAAGAAGGGCATATCCGGGTGTATGGGAAATAAGAGGAAAGAATTACAAATGATTTAAATGAAAGGAAAGGGAGGAAGAATGCAAGGACTAGTAGGCCATGGAAGAAAGGGAGAATGATAGGCTCTATGCCTAGGGTGGGGCGGTTTTTTTCGGCTGAGACCAACGGATAAAACTGGAGAGTCATTTCGCGTACAATGACCAGTGATACCCACTGCAACAGCCAACCCACCTCGCAGGGCTCATTCCCCAGGAAAGTTACTGACCTAAACATTACAACATTATGAAAGAGCAGGTGGCGGCGTAAAACTGCAATAAAGAATATACATCCATATGAGCATACATACATACCTACATACATACATACATACATACATACATACATGCATACATGTATACATACATGCATACATACATGCATACATACATGCATACATACATGCATACATACATGCATGAAGCAACACCTTCAACAGACTGAAGCAGCACCTTCAACAGACTGAAGCAACACCTTCAACAGAGGAAAAAGGTTGGCAACCATCTTGCCCAGGTTTATGAGCATGAAAAAAAAATATCATTAGAATAGCGACTGATCTGGAGGAGAGATATGGAATAAAGCCTGATATAAATCTCTCACCCAGAGAAATCGGAAGATCCTTTTCAATGTTCAAACAAGATGACAAAATTGACCAATTTACAGAAAAAGTAGTGCATGGATACTTGAGACGTAAAACACAGTCCATAGAGGGGATAAACCACTCAAAAAGCCTGGCATGGAGTTCCGACAAGTTTATGACATCACACCTTGCGGGAGATCTCTATGCAATACAGGAAACAGAACTCCCTACCAAATATCTGCTGCACAAAAGGGGAGGGCCAGCAGCTGACAATAAATGTAGGCTATGTAAAACAAAGATCGAGGATGTAAGCCACATTGTTGCCAGCTGCGAAAGAATGTCATCTCGCTACTACCTCCCCATGAGACACGATGGGATAGCTAGAACCATCTGGAACGCACTTCGGAAAACAAAATTAACAACAAATGAGGAAGAATATATTGAGACAGATGGCACTAAGGAATACTGGTGGAACCTAAAAATAAAAACTGCCACCAGATTAAAGCACAACCGGCCTGATATTGTTTGGGACCACACATTGAAAACGTGTTCTGTTGTCGAGATCTGGTGCCCTCTTGTGTAAACGTTGTCAGAATAATACAGGAGAAGGAGGACATCTACGACCATTGATGAGGAGTTTACAAATCCAGTATCCAAGATACACCTTTAGCTTCATACCCATCATTATTGGAGCTACGGGTTATATACGAACCCGCTTGGACCAAAGTATGACTGAACTTGGATTTGCGGACAAAAAGCGCAGCTCCCTAATTCGTAGTCAACAAATGGCTGCGATAGCTGGCACCTTCAAAATTTGCAAAACATTCTTGCGATTCAAGGGATGACAATTACTTTTCTTTTACAACCTTGCCACCAGGAAGGTGGCCGGTCAAAAAAATATACTCGAAATTAAGAGAAAGAGATAACATACATACATACATAATTATCGGCATGAAATTAGTGATGATGCAATGCGTAGATAAGTTGAAATATAAAAATAATTTACGTTATCGATTTGCGACACCATTTATCTACAATATGTTTACGAATGATTCAACATTTTTTAAAGAAACAAAAAATTCATCTATTAACTCATTACAAAGATTACAGATGATCATTGACTCTGTAACTTCATCTTTGATAACAAATTTTGAACTTGGTTAATTAATGTTAATTATTTTTTCCCCCATGTATCTCCGAATTATTCTATCGTTAATACTATTATAGTAATTTTGTATGATTTTCTTTCATTTTCCTCTCTTTGTCTTCCACTTTCTCACCCTCTCTAACATCTCTGTTATGCATCTGGGCGATACTAGGTTTCTAAAATGTATGAATACGTGTATATATATATATATATATACAAGCAAATTATAAACGTAAACATGTAAGTATGTTTTTGAAACGGTGCGCGAGTTTGAAATTAGAAATTAGAAATTATAAGCTTTCACCGTATTTTAGACTAAAGAAATTTATAGCCTGATAGTGGGGTTTATAACGCTCGGAGAAATGGAAAAAGATGAGTGTTGCTGTACATAGCAACACTCATCTTTTTCCATTTCTCCGAGGGTTATAAACCCCACTATCAGGCTAGAAATTTCTTTAATCTAAAATACGGTGAAAGCTTATAATTTCTAATTTCTAATATATGTATATATATATATATATATATATATATATATATATATATATATATATATATATATATATATGTATATATATATATATATATATTGTTATACTTTGGGAGGGTAATGTTGCCAATAAGAAACACACGCACCAGTTGCTTTCACTTCAGTTTATTATATATTTATAAATTTACAAGTTTATAAATCTATACATTTCTGGTTGGTTGGTTGGTTCCACAACCAGATAGTTGTTTATATATAGTCATAGTCCTTTCGTCACACACTCTGTGACCTCTTCAGTGACTGGGGATTCCTTTATTTTTTGTTTCTGTGCCTATATATATATATATATATATATATATATATATATATATATATACACACAGACACACACACACATATATATATACACATATCTTCATATCTGAGCCCCGCCCACTGAAACATGTTGACACTAGTAACTAGATGTTATAGGTGGCTCGTAATGCATACATACACACACACACTATACATGTTGATAATAATATATGTAAATAAATATATATATATATATATATATATATATATATATATATATATATATATATATATATATATATATATGTGTGTGTGTGTGTGTGTGTATATATATATATATATATATAAACGGAAAAAATGAAACGAAATTTCATTTCCCACTCTTAGTACGGCTGTTACTTAAATATAAGTATGTACACGTACATGTATATATGTATACATACGTACAGTAGTATATATATATATATACATACATGCACACATATATATATGTACGTATGGATTCACCGAACATTCATTATAATGCTCGGTGTGTTTGTAAACAAACATTCCGTATTAAGCCGCAGTGTCCAGCAACCATCGTTGCTCGTTTGTTGAACACTGACAAAGGAACGCTGTACTAGTTTCAAGCTTATTAGCTATCGTCAGCAACGTATACCTTCCTGCAAGATTGTTGAACGTATATACTTACCTTATGCATATTAACAGCTGAGTAGCCCAATTTGCATATCGAGTGGGTTCATCGGCCGGGTGCACAGAACACGATAAACGGAGAAAATGAAACGAAATTTCAGTTCCCACTCTTAGTACGGCTGTTACTTAAATATAAGTATGTACACGTACATACATATATGTATACAGACGTACAGTAGTATCTATATATATATATATATATATACATGCACACATATATATATGTACGTATGGATTCACCGAACATTCATTATAATGCTCGGTGTGTTTGTAAACAAACATGCCGTATTAAGCCGTAGTCTCCAGCAACCATCGTTGCTCGTTTGTTCAACACTGACAAAGGAACGCTGTACTAGTTTCAAGCTTATTAGCTATCCTCAGCAACGTTTATAAACACACCGAGCATTATAATGAATGTTCGCTGAATCCATACGTACATATATATATATGTGTGCATGTATGTATATATATATACATACTACTGTACGTCTGTATACATATATGTATGTACGTGTGCATACTTATATTTAAGTAACAGCCGTACTAAGCGTGGGAAATGAAATTTCGTTTCATTTTTTCCGTATATCGTTTTCGGTGCACCCGGCCGATTAACCCACTCGATACGCAAATTGGGCTACTCAGCCGTTAATATGCATACGGTAATATATGCGTTCAACAATCTGGCAGGAAGGTATACGTTGCTGACGATAGCTAATAAGCTTGAAACTAGTACAGCGTTCCTTTGTCAGTGTTGAACAAACGAGCAACGATGGTTGCTGGACACTACGGCTTAATACGGGATATTTGTTTACAAACACACCGAACATTATAATGAATGATCGTTGAATCTATACCTACATATATATATGTGTGCATGTATGTATATATATATATACATACTACTGTACGTCTGTATACATATATGTATGTACGTGTACATACTTATATATATATATATATATATATTAAAGAAAATGAGGTGTTTTTTTTAATGAAAAAAAAACGAGATGTACTACACGAGTGAATGTATGAGGAAAAAAGATGAAATTGAAAATGAAACTGGAGTCTTTTTAAGAATATTTATTTGTTTCCTTTACCAGTTTCACAGTTCTCATGCTTTTCAAAATTAGAATTGAGATGGAGGGTTTGTGTTTATATATTTGTGTTTATATATTTGCAATATATATATATATATATATATATATATATATATATATATATATATATAATAACTAGAGATTGATTAACATATAAAAATACATGAATAATCACAGGAGATAATTCAAGCTTGCGTGTAACCGCGCATAGCTAGTTTAGGCAATATTTACCTTTAATAGTGATTAACATTCCTTGTATATATCCCATTAAAGAAATATATTTCACCAATTAATCAGATGGTAAGTCACGGAAAGTGGATATTATTGGATTGTCAACAAGGAATTGATAATAAATCCAGCTATTCGAGCTTACAGGGCGAGATCAAATCTTCAACTATCCGTTACCACGTGTTGCGTCTACACAAGATAGCGGTTTCGTTTCAGTGGCGTGAAAAGGTTTTCGACAACTAGAAAAGGCAGCCAAAATTCTTCTCAACAGAAATAGCTCTACAGTGAAACGAAACCGCTATCTTGTGTAGACGCAACACGTGGTAACGGATAGTTGAAGATTTGATCTCGCCCTGTAAGCTCGAATAGCTGGATTTATTATCAATTCCTTGTTGACAATCCAATAATATCCACTTTCCGTGACTTACCATCTGATTAATTGGTGAAATATATTTCTTTAATGGGATATATACAAGGAATGTTAATCACTATTAAAGGTAAATATTGCCTAAACTAGCTATGCGCGGTTACACGCAAGCTTGAATTATCTCCTGTGATTATTCATGTATTTTTATATGTTAATCAATCTCTAGTTATTATAATATGCTCAGATGTATTTATCTTTGAGCTTAATTCTCAGGATTTCTTGGCGCATGCTTTTTGTCATGAAACCCATGATTTCGATTTAGATTAAATTCATTTAATTGATTTATCTTAATTTTGGACTTAGATATATATATATATATATATATATATATATATACAAGGACGAATGGTTACTAATTCATTACGTTTATCGGTTGGTGACGCACGATCGCTACTGATCAGTTCAAGGTTCGTCGATCCGTATCGATCTGGTCCGACTCTGGAATCAAAAGATCTGTAGTAGTAATGATAAACTTATATTACACTCTGTCTAGCTCTACACCTCGAAACTGACGTGAACCTAAACATCTAGTGCTCCCTATATATATATATATATATATATATATATATATATATATATATATATATATATATATATATAACGAAGGAAGTGTGGTAAGGAACCTGGTGGACCATAACGCACCTAAATACTCGATACTTAGGGTAGTAGAGTGGGTGATAGGAAAAAAGTCAGAACCCCGCCGGCAGAGCTCAGGCCAGAAATAGCTGTCAAAACGGCTTGAGCTCTGCCGTCCGAGTTCTGACACTTTTCCTATATATATATATATATTGGTATGCGATGAGTATTCATAAAATGTGTTTACTTCCGGTTTGGGAAACAGTTACTTAGTATAGCACCTTAACTTTGACGGAATTCCAGGTTAACTGCTTCTTAGCATAATGGCTAACATTTTCTATCTTTAAATATAGTTTACATGATTGTGTAAGCTATTACATTATACCGATCCACTGTTGTTACAGTTATTTTTGGGATTTGCCATTCCCACTTTTTCCAATCTCTCAAATCACCTAGCACATAGATAATGTGTAATATATATATATATATATATATATATATATATATATATATATATATATATATATATATATGTGTGTGTGTGTGTGTGTGTGTGTGTGTGTGTGTGTGTGTGTGTGTATCTTAAACAATATCTAAAAAAAGAAATATGAATGAAGACACATTACCCATCGGCCGTTGAGATGGACTTGGGCATTTTCAACCCCTACCAACGTTACTGCTGGTTCATCCACAGTCACAGCGTCTTACGAACGCTGTCCAGTGGAGTAAAGGACAAGAGACAAAACATCAGTTTATAGCAAATCAACTACAAAGCACATAGAAATGTGTGTGACTGTATTCATTAAAACAGCAACAGAAGGCCGGATTGGAAATGTTAATTTAGAATTTTAATTCCGCGAAATCACAATGCATATTTCAATGGCCCCGCTCTATTATTCCATTATGGTGCAAGACTAGGCGATTACACAATCCTAGTACATAATTCTGCAAACGTTGAACCCAAACAAAGGATGGAACATATGAGATAAAGATAAAATAGAAGATAGAAATAGAAAATTCGATCCGGGAACAGTCTACAGATATGGTGTTATATCGATAGCAGACAGTGCATGTCCGTATAAATATTGGACAATCAGTTGAACGACCAACTGAATCTGTCATTCCTTAAGGCCAGCATTTGGGATTTGAGAGACATCTGGCTGCTATTTCTAGCAGGTTCAATCACTCCGTACATGTAACTTCTCCGTTTGTAAGAATCGAGTGATATTCGTGGAACGTAGTATTGTATCAAATACGAGAACTCAGTGTGTGCAGAATCGCATAGCATAGTTGATCCAGCAGAGACACAACCTATTCTGATCAAACATAGATATGGATCAGATATAAAAAATTCAGCCAATTACATAAACCAAATTTGTTTACTCGATCCTGGCTGACATGAAGCTAAATATAATTATCGTCCGCATCTTGCTCTTATTTCTCGTCCTTTTCTCCGCCTCACCACCAACCGTATCAAAACCATCACCACCATGTTAAGTCCCAATTTACCGTTACAGAAAAGAAGTCACTGAATGACAGAAAATCAAAGACTGGATAGTTCCCTGCTTTTAGCTCTGATCTGTGATTAAACGACAAGATTTGTCCAATGGTTTAAACCCTCACGATATTCTGTCGCCATACGTGTCAGTTTATCGATTGTAATCTCTCTTCTAAGTTGCAATATCTACTCTAGATAAGAAATGCAACTTCCAGTAAGCAGAATATTAAAATAATTGTGACATTAATTATATTTGAGGGTAGTGTGGAAAAATAGTATACAGAGCTTAAAATTGATATGAAATATAAACGTTCCTGCAAAGTATTGATTTACAAAACTTTATCTTGCCATCATTAATAATGCACCTACCAAGTTGATGATAATAGTTATTAATGAAGTTGAGAGAAAATTACAGTATCTAGGAGATAAGAACATTAACAATCTTGCAATTAAACTGTAAATATCTCTTTCCTTAAGTGTCAAGCATCATTTTTCTGCTATCATTGAAACTAAAAATGTGTTAAACTGGATATACAAAAGTAAAATATAAAATGTATTAATCTACATCGTTCGCTGGAGAGATTGTTAAGTGTAGTATAAAAATGAACTGCTGACAAAACTGAAATATAGAATTGAAATGTCACGTGAATATGGCATGCGATTTCAGAAACATTGTATACCTGCAGCCTTTTAAAATAGTTACAACTACAAGTAGGAACCTTCGGTAACAAGAAAATACCCAATAGAAATATTTATAACACATTTAATCGAAATACATGATTCGAATAAATTGAAGACTACTGAAAGTCCCAATATACTTTTCCGAAATATGTTGGATACTTTCTAGAAAAAAATCTGGGGTGAAAAGTTAAATACTAACATACTACATAAACTGATTAAATGAGATTTGGATAAGGTCCCATGATATATATACAATAAAATGTGAATATATTAGAACAGTATTATAAAACTGTAGTCTAGCAACTTACAAGTTAGTCATATGCTTTTAACGAAATAGAAAACTACTATTGTAAAGCTCGTGCCAAACGGGATCAGTATGTTGGCATTCGCAGCGGCAATGTTGATAGCATATGACAATGCTACTCACTAACTTGCTAAATTTTACTGACCAATAGTAAGTGAAATATAAATGTTTTGCATCTCGTCTGAACATCTTACATCAAGACCACTGCAAATCCAATAACGTGATTACAAATAAAGTATTGAAGAAAAAGAAGGAATTTGAACTATTATTCATCGGCTATTTTCTCTCAGAAAAGACGTAGCAAAGATGATCTGGCTGGAATGCAGGAACATATTTAGTTTTATTTATCACTTATTTCTGCTACAAGTTGTATACTACTGTTATAAATTTAAATATGAAGCCAAGACCATGTAATGTGGTTGCTTAACATACAACATTAAATATCAAAAGCAAAATCTCCTTGAAATCTCACTTAACCTATTTAAAAATACTTCATTGAATATAGATATAGTTTTACACTATATTTAGGAAAACGATAAGACGTTCAGAGGATGCTCAATCAAGGATGACGTAAATATCAATGATTCTGGTTATTAAAAGTAGGTTGTAATTTAAGAAAGATTGTTCTAGTAGGCCACGTTATCTCCTAAACGGTCATTTGTTTGCCTCTCACGCAGTTATGATTTTCGTAGTGGCCGGCTGTCTTAAAGAATATTGACGTACGAATATGGAAAATTGAACTCTCACAGCTGACGTAGATCGAAGCGACCAATCATTCAACACAAGTGCTTCAGAAAGTTGCTACACAACTTGTACACGGACCACAAGGGCTACAGAAGGTAGCTACACATCCCATACTCGGAGCATAAAACAAATAGTTTTTTCACGCTTCAAGTTAACAAGAAACATGTCTTGCAATGATGAAAGGACGAAAGATCCTCTGGTATGATCATGTACCCCGCCAGAAATCCTTGTACATACTTCAGAAAACAGTTGAGGGGATGGGGGAGTAGAAGCAGACAAAGAAAATCCTGATCCGACAACATCAAAGACTGGTCCCAACACCGAGACCTTTCTTTGCCTGATGGAGAATAGTGGCCAGTTGAGATGGCTGACCTCAGAATTTATCTAGAGTGTCACTCACACGACTGGCTGCACAAGTTCCACATCAAGAGTGGCATCCTACGACTAGCTGCACCAGATGCAGAACACAATGATGACACAATATAAACATTTTCGGCATGCGGCTGAAACAGTTTTCACTATAGGCCTTCTCAATTAAGCCACGACGGTGTTGTCTCCTCTGGTAGTAAAAATAAATCAATCATATCGGTACTGTATTGATTTCCTGCTTTATATTTGTTTGTGACTAAGTTTTAATTTTAAGATTTCTTGTTACTAACAGTGACACCATTAACATAAAATTTTGACCTCGTTCTCCACAGCATGAGAGTAAAAGATATCCTACATATTTCACAGTGGAAGAGTTTTTCTCCAGTGTGATTACTATATGGAGAGAAAATATTTCCCACATATTTCACAGTGACTTCGTTTGTCTTTAATGTGTGTATCTTTGTGTGTGGATACTTTATCTTAGAAATCTCACAGCTATATTCTGAAATATTTCTGTGTAATGATCATTGTTCAGTACATGTTTCCCTACATAAATGTTTCTTACTACTGTATGTCTGGGTAACTGTAACTATATTGGTAGAAACAGGTGTGTTAGAAATGTCTAAGTGTTTAACGTCTTCCATAGTAATATTTAAAAGAGGAGAAGAGATATTAGGCTCAGAGTGATGTAGGAATAAGAAAACATACACACACGTTATATTAATTCATTCCATCAATTATATCCAACACCACCCAGTAAAATATGTATTACCTATCAATGAGGCTGCCTCTTACGTTGTGGCTTGACCTGGTAGAAATAGAAGTCAGAACTCACTCTGCAATCTTAAATAAAAGGAAGTAAACATTCACCTATTAACATATATATATTTATACATCAGTATTTATACAGATACAACTTTATCATGCACTTCAGCTGCTAGCGCACCTCTTGCTATATATCTTAATTGATTACCAACACTGGCGTTAATTATATGCAAATTAGTATGTCCATTTTATAATAATAATATGCTTCCTTGTGGCTGATGCGGGTTCAATCAAATCCGAAAGTCGATTAAAGATCATTTTTCAATTTACAGGGATATTCATATTTTCTTGCACGTTTACATGCCTAAAAATAATAACATTCTCTCGTAAAACGTGTATATATTTATATATGTTCTTGCAGTCTCTCTTACACACTCTGTATTTATATACAGATATACATTTATCATACACTTATTCTGCCAGCGCACCTCTTACTATACATATATACTGACATTGAGTGAGAGAGAGAGAGAGAGAGAGAGAGAGAGAGAGAGAGAGAGAGAGAGAGAGAGAGAGAGAGAGAGAGAGAGAGAGAGAGAGAGAGAGAGAGAGAGAGAGAGAGAGAGAGAGAGAGAGATTAAAGGACAGAGACAGAGTTAGCGATTATAGCAGTAATCAGTTTCTGTTATTTGAATGTGTCACTTGAAATCGAGGACTATGTTAACAAACAGTGGTTTGTGGCTCAACATATGAATCGCTTTTCTTAGTTTTTCCGTGGTGATCAACCGTAGGTTCAATGAAGGTAATTCTTGGAGTATGTTTTTATATATATATATATATATATATATATATATATATATAGGAGCCAGTAAGACCCCAGGGGTCTTACTGGTTCCTATTACCCACTCTACTACCCTAAGTAATGAGTACTTTGGTACGTTATGGTCCACCTGGTTCCTTACCACATTTCCTTCGCTATATATATATATATATATATATATATATATATATATATATTAGTGAAAAAGAACAATGGGAACTATTATGACATTATAACATTATAACAAGTTTATTGCCGACAGCCGTTTCGTCCGACCCCATGGTGGGACTTATCAAGGCATATAACATGTGATTGCAAGATCATTGTTTACATCAACGTATCACTCAAGGCTAGCAGTTTGAAATTGTGGTATACATCAGCAACTCCGCTTGTGTAGTTGGGGGTCTATATTCTAAGGGGGCTCTTTTATAATAGTTGTCGGGGTCAGGGATTGAAGTTTAAAAATTAGACAATAATATATAATTTACGCATCAACATTAAACCAAAAGACTTGGGGTCCCGTAGAAGCACCTTAGAAAATCCCTCAATGAGTGCATAAAGCTTACAGGCTCCAATAAACCTACTAGACTAGAAGAAGATTAAGAGGCTAATAAAATAAAAAAAATAAAAAAAAATTAAAAAAAATAAAAATATAAAGTTTCCCTAAAAAATATATAAAGTTCCTATGAAATTCCTTCTAGAGAAAAAAAAAAAATTTTTTTTTCCGAAAGATAAAAACCTTCCCCCGAGATCACGTTTACAAAATTCAGAAAACTGAATTGAAAACTAAGTTGAAAGAAACTAATCAATTAGAGGTTAATTCAGAGAGCCTTCTATAAATCTCTCAGAAAAGGCCCCTTTAATATTTCCAATAGGAACTTCTTCCGAGAGACCCTTCGAAGAATTAAAATTTTAGAGAGCCTCTAAGGATATATATAAAAACGATTGAGGAAAACTATACATTAAAAGTTAAAAATTAAAAAATTAAAAAATTAAAAATTACGGTATTTGGGATATCCGAGGAATTTTCAAAGGGCTGCTTCAACAGATACAACTTAGGCATAATAGATACAATAATCTAAGTAATTTAAGTAATTCAATTAGGGAGCAATTCAAGGAGTTTATCAAGTTGGGCAAGATTAAAGAAAGTGGTAAATAAGAAAATACATAAGCAAAATGACAATAATTATAAAATGTATCTTTAAGAAGGTATAAGGTAGCTTCAGTGATCTAACAGTGTATTATCACAAAAAAAAGTATTCTAAAATTATTGATACAGGATTAAAAATGATTACAAAATTATTACAAAATTACCACAAAATCATTACAAAATTATCAAATCATCATAAAATTACCACAAAATTATTACAAAATTATCAAATTATCATAAAATTATCGCAAAATTATTACAAAATTATCACAAAATTATTGATACAGGATCAACAAAGACAACAATATATATTCCTGCCCAATCAACAAGTAATCAGAACACTATTAACGGTCAGACAAAATTAGCTCAGGGATATCCCGCGCTCGGATACTTTACACACACACAGCAACACATAGGATTAGCACAGACACAATGGTATATTCCTGCCTAAATAACAAACAATCGATTAACAATTGATGGTCAAGAAAATGTAATCAGGGATATCCCGCGCACGGATGCCTAGATACATACAGCAGGATGAACAGTACTGGTGACCGTGTGGGCGCGATATCCATTCTGCTTATGCAGTCATCTGCATAGCTCCAGGCACGATATCCATTATGCGTATGTCGTCATCTGCATAGCTCCAGGGGCAGCTGGTCTCGTTTAAAAGTTCATGGATCACCTGGGATTCACTATTATCTGCGTGGACTCTCTGGGAGGTGTACCTGTGGATCCAATAGCCAGTGGTTGCCGGAAGTGGTCCGTTCGATCTTTTAGTTTCAGAGGTTGAACGCTTTCGCGATAGACGAGACTGTCGGTTCTAAGTCCAAGGTTTCGCTACGCAGGATGTATTGGTCTACATGTTATGTTGTTAAAAAACCAGTGTGGACTTGACTGGGGTGGTATATTACGAACTCCAAGTCCACACGCGACTGGTCAAAAGCGAAGGGTTGTCCCCTCTTTGTTTGCTGTATGGGTCGGTCCCAGCTTAGATGGTGGTCGTGTTATCCATATTCCGTCAGCCCTGTATATTCAAGACAGATCAGGGTATATATTTGCGGGTATGGTCCTGCGTCTACGTTATCCAGAGGGTCTCGCTTGTGGTATTTTCAAGTTCGCATGTCATCTCCCGGTTAAGACTGCGCATGCTTCGGTGAATCTCAAGCATGGAATCTTTGGGTATCGTATTACACGGGGTGACTAGCAGAAAATATACATTCTATGCTATCGCACACGCGCTGGCCTGTGGCTACGACCGTGTCCAGTATCGGGTAGTAGCAGACAGCAGGTAGACCAGCTATACACACCCCTGCTCAAGGGGCACAACCCCAACTTATCGAGTGGTCAGACTTCAAGGGAGTCAACTCTCCAGGCCCATCATGTCGACCGTGGTGAAATACAAAACAATTCCTATTAGTAAAGAACTAATCACTGATAATAAAGAACCAGCTCAAAAGAATGGGGGGGGGGAGGGGCATCTATTTCGGCGGGGGTTTACTAAGGGAAGGGGTGGGGGTGAGTGGCCATAGGCTGGGTGCTTTGTTACTGTTTCCCTAGGCAGTTCTCGAGTTTGTTGACATACATCTCTGACGGCACCCTCTCAGATTAGTCGACGTGGTTCCAGGCCCTCACAATGTCCTGCATCGCAGGCATCAGCTGCCCCCGGGGTGCCCAGCAACAGTGTTGCCACCAATCCCAGGTTGGCAAGTGGGACACAGGGTCGTCTGTTCCTCACCAGAGTCCCCATCGCCAATCGGGGAGCCGAGGCATCCATGCGGCCGGGGTTACCAAAGAGCACCCTGTACGCCAACGGGGCCGCCACGTGCAGGACTGGGTGGTGTCATGGCTATGTGTCTGGTCTGAAGAAAAAGAAAGAGCTAAGTATGATATGGGGGCAGGACGAGAAGATTTCTGATCTCCTGTTGAGCAAGTTGAGCCCTGAGAATACTATGGCATGAGATTCAGATAGGCACAGGCTACAACACCTGCTCAACGAGCTATATGGAGGAGCCTTAGTAAGGCATCTCCAGCTTAGTGTGTAGGGGGTTTTTGTTTGTTTTAAGCTATGTATATGTCCCGCTAACGACGTGGTATTTTTAAGCTTCTCATATTGGAAGCTATGCTGGTGGGCGTTGAACCTCGTCTTGAGCTCGTTAGCGGTTGATCCCACATACGTCTTAGTATACGTGCCTGTGGTTACGTTACAAGCATATACCACGTTCCTGATAAGGCAGTGTCCAGCTAGTGGGCATTTGTCCTTCCTTCTGCAATTACACTCTTTAGTAGGGACATGCCCCTCAATCAGGGGTGCATGTCCCTCCAAGCGGCCGCGGGGCTGCCTAGTGATACCGGTTCTATTGCCTAATATCCTCCTGGGTCTTTCACTCAGTGGGTTGGTCCCGTGTTGTCGTGTGTGCTGGCGTGGTTCACTATTTCGGATGGCCTTAAGTCCCTCTTTGATCTTACTCTTATTGGTCTTAGCTAGGTGTGAGGCCAGATTAGGGGTTGTAGAGTACGATAGCTTGATAGTATTCTTATTGATGACACTACCGTATCTACTACCCGGGGGGAAGTTCTTATCTATTAAAGAGAAAAAAGACTTGGGGAGGTCTGTAGTAACATTAGAGTTGAAGGGCGGGTTAAAGAAGGTACTATCACGTCTTCTATTCCTTCCACTGCGTTTCCTATCCTCTATGCTGCTTACCCTCTCTTCGTCTATATTATTACTGGTTCCACCAGGTGTGGTTGCTGTGCACCCAGTGGTATATATATATAGTAATAATAATAAATTTGAAGACTAAAATCCAAAGAGGGCTCGATAAGGATAAATATATATCAGATATATAAGAACCGTAACCCTTTAAGAAGGAATATGACGTCACTTTCAGCTTATATTTGGAGTCTAAAAGACAACCACACCCAATATAAGTTACACTGGAAGATCCTAGCTAGGGCTAGATCGGATAACAGAATAAAAGGCCATGTGACCTCTGCACCACTGAGGCCCTGGAAATACTCTCCGCCAAAGGCCACGTCTTAAACAAAAAATTTGAGGCAATTTCGGCTTGTAAACATAAATTGCACAAAACGTTCCTATATTACAGCCCCGCATTATACCCTAACGGATATTTTACGTCTTGATGTGGTAGCTAAGTATATGTTATGTTAATACCATTACTTATTCGTATAGGTAAGTATATATTACCTGTGTTTTGTGAAGGTATGTATATTTTCTCGTACGTTTATTTGCTTGCATATGTTATTGGCGTATATATTATATATACTGGTACATGTGCATTTGGTTATGTGATTACGGGAGTTTTGCATCTGTGTGAGTATGCGGGTTCGTACGTATGTAGGGTGTATGTGTGTGTGTGTGTATGTGTCTTTACATGTGGGTCGGTGTGTGTGGGCGCGTTGTATACGTATTTATGTGTGTATATTTATATACGTTTATTTAATTATGTATACACGCACACACACACAGGTGTATAAATATATATTTTTATTTATTTTTTAGGTGTATTTGGTGTGTACGTTCGTATGTGTGAGGTACAGGCGTTGCGTGGGTTCTGTATGTGCGTGTGTGTGTGTGTTTTTTTTATTTGTTGTGTACGTGCTTGTATTTGCATACCCATGGGGAGTGGTTTCGCGTATGATTGTGTATGTACGTGTTATTAAGTTTAGCATTGAATTTATTTCCGATTTTGCTTTACTCTGTGATGCGAGTGAAGTCTGGTGTTCTGCTTCTATGTTTAGTTAAATGAATGATTTAATAAATAGTAGCCCTATTGAAACACTACTGTGTTATTCTGGGCTGATTTCAATAGAATCTCAAATGGTTGATGGACAATTATATTCTACATTTACCTTATTTTAGATATAAACAAGGATGATTGAATGGCATCATTGGTAGAGCGTCAGATAAAATACCATTGCAGTATTGTTCTGGCTCTTACCATTCTCAGTTCTAATCCTGCAGAGGTCAAATTCTTCTTTAAACATTCCAGGGTTGATATAATATATTACTAGTCATGTATTGGGGTTGATTTAATCATATTTGCCCTTCTCCTAAATTTAACAAGTTTTAGAAAATAATATTTGTTGCTTCATATTTCTTAAAAATTTCTTATAATGGACTGTGACTAACAACAATGAGTAACCTACGCCATCACTACCCAATGATATAAACCTAAATAGTGTGAGAAAATTCTCTCTCTTGTATGCAGAACACTAGTTACCAGCTGCCTTGTGGTCCCAACAGAAGACAAAATGGAGACAAGATTATCCCGGAGTATAATGAGTGATTTTGTTAAAATAGTTTTAAAACTTTTGTGGCTGTTTCCTCTGGGTGGCCAACTCCACCCTCATAACAGTGAGTAGAGAGGCGGTTCAGAGAATAAGTATGACAATTGTCTCCATTGCTAGAGGTTTAACTAGAATCCACTCTACATTATGGAGTTCAATCCTGTAGGTGGCCAACTGCACTTAGTTGTTAGTAGAGAGGTGATATAGGGACAAGGAATGCGAGAAATCTGCCTTACTACAAGTTCAACAACAAACCTATGTGAAAACAACTGATATTTTAACAGCTTGTCAATTTCTATGATTAACTTTTAATATTAATTTTAATTTGTTCATACTTTACATTAGGGAGACAATTACACCATCAAAGTTAGTGACCCTTTAACCTGGATATTGTTAAATATTTTAATATTTAAGTTTTAAAATATAAATATCAATTAAGTGCTTGTCTTAGATGCATTGAAACTACATACAAGATGACAACATTACATATGGTGTTGATAAAAGCGATTTAAATGAGAAAATAATGAAAAGTTAAATTTACAAACTTAACAAATTCTTCAAATGTAATTCTTTTATTAACAACATATGGAATGAGAATTGGGATATAAATACAATTCGTATAATGAATTTTGAAAAATTAATAAATTATTTACAAAAGATATAAATCCATAAAAGGGGGAGTCAGAAAGAAAATAAATACAGGTAAAAATTACTCCTTCAATTACTATAATAAACAATGTTGGTGTTATTCTTCTTCTTCGTGTACTTTTTCCTGGGAGGGTCGTAGGAGCAGCATCATCAATCATGCCTTCCAGCAGGTCCTGTTAGAAGGAACTCTCTCTGGCTGGATTCCAAAGTGAGACCAGCCAAGCTCATGGATGTTATCTAACGATCTACACCTGGGTTTCCTGCTGGTTGATTTTTCCCATAAAATCTATCCACTAATTCTTTTCTTGGACATTCTAACCACATATGTGTAATATTAGAACTATAATACCCAAATTTGGATAATTAGTGGCTCTGCCTGACTGGAGCGACTCCCTGATCTCAGAGCTACTTACTCAATCGAGTAACATTACACTAAAGACTCTTTGGAAGAACCTCATTTCGATCGCTTGTATTCATTGGTCATTACACAAGATTTATTACCTTAGGTAAGGGTTGGCACAAATAGCGAATTAAGTAGTATCACGTCATCCACAAATTCCAGCCGACTGAACATACACCCACCAGTCATGATACCACTTCTAACCCTGCTACACATGTCAATGCTGTCCATGAAAGTTATGAGTTGGGGAGGTCACAGTACACACCCTTGAATAGTTTCAATTTAGCACCATTTATCCGAACAGAAACACTAGGGTATTTATATAGAAACTTCAAGTTTTCCCTTGATCCCATAATCCTGCAGAGCCTTCCAAAACAGAGCATGTGGAACATGGTAAAATGCCTTTTTAAGGGATACAAAACAAGCGTACACCTCTTGGAAATACTCCCATGGTTCCTCAAAGACTTGCCACGGTGTGATTCTTTTGTCAGCTATTCTGAGTCCAGGGCAAAAGCCACTGTTCATCAGCTAGCTTGGACATATCGCATCTCTTTGCCAGACACTTAGCATAGACTTTACCAGCGAGGCTTAACAAAGACATCTCTCTATAATCTGAGCAATCTCTCGTCACTCATCTTGAAATGAATCCTCTGAAAGAACATGTATGTGAAAATTAATTAATTTTATTTCTTCCCCTTTTTATTTAATTTTCATTGCCTTCATCATACTATTATCACTATTTGTAAAAATATGCAACTTAACAATATTCTGTATATCCGCAATTGACAATGCATTTAATGCTGAAACCGGTATTGTAAATAAATTAATGTTTCTCTCTCTGAAAAAAATCTCTTCAACATTTGCTACTGAAAGAATCTTTTTCGTTTCTACTATTTGTTTATATATATATATATATATATATATATCAACTCGTGTGTTACTTTTCTATATTTATATATATATAGTTAAAAGAATAGCGGTGTAACACACAAGTTATTATATATTGGTAAACGGAATAGAAAATGCTGACAAATTGTTCACAGTTGAAAAATGGTTTAATTAGGAATAAAAGAGTATTAGTGATTGTATGGGTTAGTATTCAGTTGTGGTTTTAAGTTTTTAAGTTTTTACCGGTTGCGCATTTCTAAATGCTTTTCAAAAATAATTTTGAGATAGAGTGTCCGTGTTGTTTGATCTGATCAGAGCAAACAACACGGACACTCTATCTCAAAATTATTTTTGAAAAGCATTTAGAAATGCGCAACCGGTAAAAACTTAAAAACTTAAAACCACAACTGAATACTAACCCATACAATCACTAATACTCTTTTATTCCTAATTAAACCATTTTTCAACTGTGAACAATTTGTCAGCATTTTCTATTCCGTTTACCAATATATATATTCATTTCTCTGTATCTGTCCTACTCTGCTTCTAGCTTCGTTGTGACAGGTAGGAGAGGGTAGAGGAAGGAGGGGAGAGGAGAAGTGGAGGATAGAGGGTGTTGGCAGGCTGCAGAGTGGGATTGGTTTGAAAGTTCCAGCTGGGATTGGTTTGAAAGGCCGGGTCACCTTAGAGTTGACCACGGGGAGGTTGATTGCTTCTAAAAATATCTATCTTGGTATTTTTTCTTAGAAGCATTGCCTTTTTTTGTCACAAAGAAGATTCAGAGTCATTGAAATATTGATTCCATCCCTAGCATAAATTTCAGGTTTAGGGGAATGGGGAAAATTTCGTCACAAAAGGGGGTTCAGAGCCATTGGAATGCCCATTCTATCTTGAGCGGAAACTTCCAGATTCAGGGGGATGTAAAGCATTTAGTTTGACACATGAATGCTTCCATTTATACGATTATCTTTGTGGAAGTCCTCCAGGGCTTGCTGATTTGGGTGATTCTCTCTGGTTGCTTGGTCTGCATTATATAGTTGTTAGGGGTTGGTGGAATCTTGGAGGAGGATACATTGCTAAAGAGTTAATTTGTCTAGGGTGTTAACATCAAAGTGTGCCGGCTTTAGTTTAGTCCGAAGTGGAAGCATTTAGAAGGAGTTCGTATTTGGCGATCAATTGTGATTCGTTACTAATGCGCTGGGTGTAAGAAGTGTTGTCTTTAAATTTGTAGATGGGAAAAATTCTAAAATTGGGTTGTTCATTAGATGCGCAGGTCGCGATGTGTTCACTTAGTGCTATCTTTCTATATTCCTGTATTTTGATTTGGCATTTATTGACAGTCATACCTTGTCGGAGGCTGTTTTTAGTCTGTCCTATGTAGTGCTCTCGACAACCTGGGGAGGTTTTCTGATACACATGTGAAATTGTGTTTAACTGTAAAGTGTTATCTTTGTTTGAAGTGGAACTCCGATCCTTCTATTAGATTGGTACGTATACCACAGTTAGGTCTTCCGCATTCTTTTATGGCAGGGTTCATAGTGGGGGTCGGCTGGCCTTCGGCCTGTGTAGGGTTGTTTTTATTGATTCGGGTTGACTTTTGCTTTTTATGATGTTGTGCGTTTAGAAGATTTGATTCATTCTTAGGTCTCTTTTTAGTAAGGGTATGATCTGGAGGGTTGTGTCGAATGCCTCATTGTTAAGAGTGTTGTGTGCGGAGATGTATGGTAGAGTGTTCAGTTTTGATTCGTTCCTTGGTTTGGGGTGTCTAAGTTCCTGGACTTTGAGTTTCAGGGCACGTTGGAATCCATTGATGATTAGGGATGGTGGGTAATTCCTGCTAATAAGTGTGTTCTTTAATTCTTCTAGTCGTATGTAGTCGCTCTCCGACAGGTTTGCGGTCGTACCTCTGGCAGTGGAGACTTCTGGTGTCCTCGGCCCCAGAGCTACCTCCTTACTCACCACCATAGGCGCTGAGCTACCAACCGCAGGTGTGAGCCCCGCGAGATGGAGTGGCTTTTCCAGCGCGTCTCCCTTGCCGTCCACCGGGGAAACGCCTTCTCCATTCTGTCTGCCGGGCCTTTGGGTGGGCCCCATCGCGTACCGTTGTAGTTGTTGTTCTACAATCTTATAGTACACAATCCTTAGAATTTTCTGTATAGAATTCACTTTCAACGCTTGACCGGCTCCACCCACACCCTCATTGTTATACAGGCATGTTCGGCCACCCCACCTCCCACCCACTGCCATGATAGACTTAATTGTGTTTACAAGACATATTGCCCAATCCCCTTGACAACTACAATCTTCCCATATAAGGAATTACTCCTTGAAAAGTTCGGCTATTTATTTACCACGCTAAAAATTCTAATTTAGTCCAGAAATAGCTGTGGAAACGGTTTGAGCTCTGCGTCAGGGTCATACATTTTCATATTACCCACTCTACTACCATAATATTGAGTACTCTGGTGCGTTATGGTAAATCTGGTTCCTTAACACAACTTATTCGTTATATATATATACGCGCACACATATACACACACACACATATATATATATATGTGTATTATAAATAGAGATATAAGTATAAATATATGTATAATATATATGTATGTATAAATATACATATATACGCACACATACACATACACGCCCAAACGCACATACACTTTATTTCATATAATTCATATATTTCCTATATTTCACCACTTTTTGTGCTATATATTTTATACGCCTTACATTATATTCTATAATACTTACATACTTCTAATCTTATATAATATTATTATTACAATTTTGAAATTTAAATTTTGTAATATAATTTTTATATTCTGAAATTTTAACTTGGAAGAAAAAATAATTTTTTAAATGCTTATTTCATTTATTCTGGGTTATTTTTTTGGAATTTTCATGTACTTTTACTTTCTTTTCTTCCATTTTTGTCGTTTTCACTTCTGTCATCTTATTTCTTCAATTTTATTTCCTTACTTCCTTTATTCTGTATACCTCATATCCTAAGTGCACCTACCACGCACATACACACATACCCACTCCACCATAACTATCATCGTCATATATAATTCCATAATACTCTTAACCACCATTGTAGTTGTATCTCTATAAGTTATATTTCATATATCCGATATGTCATAAATGTAATCTGAGTTTTTCGAATATTAATAATAATATTCGATTCGTTTGCAATTATGCAAACAAGCCGCATTTTATTAAAAGCCATGTCAGTAGAATGAGCCCTCCATTCTTGCCCGTGTGTTGGCATATAAACAGCACGGCAGACACTGTTTCTGGTTATTACCCTTCATCAGTACAGTTCACTCTTCACTTGCCAACTGTCACAGTTAGTGAAAATATATTATCTTCTATATATATAAAAGCGAGGATGTGTACAACTTTGGATACCTAAGGCTTTTACAATTACCAACTGAATTTGACCAAACTTTCTGTGCACGTTGCACATATCGCTAAGATGGTCACACTGCAAGAAATTTCAAATCGACCCACGTTGAGCAATACAAAATCGATATCAAAATTATCGGTAGAAAAATTGATGTAAGGGAGATAACCAACTTTATTGACAATCCTTATAAAAAAGGGAAATATCAAACTTTATTGACAGACATATAAATATCAGATTCAATTGCAGATAAATCACTAATATTATCGTTTGTTTCTTGTTTATTCTTTGTTGCACTTTCAAAGTTAAAAAACACTTGTTGTTTTAACTTGTTTCACTATGTTAAGTGTTAATTTTCGCATTAGGGCCTAATCTCGCAGCAGTCTCGAATTGACGAGATTTTGATGATGGTTTGTTCATTTTTAGAACAATCCTTCTGGCACTTTCCATTCAAAACATTGGGACCTACAACTTTTACATTTTTAAAGTAATTTCGTCCACATTTGAGGCAGGCATTATCTCTGCTTCCAGCTGTATTCGTACACATCAAACGTTTTTGACAATGAAGGAACATACTGAACAGGATGTAGTTATTCAAAGGATTTTTTAAGTTTTGCCTGTATATTTTTAATTTTACTGTAACGCTTCAAGTCATAAATTTTGACTACAACTTTTCACCGTAAAAGAAAGTATGCAGATATTGGGTCTCTGACTTTGACCACTCGGTCGAAGAAAAGAATGCGTGTAAATAACGCATTGAGGACAAGTTAGCTCTGATTGGAGGAAAGGTTTTACGTGACTACGGTTTACCAGAAACTCATCGCACAGACTCGAACAAACTTCCCACAGATATCATACAGGAGACTTCTTATGACATCCATGATATCGACCTCTACGTCACAGATAATGAGCCACAACTTCTAGCTGATCAGCGACAGGTTTATACCACCATTACTGAATTGGCATTTCAAAGAAGAGATGGCATATTTTTCCTCGATGCTACGGGGGGGGGGGGGGGGACACTTTCGTTACTAAACTTTTTTTGCAAAGGTTAGACAGAATAAGGACATCGCAATAGCAGTTGCGTCCTCTGGAATCGCAGCAACTTTTCTCCCTGGTGGAAGGACGGCACATTCAGTTTTTAAATTGCCACTTGATTTGGCAAAATTGGAGACTCCTACCAAAGACTCCGAAGGGGCTCATCTGCTGCGAAGGTGTCACCTTAATGTTTGGGATGAGTGCACAATGGCGCACAAAGGTGCTCTTGAGGCACTAGACAGGTCTTTGCAAGACATACGGGATTGCAGTGATGTTATGGGGGGTGTCACCCTTCTGCTATCAGGAGACTTCAGACAGACTCCTCCTATAATAACGAAAGGAACAAGAGCAGATGCGGTAAATGCGTGTCTTAAGTCTTCACCATTGTGGCGACAAGTGACATCATTAAGACTAACTACTAACATGCGTGCAAGGTTGCAAGGGGACCCTCTGTCATCAACATTTTCTGGAGACATTCTTACAATAGATGGTAACCTACCTCCGGATACAGATGGACACATAGCAATTGATCACATCTACAATGTAGTTGAAACTGTCGATGATCTCAAGGCGAGTGTATTCCCGAACTTGCGTGATAACTATACGAATCTTGATTGGCTATGCGAAAGAGCCTTTCTTGCACCCACAAATATCACGGTTAGCTTTATTAACAATCAGCTTCTTCAGCTTCTTCCTGGATGTCCACGGATATATAAATCTATTGATACTGTATGTGATCCACAGGATGCTGTCAATTATCCAGTTGAATTTCTAAATTCTTTAAATCCTCCTGATTTAACTCCTAATATATTGGTTCTGAAAGAGGGAATGCCAGTTATTTTGCTGAGAAATATCACTCCTCCAAAACTATGCATAGATACACGCCTTGTTAGTTAGAAAACTGCCTCCACTTAGTATTGACGCTACCATTCTATCCAGATGTGGAAAAGGCGAGGATGTGATAATACAAAACTTAGCCTGAGTACATCAGGCGTGGATACTCCCTTCTCCTTTTGCTGAACTCAATTTCCCCTTCGTGTTGCCTTTGCGATGTCCATAGATCAAACTCGCAAGATCAAATTCTGTCCGTCACTGGAATTCACTTGCATGAACCTTGCTTTACGCACGGACAATTCTACGTTGCCTGCTCACGAGTTGGCAGCGGAGATAATCTCTAAAGGTGAGAGAAACAGAGAGAGCGGAGAAGCAGTAAGAGAGAAACAGACAAACGCAGCCGAGGTAAATATATATAAAAAACATGAGAAGAAAGAAGAATAATGCGTGGTTTGCACATGGGTTATATATATATATATATATATATATATATATATATATATATATATATAAAATACATTATGAAGAGAGAAGGAACATTTAGATATAATTAGTAATAAAATGTATCATACCTAAACTGCTCCTAGATTCCTCGACTACGTTGTTTCGTGGCATAAACAAAAACAATACATCATAAAGATATAGAGTCCCTGCGAGGTCTGCCGACTTATCAAGAGGATACCTCATTTTACTAGTCTCAAGAACGCGTCTACACGACGTGAGAAAGAATCCCAAAAGGCGGAGGGGGAGATAGTCACGCGATATAACGGTCGAGAAACAGAGCTAAGCCTCCTATAACCCCGAAGAAAATACCACAGAGGCGGAGGGGGTATTCATATCGTAGAAGCCGTAGAAGAGGTGGTGAAGGGGGCGAGAAGTATGAGTAATGGCAGCTTTCCAGCAGCCACCACACTTCAAAGATTACTCAACCAGAGGGAGTTATTAACAATATATTTAGAAACACACAGATACATGCGGACACACACATATACATGAATGCATCCACACCCAACCGTGAGTTAAGGGTGCCAACCTCACCGATGTTGCTCAATGAATGATGGGACAGACCAATCCGGTTGAACTGGACTGAACCAGTATCAGAGTTAAAAATACATTATGAAGAGACAAGGAACATTTAGATATAATTAGTAATAAAATGTATCATACCTAAACTGCTCCTAGATTCCTCGACTACGTAATATATATATATATATATATATATATATATATATATATATATATATATATATATATATATATATATATATATATATATATAAATGAAAGGTATAGAAAATATTGTAGCAAAAAGCCAAACAGTATTCCATAATATATAAGTGACTATAACGTCAAAATGGGAAAAATAGTTAACGTAAGATGTGGGAAAAATAATTCAAACTCAACAAAAAAAGAATCAGGATATAGATTCATGCAACAGAATTTAGTGAAATCCAAGGAAAATCAATAGAGCCTTAACTCATGATAAAATAAAGTTTAAAATACTCATCCTTCAATTTTGAAAAAACTTCAAATGCTCTGTATAGTCTTGAAGACTATTTCTCAAAAACTTTCTGTGGAGATGGTTACGGTTGGAATTCGATCCTCAGCAGAGCTCAACTCGATAACCAAAATTTCTCACTGATTAATATGCCAAAAGGGGAATTAAAAGCAGGCTAGT
The DNA here is from genome assembly GCA_964016885.1 of Eledone cirrhosa. NCBI lineage: Eukaryota > Metazoa > Mollusca > Cephalopoda > Octopoda > Eledonidae > Eledone > Eledone cirrhosa. Next base: position 360,107,916 of record OZ024743.1, on the reverse strand, counting down.
TCACCATCATGCGTGATTATGAAAATAAAACGCACATGTGGAAAGACAGGGCTGGTGACGTCAGAATGAGACGAATGTTTGTTTACAAGAAACAACAGTAAAAAACATTCCGAAAAAAAACTCTACAATAAGGAGTTCAGCAAAAAGCAATATTATCGCTGTTCTTTTATATAAAAATAGCGGGATTAGTCACAAATAATTTATATATATATATACAGGTTGTCCCCTACATATACATATATATATATATATATATATATATATATATATATATATATATATATATATATATATATAATATATATATACGCAGGGTGTCCAAAAAGGTCACACGCATTTTCATTAGAATACTGCTGAAGAGTGTATCCATTTTGGGACAACCTGTATATATATATATATATATATATATATATATATATATATATATATATATATATATATGCATATATATATATATATATATATATATATATATATATATATATATATGCATATATATATATATATATATATATATATATATATATATATATATATATATATATATATATATATATATATATATATATATATAAATAGCTTAGAGTTTAGACTCAATGGGGTCATTTACAATCATTTCAGCTCTAGGAATCGCTTCTGAGCAGTATAAAATAATTTTTGATGAACATTTATATGTTATAGTTGCAATTGACTAATAAGATCGCTAGAGTGAAAAATCTTAATTCAACAACATAAGGTCTGCCTGTACGATCTAGAAAATAATAAATCAATACTCACAGACTCATATGGGCAAAAAACCTTGGTACCTAGACTCGTTTAAAATTCAAAATACAAACTTTTTCGGCAGATCGGTCAGAACTTCAAACTTCAAACATGTTTCACAAAGGATGGTATAATAGTAAAATAATTAACTAATTAGCAGGCTTTTTGCCCATATGAGTCTGTGAGTATTGATTTATTATTTTCTAGATCGTACAGGCAGACCTTATGTTGTTGAATTAAGATCTTATTAGTCAATTGCAACTATAACATGTAAATGTTCATCAAATATTAATTTATATATATATATATATATATATATATATATATATATATATATATATTTATGTATGTATGTATATATATGCATATATATATATATATATATATATATATATATGTATATATATGCATATATATATATATATATATATATATATATATATATATATATGCATATATATATATATATATGTATATATATGCATATATATATATATATATATATATATATATATATATATATATATATATATATATATATATATATATATATATATATATATATATATATATAAATATATGTATTAATTTATGCGCAAGTGCGCATGTGTGAATATGTTTGTGGTAGTATCTCTCTGTACTTGGGTTTATCTATGAATCTGCTAGTACATTTTATACAGTTTTGAAAGAGATTCCTGAGAGCTCTTGAATCCTTATGACTTCTAATGTTTGATATTTCTTGGAAATTTTTCAATTCAAGATTATTTCAAAGGAATGTTGAATTATACAGACCTCAAGCAGCGAAATTTCTGTTAGTTTAATAAAGTTCCTTGAATGTTTGTATTGGAACCATAATCATATTACACATTGCTGAAGATGCACTCAGAGAGACACACACATGTACACACGCGCATGCACACACCGACACATACAACGTATATATGTACACACACACACACACACACATATATATATATATATATATATATATATATATATATATATATATATATATATATATATATATATATATATATATATATATAATATATATATATATATATATATAAATATATATATGTATATATATATAGAGAGAGAGTAATAATAATAAATTTGAAGACTACAATCCAAAGAGGGCTCGATAAGGATAAATATATATCAAATATATAAGAACCGTAGAGCAAATATTTATTAAAATAACAGATTAAATTTAAGCAAAGAATCGCTACTTTCACCCTTAACGGGATCTTCTGAAACTAACAAAGTCAATCTGTGAACGCAGAAGTGAATATTTCAAAAAACTTCGCAACCGGAGAAAGACAGGAAGACGATACTTTGATTCGTGGAAACATTCCCCGGCAAAGAACGGAAAAAAACGAATATAATACGTCATTATTTGGAGTGGTGAAAAACAATTACACGCAAAGACAAAACCACGTTTATGGTATAAAAGAAGTCGTAGACTAATATTCTACTAGGTGGTTCATAGAGACGTTCTCTGGCAATGATCGGAAAAACGAAGAAAATACGTCATATGTGGAGCGGGGAGAACAATTACACGCAAAGACAAAACCCCGTAAATGGTATAACTGTAGTCGTAGACTAAAATTCTAACTAGGAAACCGAATGATTCTCGGCTTCAGAGTTCAGAATAAAGTAAATAAAATACAGAGATAATTGAAATAAATAAATACATACACGCATCCATAAACATACATACACAAGTATACGCAAAACACTCGCCAGAAAGTATACAAATACACGCACGTACACAAAAGAAGACCCCGCACGCACATACAGGACCCACGCAACGCCTGTACCCGCACGCATACGAATGTATACACCAAATACAAATATGAAAAAATATATATATATATGTGTGTGTGTGTGTGTGCGTGTATACATATAATTAAATAAACGTATATAAATAAATACGTATATAACAAACGCACACACATACCTACATGTAAATACAGATATGTTCGGAGATGTACATCAACCAAAACACAAAGTACACATATACACACACCCGACATACGTACGAACCCGCATACTCACACAGACGCAAAACTCACGTATACACATAACCAGAAGCATATGTACCAGAATATATAATATATACGCCATAACATATACAATCAAATATACGTACGAGAAAGTATACGTACCTTCACAAAACATACAGGTAATATATACTTACCTATACAAATTAGTAATGGTATAAACATAACATATACTTAGCTGCCACATCAAGACGTAAAATATCCGCGTATAGTTCGCACTATCCGTTAGGGTATAATGTGTGGCTGTAATCCAGGAAAATGTTGTGCAATTTATGTTTACAAGCCGAAAATGCCTCAGATTTTTTGTTTAAGATGTGGTCTTTGGCGTAGAGTATTTCCAGGCCCTCAACGGCGCAGAGATCACATGGTCTTTTATTTCCGTTATACGATCTAGCCCTAGCTAGGATTTCCCTGTGTAACTTATATTGGGTGTGGTTGTCTTTTAGACTCCAGATATAAGCTGAAAGTGACGTCATATTCCTTTTTAAATGGTTACGAAAAGAATGGGTATGCACGTGTTGCTACGGCTATGTAGTGTAGCTAAATTTGAAGTTGTGATGTTATGTGCAAGGTTTGGAATCGTAGAGTAAGAAATTTTAATAGTATTTTTATTAAACATTTTACTATATTTATGTGTAGGGGGAAAATGCTTCATAATAAGGGAAAGAAAGATCTTAGCTAATGGTGTGGCCACCTCCATATTATATGGTGGGTTATACGATATAATGCGTCGGGATCTATTTTTTCTAGGTCTATTCTTGTACTCTGTAAATGCTACTTTATCGACAAATCCACTACGAGCAAGAGCTTCATTGTAAAATGTGGAATCGTCGTTGAAAATATGTTCGTTAGTAGATAGACGGGAAAGCCTCAAAGAAACGTTTCTTACCAGGTTCTTGGTTATGCTGGCTGGGAGGATGGTTAGAATGCCTACTTATGTAATTAAGCGTATCATTCGGCTTTCTATACGGGTAATGCAAGCCATTCGATAAATTGAGGGTAACGTCGAGGTAATTAACTACCGAGAGGTTGGCCTCAAGCTGTATGGAGTGGTTGAAGCCTTTAAAGAAGGCTATGAGTTCTTTTCTGAACCTGTCGCAAGCACGTGGACCGCACTTAGTCATGGTCAAAAGACCATCATCACGGTACAAACCACCGCTCGCGTTGTGAATTCTTCCTTGAGAGAGAAAAGATGGAAAAGGCCGATAAGATCAGTAACCTCGAATGGGGTACTATTAGATTGTTTAATCCAAATAGAGTCGTCGAAATTAATCACCGACTTACGAGGATTGAGGATGACATCAACTTCGAAATCCTTAACCACTGTGAGTGTTTCAGCGAAATTGATAGCTCTAAGGAAAAATGGTAAAGTGATGGAGGAGTAGTAATTATTGATGTCGAATTGGATAAAACGGCAATGTTCCTTGTTGCATATGCCGTTGAACCAATCAATCACCGCGAAAGAATTGTCCCGTAGGGCCTACATAGGGTTAACCGCCAATAGATTCAAGCAGCGTTTTTACATGAATACCCATTCTTTTCGTAACCCTTTAAGAAGGAATATGACGTCACTTTCAGCTTATATCTGGAGTCTAAAAGACAACCAGACCCAATAAAAGTTACACTGGGAGATCCTCTCTGGAGCTAGATCGTATAACGGAAAAAAGACCATGTGACCTCTGCACCACTGAGGCCCTGGAAATACTCTACGGCAAAGTCCGCATCTTAAACAAAAAATCTGAGGGAATTTCGGCTTGTAAACATAAATTGCACAACACTTTCCTGTATCACAGCCCCACATTATACCCAAACGGATAGTACGAACAATGCGCGGTTATTTTACATCTTGATGTGGCAGCTAAGTATATGTTATGTTTATACCATTACTTATTTGTATAGGTAAGTATATACTACCTGTATGTTTTGTGAAGGTACGTATACTTTCTCGTACGTATATTTGATTGTATATATTATGGCGTATATATTATATATTCTGGTACATATGCTTTTGGTTATGTGTATACGTGAGTTTTGCGTCTGTGTGAGTATGCGGGTTCCTATGTATGTCGGGTGCGTGTACTTTGTGTTTTTGTTGACGTAACCTCTCTGAACATATGTGTATTTACATATAGGTATGTGTGTGCGCTTGTTATATACGTATTTGTTTATTTATATACGTTTATTTAATTATATGTATCCACGCACACACACACATATATTTATATATTTTTTTTATATATATTTTTATGTGTATTTGGTGTATACATTCGTATGCGTGCGGGTACAGGCGTTGCGTGGGTTCTGTATGTGCGTGCGGGGTTTTTTTGTGTACGTGCGTGTATTTGTATACCTATGGCGAGTGTTTTGCGTAAGCTTGTGTATGTACGTTTATGGATGTGCGTATGTATTTATTTATTTCAATTACCTCTGTATTTTATTTACCTTATTTAACTCTGAATCCGAGAATCATTCGGTTTCCTAGTTAGAATTTTAGTCTACGACTTCAGTTATACCATTTACGTGGTTTTGTCTTTGCCTGTAATTGTTCTCCCCGCTCCACATATGCCGTATTTTCTTCGTTTTTTTCCGTTCATTGCCACAGAACGTCTCTATGAACCACCTAATAGAATATTAGTCTACGACTTCTTTTATACCTTATACGTGGTTTTATCTTTGAGTGTAATTTTTTTCACCGCTCCAAATAATGACGTATTATATTCGCCTTTTCCCGTTTTTTGACAGGGGACGTTTCCACGAACCAGAGTATCGTATTCCTGTCTTCCTCCGGTTGCAACGTTTTTTGAAATATGCACTTCTGCGTTCACAGATTGACTCTGATATTTTCAGAAGATCCCGTTAAGGGTGAAAGCACCGATTCTTTGCTTAAACTTTAATCTGTTATTTTAATATATATATATATATATATATATATATATATATATATATAATCAAGAGATAAGAGTAGCATGGTTGTCTGTACAATAAGGGCTTTATTCACAGTGCTGACAATTGTTTCTTTGATCAGGTAGGTCTAGAGTTCGCTAATGGCTAGATGTTTTGTCAATCGAACTCCAATACTTTAATTCATCAGAGCGAGCGAATGTGAGGATGATACACAAGGCATGGCTTTTATAGAGGAGTGGTATTAGATCAGAACAATAATATCAATAACAAAATAACTAGATACTGAATAGTTAAATTAATTACATCAATATAAGTGAGAAATAGAATATAATGATAACTGTTTCTACTTTAGGCACAAGGCCAAAGAATATAATGATAAAATTATAAAACTAGCATGGTAACCGAAGTGATATGATACAGATGTATGAACTTGACATGTGAAACCTACTATAGGTTACTTTAGACGTAGATTTTGAGGGATGAAGAGATAACTAATAAAATGTACCGAGAGTCAGATTTTTGGAATCTGCCCCTTTAAGTGCAATCATGAGTGATCTAGATGCAAGTGTGCTGTGGGTCTAAAGGCACGCTAGCAATAAACCCGAGATTGATTTATGGTCTGATAGATAAGTATTTTCGTTGTATTAACTTAGTTATATTGATAGAGTGAGTGTATAAAGATATATAGTAGATTCAGTATTTTAAGGTTTAGGTGGCTTATTTTAAATGTTGAGACTGTTAGTTCGAATCATGGGTGTTTAGTTTTCACAACTTCGATGATAAATAGCGTATAATTAAGACAATAAATCAACAATAAAATATGCATGGTAAATAGATAGAGAACATGATGAATAAAATTAGGGATAGGGTACATTGAGATGATCATAACAGTAATATGAAGAAAATAAGAAAATAAGAGTTTCAAGGAGTGTAAGGGTAATAAGATAATGTACTTAGAATTAAGTTCTACTGTTAGAGATCATGGGTGCTAATGTGAGCTATGTAGATATAATTGTTTGGTCCGAAAGAATAAACAACAGCAAATGCTAGATTGATTTATGGGCTGACATGATAATTGGTATATTTTTGTAGATATTGCTGCCCCATCTTGGTGATATAGATGTAGGGAGGCTGGAAGATGTTTATAAAAGATTATGGTTCTGAGGTGGGCTGTGTGAGAATGCGGATTTTATACGTTAAATTCTAAGTGATTTCCCATTAAGTTCGTGGATCCTGGTTCAAATCACGGTGGTTTAAATCTCGTAAATTTAGTAGCAATCCTGTGTCAGCAGAAAACTGACTTTTCTATTTTGCTGTTAAGAAGCATTTTATCGTACCTTAAGATATGTAGCAATTCAACGTTGCAGAGTCCGCAATGGGACATACCGGATTGCCTATAACGATAACTTGTTATCCCGTATATATATATATATATATATACTTGCCCCCACATCACCAACACCACCTCCTTCCATGGTCCAAACGGTCACTCTCTCTCTGTCCAGCACACATTCCGCTGCACCTCCTTCAACCTAGTCTATGGACTTCGCTGCACGGAGTTCAGCGGAACCTACGTCGGGCAGACTGAACGTCGGCTGGCGAACCCTTTCACTGAACACCTCCATGATATTCGTCTCGGTGGCAGTTCCCCCATCTCCCGCCACTTTTGCTCCCCTCGACATTCCACCCACCACCTCACAGTCTGTGGCCTACTCCAATGTCATGAAACACTCGCAACCCGTCTCACGGTCAAACAACACACCATCTTCACCCTACAGACCAACACCCCCTCCCCCGGCCTGAATTTCCCACCCCTATTCATTTAGCCTTCGCACCACCAGCCCCCCCCCCCCACTAATACCACTAACACACTCCTCCATTTCACCGGCCCACCCTCTTGGCCCACCCCACAACTAATAATACTAATACCAGTAATACTAACACCCACCACCACCCCCTCTACCACACACACACTCATCCAAACACGCACACCAGTACACTACACTTCCTCCTTCGCCCCAACACCTTCTCTCTCCCTCTCCCCGCTCCAACTACACGCCTTCACGCACACACATCCCACTAACACCTACACTAATATACACCCCATCCCACACATCACCACCTTCCCTCTCCACGTTTCACACCTACCCATCTTCTCCCCTGTCCACGTCACCTCCCCACACACAGACACACAGTCCTCACCACATACAGACCCTTTCTTCACCTGTCATCCTCCACTACTGCTATCTCTTCACCCTGCCTTGACCCTCTGACCACTTTCTTTTGCGCGCGCACCCCACATCTCTCCACTTCCGACCACCACCAAAAATGGATTTCACACCACCGGTCATCGTTCTAGCTATCCACTCTACACTCCACGGAACTACCTTAGGAACATTTTTTCGAACCACGCCACCTACATCCACACCACCTATATACACAAACACACACGTGCGTATCCACACACACACATTCAGCCTCCATAATCCACACGCACCTCCCCCCTCCCCCATTCCTCAGACCCCTCTCCATTCACATGGACACACCGATTTATACCCCACCCCAAGCACACACTGGTTCCCCTTTTCCTCAACATGGAACCTCGTTCTTCCCCAAACTCTCACATTCACATACACACGCACACACACACACGTACACAAACACCACCTTCAGCCATCCCCGCTCGGAACCCCGCCTCCCTCTCCCAACTCCACCCCTACACGCCACACACCCTTCCACCACTTGTTCATTTTTATGTTTATTTTCATATTTATTTTTATTTGTACTTCTAAAATCGTTTTTCGTCCCCCCCCCCTCCTTTTTTGTTCTAAATGTCTTTCTAGCCACTTTTTGCCTGATGAAGGGCTTATGCCCGAAACGTCGTTCAACCCGCACCCACCCCACTCTCAAAAGCGTGAACCTAATAAACTCATGTTTGTACGGCCTCTCTGTTTTTGTTCCCGTCTAAGATTTAACTATATATATATATAGAGAGAGAGAGAGAGAGAATAAGTAAAAGTGAAGTAGTTTCAAATGTTCAAGTCCTTTAATAATAATGCTGTGTTATATATTTCAATGACGACACTGGCCACACTGTTCTGTGTGCGAGTGTCTTGACATCATCAGACAGCTTGTTACATAATAAGATTATGTTTCCGAGGAAATCCAAATCGAATCGACATGGGAACGGACAAAGTGTGTGCTTTTGGGTTTTTCATCCGTTCCCCTCTGTGTACCAATTCACCCCCACCGGTCTGCGCAGACGCATGTCCGAAGGAAGTTGATTATTAGCTACCGCAGATTTCAACGAAATTCGCTTAGTCAGTTCACCCTCTCAGCCAAACAATGACCCATTTAGGCCTGTACCATAGTTTACTGCTACCCGTCCCTTCTGTGGCAGTCAGCCGAAAGCCAGAGGGGATGGGAGAGTGTTAGTTTTTACAGGTCACAAACTACCTCTCACCAAGCTTGGACAATACGACTGACCATCAAGTCCCAAGAGAAAATATACTTAATTCTAGGTATCATGGTTTTATATTGTAAGTTATGAGTGAGAGTTGGAAATAAAAATTAAAATCCTAAATCAAAAATCATATATATATATATTTATATTTACATATATATATAAATAGATGCATACATATATAAATATATATACATACACATTTATAACCATATACATATATGTATATATATATACCCACATATACATGTATCTGTGTGCTTTGTTCGTGTCTTGTGTTTTGTGTGTATAACTAAGAGCGTCAATTGCCTTAATTTGAGCCTCAATTCAACTACATCATACCAAAGCCACACATGAATTCAAGCAAACGTATTCCATAAACTTATATTTAACCTCATTTACCACGACGTGTACTGTCCCAGGAAGTGTAAAGTCTACCTTCCCCACTATGCCTAACCTTACTCGCTAATCTTCCTTGCGCTCTCTCTCTCTCTCTCTCTTTATATATATCAAGATTTGAAAATGCACCTGATTTTGTTCAACATAGATACAACTGTTCTAGTGACTGACAAAAGCAAAACTGCAACCCGTAATCAAAGTGCCCCGAGGGAAAATATACAACTGATAAAATTGCGGATTATGCATCTATTTGTTAGAAGGGCACGAATTTCAATTCAAAGGGGAACATATTTTCAAAATTAAAACTGACCTCTCCTGTAAAGTTGGCCATGAACACTATAGGTGTCAAACAGGACTGATAATCCCAGCAAGGTTGACATTTTCCGTAAAAATATCAAGGTTTCGGAAACCAGAAAGATCCCTCATAGCCAATATTTAGAGGATTGCGGAGAAGAAACTTTGCTAGATTTCGATGTTTTTCCATTCTATCAGTGCAGTTAGGCGACGAGGAAGAACGGATAAGTCAGCAAAGGAAGATTTTTTATTAGTTGATTTAAATCGAACTGCAATTAATTATACATATAATCTTTAATACTTACTCAAACCAGAGCTACATTCTTTGTCATGGGTTGTATTTTCGTTGACATAAGCAACAACGATACGACCAGTTGCATCGCTTCTTTTAGCCAAAATATAAGCGGCAGGTAGAGGGCAAAATATTCAACATAGCTTATAGCACCACGTAAAAAATTAAACGAAAGGTTTGAGAAACTACTCAGTGAAAACAGTTGAACACAAAAACTATTTAAATAATTACGACTATTTATAAAAACAAAACATATATCTATATCTAAAATTTATTTTTTGTTGTGTACTTTAAACTTTGCATGTATATATATATATATTGTTATACTTGGAGAGGGCCATATTTTTGTAATAATATTGCCAGAAATAATAACAGAACACATTCAGTGTTTGATTAGTTTTCGCTTCTGTATCTTTTATATCTCCACAGTTTACCATTGACTGACCAATGGTCAAAAATACAGATATAATATAGATATATACAGAAAGAACTTTGTTAGACTATATATACACACATATATATAGTCTAACAAAGTTCTTTCGTTGCACATCTGCAACATCAGCAGTTGTACTATTATGTTCCTCCTGTTGTATTGTGTTTCACCGCCATTTTTATTTTATCTGTTTATTTATTTATTTATGTTTGTCTTCTTCTCTGCGCATGCATACGCTAACGTGTGTATAGTGTTTGGTGTGTGTTCGCGTTTGGGTGACTGTGTTTTGATTTCATATCAAAAACCTCGCAAAACAAATATATATATATATATATATATATATATATATATATATATATATATATATATATATATATATATATATATATATATATATATATATATATTGTAGGAGGTGAGTTTTATTGTAGCACAATAAATCAATGCAAATATCGGATAAGTAGCACTCTACAGTTTGTAGGACTGGAGTATAAATAATATAAGATCAAAAGATGGTTAAAAGAGTTCCAAGTATTTTATTATGCGCATTTCAAGAACAAATATCATCATGGGATGGTATCTGCGTTCTCATCAGATAAAATAGGGATACATGATATGAAGCTTAAAAAACACTTGTGAATAGTGAAGTTTTAAATCAACATATGAAAAATAAATTAAGATTGATGTATGAGATTGGGAAAACGTGAGGGAGGGTTGGAAAAGGTAAGGAAGAGGAAGAAATGAGAGTAAAAGATGGTGGGGGAGGAGTATAAGAAGGAAGGATGAGAGAGAAGGAGAGATGGGTGATAGAGAGAGGGAGGGAGAGAGAGATAGCCTTTACAACTGAGAAAAAATATATATTGTCTCACAGAGAGAAATTAAAAAGCTGTTGGAAGATAATAGATAATTTAAAACATTTTGAAATTAAAAGTTAATGAGGTTTATGCATGAAGAAAAATGAATTAAGAATAGTATTAAATTAAGGTTTGTATATTGAATGGTTTAATAATACGTGCGAGGAAAATAATTTATTAATATGTATTATTAAAATAAAAATATTAATGTTATTAAGGATATAATGTGAAAAGAAGGAGAAGAATGAATGAGTTATGAATTTAGAGGAATTAGTTAGGGTTTAAGTTTGTTTTTATGTAATGTAATATGTGTACGTAAATAGTTTGTTTAAAATGAGCGCGGAAGGAAAGAAGAAAATAATGTTTAAGGAAGAAAATATCTAACATCAAAAAGTATATATGTTTACGAAATATTTTCTCATGGTAATAATATAATATATTTAAAAAAATCAGTTAGGGTTTAAGTTTGTTTTTATGTATTGTAATCTGTAAAATGTCAAATTAAGTAGTAGTTTAAAACGAGCATGAAAGGATGGAGGAGATACGAACAATTTAAGGAAGAAAAAAATCTAACGTCAAAATATGTTTACGAAGGACTTCTAATGGTAATACTATAATGTATTTAAAAAAATAATTCTTATGGCCAATGATATGAGGAAAGAAGGAAGAATGGATAATGTTGTGGTGAGTAATAATAAGAATTAAGAAGTAGTTGGGAAGAAAAAGTACAGATTAGAGGTTAGACATTAAAAAGAAAAAAGGAAGAAAGGAAAATGATAAAGAGAATGATATAGAATGAGTAAATTGTATTATATAATATATAATATTGAAATAAGGTAGAAAGATGGGTATATTTGTAAAAGATATATAAGCCTTAGAGAAAAAGGATTTTAAACTAGTAAGGTATTGAGATATTAGCTGTATACTTTATGGAATGTTCTGTGGAATTTATGCAAGCAGAGAGAAAATAAATCCGTGCGTCTGTTTATTAGAGAATTGAAATTAGATATAATCGTAAATCTCTCGGCTAGGCAGAGATTACATGTTCTGGATAGGGAAGAAATCAGGTAAGGAAAGGCAGAACACACCTTCCTCCAAGAGATGTTATAGTTAATATTTTATAGAGATAAATATATATATATGAAAAAATATATATATATGAAAAAAATAAAGATAAAGATAATGACAAAAATAAAAGCAAAGAAGGGGGTGAGAAAGAAGAAAAGAAAAGATAGGCAAGAAGGGGAGGGAAGGAAGAAAACGAAGAAATAGAAGAGGAATGAGGGAGAAGAGGGGGATATATGTATTGGTTTTGTGGGTAATTAAAAGGGTTTAGATACAACAAGAGGGTATAAAGTCTAAGTATATGCAGTTTTTCAGTCGCTACTGGGAATCATTTAAAGCCCGTTGGTATACACACTGTTACGCAATGAAACATTCCCAGCATCGTTATGTAACTACCCTTGCAAACAAGACCTGGCAACTGAGGGAAAGTAACCATCAATACACCCTGAAGGGAAAAAATTATCGAACGCGCCCCCATATCGGAGTGGTATGAGAAGCTGGCGATTATGTGACCTTGAGCTGTTCCTCCTCTTGAGTTCGAAGAATAAGTTACTCAACAATAAAATCGAAAGATCAATTTATTGTAACCATAGACTCAAAGAGAAGTGTTAGCACTACAAATCGAACCCTTAAACTCTTACTACCAACTGACAAACTGCATATACTGAGACTTTATACCCTCTTGTTGTATCTAAACCCTTTTAATTACCCACAAAACCAATACATATATCCCCCCCCTTCTCCCTCATTCCTCTTCTATTTCTTCGTTTTCTTCCTTCCTTCCCTCCCCTTCTTGGCTATGTTTTCTTTTCTTTTCTTCTTTCTCACCCCCTTCTTTGCTTTTATTTTTGTCATTATTATCTTTATCTTTATTTCTTATATATATATATATATATATATATATATATATATATATATATATATATATATATATATATATATATATTTATCTCTTTATAACTCCCCCCTCTCTCTCTCCCTCTCTATCCATCCCGCCCACTATGATCAATTTAATTCTCTTTAACTCACTACATTCCACGACATGAAGTCTGCTATCCTTCCACCTCTACCCCTCCCTCCATCTCAGTTTGTCACTCTACTTCCTACCTCTTCCCCCTTCCTCTCTCTCTCTACACTATTCCGTTTGTCCCCTCACCTTCTGATTCCTCTCTCTCTCTATACTAGCAAATACAATTCCAAATAAATGTTTTTCTCTATATATTAAGAATTATTTCAAGAGTAACTTACTCACTATTTTGAAAATTTGGACTGTGAACAACAATTATAATTGAGTGGCTGCTATTTGCAGTATAGCAATATAAGGTTGCACTTACCAATGAAACGGTCGTAAATACCTGGATAAAATCCTTCTCTTAATGCCTACCTGTGTTTTCTCTTTTATACTATATATATATATATATATATATATATATATATATATATATATATTGAAAAGAGAACAAGGAAGGCCGATTGGTTACTCCTTCATTACATTTATTGGTTGGTGACGCGCGTTTCGCCACTGATCAGCTCAAGGTTCGATCTGTATCGATCTTACCCGACTCTGTAATCTGCATGTGGACGGACCCCTTAAAATGCTAGTAGAAAATGAATACATACTAGATGATAAAGTCAGAAGTTCATGTGTTGGTCAATAAGGATTGTTTTTATTGGTGGTGTAGAACATAGGGATGTTTTCGCCTGTAGTGCATGTGGAGGGTCGATGTGATGATATGTTGGTGGTGACGGTCGCAGGCTGAGATGGGCTGTAGTGTAGGGGTGGTGGATTGTCGGTAGACAGATCGGCGTATATTTGTGGCTGAATATTGTGTGTGGCGTGGGTGTTGTGTTGTTGTTTATGGTTATGGTGTTTATGGTGGTGTGGTGGATGTTTTGGTGGTGTCAAATAGAATGAGGAGATACATACCTAGACACACTTAGTCTGACAAAACGTTGAATACATACACATGCGTATATATATATATGTATATATATGTGTGTGTGTAGAGAGAGAGAGAGAGAGAGAGAGAGAGAGAGAGAGAGAGAGAGAGAGAGAGAGGGAGTGTCAGTGGAGATGGCTTAGTACATAGATAACGGGAGGGAAAGGGCCAATGGAGATGGCGTTGTACATATAAATATACTTACACACAGACACAACACACTTGCGATGTGTAAGATGGTGGTGGTGGTGGTGGTGGTGGCGATGGGGTGATATGTTCAACAATATATTTACATGATCAGATGTTACGGTGGTTTACAAGGTAAAGCTGACAGAGAGGACAGATACAACGCAGTGGTTCTGGGAGGGAGGGATGATTTGTGTTGGTGATGTTAATGATGTTAATGATTGTTGAAGTATGGAGTTGTATCTAGTGGTGGCGGTGGTGGTCTGTGCGACAGTATATTTACAGGATCGAATTTTACGAAGCATTGTAGGTTAAAAAAAGGAACAGAGGGAAGATGGGGAAACAAGGTTGTGGAAGTGGGATGGTAGACATATAGCGATGTGTGTGGTGGCGTTGGTGGTGGTGGTGGTGGCGATGGGGTGATATGTTCGACATTATATTTACAAGATCGGATGCTACTATGGTTTACAAGATTAAACCTGACAGAGAGGGCAGATAGAACACAATGTTACTAAGAGGAGGGGTGTATGGCGATGTGTCTTTTGGTGGGGGTGATGGATGCGGTATGATATATACAAAATCTGGACTTACAAAGTGTTACATGTTATAAAACAAATGCACTGAGATGAGGGACGGTGAGACAAGGCAAAGGTAGTTATTATTATGTTGACTCATGGTTAGTGTGCAGAGAAGGTGTTCAACCTGGTGTGTCTACAATTTATAATTATGTCAGACCTAGAGTTTATGGCAGATTTTAATTTAATTATCTCAGCCGCCTCGGCCAGGCATAACCTGCAGTGGTTTCTGTCACTGGGGAGTTTTTTACTGACCATATGTTCTGGAATTCGATGTTCCTGTCCTTGAGGTCCCAGATCAAATCGGCCAGTCTAGTTTGTGATCGTTTCAGCCTATGTTTAAAGGATCAACGTAGTGGAGGTCGCACCTATATAGGAGTACTCTTTATTGCCAGCTGTGACATCACACCGGTAAATAATGTTTTTAACGTTTAGTGGGCATTCTACCCATTTTTTGCAGTTGCAATTGGGTGTTACCGGTGTGGTGGCACGTTGTCGGTTGGTGGAATGCTGTGTGGAGCTGGCATGTGGGTTGTTGTGTTGCGTTGTGTATGTGGTTTCGTTCTGGGTTGTGGTAGTGGTTTGTTGTGGGGCAACCTTGTGTTTGCGTATTTTTGTCCTATTGGTGTGTGCTATTGTGTGGCCTTGATTTGGTGCTGTGGAGAAAGAGAATTTTACGGTGTATCTATTCAAGAGCTTGTGGTATTTATGTATGTGTGGAAAGGATTGTTCAAGAGCCCTGAAGAAGGTTCCCGGTATATTGGTGGCAACGTGTATAGAATACACGTACAATGTGACAGGTCTACTTTGGGCTTTACGGTGTTTATTGTGGTTTTTGTGGTTAGGTGGTTGTGTGGGTGCGTTTTGGTCATGTGCATATAATAGGGGTTCCTAGTAATCTATTGGCGTTATGTTTCTTGCCTCTATTACTACGTAAACGTGTGCAATAACATTGTGTAACATATTTTTTGTTCCCCGGTTCTAAGTGTCTTTTCATGGTTTGTTATATCCCATTATTATAAAAAAAAACACTGTTATTTAATCAGAAGTTTGGGTTTGTGGTCATGAGTTTAATATTTTGAAATTTTCGTATTTTTCATGAGAAAACACATTTTTTTTTAATTTATCAGTTCATATAATTAAATCAACAGAGTATATATTTATTTTATTACATAAGCTTATCAAAAGCAAACAAGTAAAAACAAATAACACTTATAAAGTAACTTATACACGTCAGAAATGACTGGATTTCCCGGATTTGCGGTTGTAGTCCAGGTCGCATTCCCATACTAGCCCTCAGATATAGTCCCCCATCATGTTTTCATTGTAGTGGCCCTGTTACCTCCGCGCTATCTCTTTCACATCTTGGTGGAATCGTTCGCCTTGTTCTTCTGAGTAGGCGCCCAAATTGTCCTTAACACTTTCCAGGTGAGCGTCCAGCATATGGAGTCTATGCGACATCCTGCATCCCATGGCGCCAAAAGCCTTTACCAGATCCTGCTCCAGTTGCTGGTAGTTTTCAGCTGTGTAGTTGCCCAGGAAGCCCTTAACATCTGCCTTGAAACAGTTCCATGTTTTTCTCTCAATCCTATTGAGCTTATTGGAGAACTCGGTAGACTCAAACACCTTCTTTATCTGAGGTCCAACAAAAATTCCACCTTTGAATTTGGCTTCAGATAACTTGAGGAAGAACTCAAGAAGGTACTTAAAATCGGCTGATCCTTGGTTGAGAGCCTTCACAAATTGCTTTATCAACCCCTACTTAATGTGTAGTGGCGGCATGAGCACAATCCTGGGATCAACCAGTGGCTCTCACATGACGTTCCGGGTCCCAACTACAAATTCCGTTCGTTGCTCCCAGTTCTTTCTTTTGTAGTGGTCAGAGGTGGCTCTGCTCTCCCAAAGGCAGAGGAAGTATTGGAATTTGATAAAGCCTCCTTGGAGTCCAAGCAGGAAAGCCACCATCTTGAAGTCTCCCATGATTTCCCAATTGTACTGGTTGTATTGCAGAGCTTCCAAGATGATGTTCACACTGTAGTAATCTTCCTTCAGGCAGACTGAATGAGCTAGGGGCAGTGTCGGGAAATTGTTTCCATTGTGGAGGAGGACAGCCTTCAAATTTGTGATGGAGCTGTCTATAAATAGCCGCCACTCCTTGGGCACAAACGGCACCCCAATAACGTCAAACAGTCCAAGCACGTCATGGCAGAAGCAGAGGCCATCCGTAAGAGTGTAAAAGCCTGAGAAGATTTCATGTTGTAATATACAGAATGAAGCGTGGTTAAGGATTCCAAACAAACCTCGGTGGTGACCTTATGCTCGGAGCGGGTCTGGAAATCCACCACCGACTCCGAATATATCATTAATAGAGAATGAGCAATATTTTATCATTTCCAAGCACTCGAGGAATGTGGTCCAAACTATCGGGCTCTAAGCTTAAGCATGAAAATCTCCCTACTGACCATTGAAATATATATAGTGTCTGCAGAAATAAATACTTTAAAGGAATATCAACTTTCAGGCCTTTTGTCACTTTATTCAATTATATATATATATATATATATATATATATGTGTGTGTGTGTGTGTGTGTGTGTGTGTGTGTGTGTGTGTGTGTGTGTGTGTGTGTGTGAGTGTGTGTGTGTGTGTGTGCATGTGTGTGTGTGTGTGTGTATGCGTGTGTGTGTATGTGTGTGTGTGTATTATATTGAACATCAGTTTCTGTATCTGAAAAACTGCTTAAATATTAAATATAGAGGCGCTTACACAAATGATTCAGACCAGAAGCAGTAACTTGAACGATAGAATCGAAAATTGTAATTCTAGTACGTTCACATTTTAGTGACCTATTAGATTAGAATGTTACGACTCTTAATGTGTGAAATAAATGTTCCTTGTTATTACCGAATACTATGAAGATATAGCTGAGTTGTTAAGAATGTAGCTTCGTAAATATGTGCTCCTGAATGTGATACCTACTACGTGGTGTCTTGGACACTTGCCTTCATTTATTTTTGGATGAAACTCGAGAGACGGAAACCGTTAGATTGATTGCACCTGTCATTCAAAGTCCCAGACTTAGCACATTGTATTTTGTAATATGTAACAATATGTGTTCTAATTGTTTAAACAACGGAACACCCAGTCCGTTAAATTATATGCAGGTGGCTGGGGATTCCATATGCATATGCACGCTTAACATGTTTCGTATGATAATTCTGCGAGACACATTTGTAACTTAGCTGAGTGGACTGGAGCCCAACTACAGACTGTTTTGCTGGGAATTAAATTCACAGTATCACGATCAGTAAACGAACATCCAAACCATTGAGTAAATGACAGTATATTGCTATGCTATCAATAACTGTTTTTGCTTTTGGCACAAGGCCAGCAATTACCCCAGTGCATTACTGCTGCTTTATGTTATAGACCACGTAAGGATGAAAGGCAAGTCAAGCTCGCGGGATTTGAACTCAGACCGTAAAGGGCCGTAACTCTATGCTGTAAAGCATGGCGTCCTACCCTCTATCGATACTGCCAATCCACGTAGCAATAACATCGTTGTTTTATTATGAATAATTACTGAAAAAATAAAATTGTTTATTTCAAAATGTTTTTTTATTATCACGCAAATATCCACGAACCATTAATTATTATCATAAGATATTTGTAACTGAATCGAGGGTATAACCCCTTGAATCGGATAAAAGTGGATAATCGTCTGTTGGACTCTCATTTTTCACACGTCATTTTATCATAGATGTTTGCGTTACCATTTCACTAAAGCGATTAGCTCCAGACATCAGCTCACTCCTCTTCTTTATAATTGTTTTAATTTTTTCTGTGTCTTTGGTACGTACTCTCTTCTCTTTTGTCCTTGTATTATCTGCTGCAATTAATGTATTCTGCATAATATGCTTACAGAACAAAATAGTAACAATTAGTGCATAATTGGTACATACTTATATCCTAGAGATTTGGTTACATAAGTAACTGTATTTATTATAAAAAGGATTGTTTCCTTTTTCGATCTCTACATTCTGGTTACATTTGTATATTTGAATAAGTTCGCATTTTCTTTGACAGATATATTGTTGTCTATTGCGACTGATACTTTTATTGAGATAAGTTTCTCTTCCTTGTTGATTTTGCTTCCAAAAACTGGGATATAACCCTTCTCTACCTTTATGCATTCATTGTTATATCCCAGAGAATTCACTTTTTCTATCCCTAATATTTATATTCCTCACCACATTATTCTATTTAATTGGTTTTCTAACGTTCCCGCTAATATAAATATTATACTTGCCGCGGGTGGGCTTTCTGCATCATTTCTTTTCTGAACGATTTTATTTTCTGCAAACAGTGTAAATTATGTATAGCATAGTTTGTGATTCTACTAGCATACTTCGGCTTCTTTGGGGAATTCTATGTTACGTTGATAATGTTATAATGGTTTCTTATATAGGCACAAGGCCAGTAATTTTTTTTTTTTTTTGGGGGGGGGGGGGGGGGGAGAAAGTCAATTAAATCGACCCCAGTGCGTGACTGGTACTTTATTTTATCGACCCCATAAGGATGAAAGGCAAAGTTAACCTCGGCGGGATTTGAGCTCAAATCATAAAGAGCCGTAACTCTATGCTGCAAAGCATGGCGTCCGACCCTCTACCGATACTGCCAATCCACCCCCTGGAGTTAAATAAAATAATATTAGTAAATGCTCTCATATAAACCGTGATAATATGTATTTAAAATAACGTAGAAACTATTAATATTTGATTTTCTATTAGGAATTGGTGTCACTAATACTGTAACCAAGCAGGTGGAAGGCTAAAAGTCTCATAATCCTGTTGCACTTTTGTTACACATCCGAAGTATAGCGCAATTAACTATTTCGTGCCATTATAATTCTATGCAAGGAAACGCTAGTTTTGTTTCCTCCTGTTACTTTTCACGTTATGGCAGATATGCCGCAAATTCAATATTAATAAGAAAATTCCTTTTATCTCTGCATAAACCTCTTACATTGTTTACTTATACGAGCCATTTTATTGAAGTGCCTCATGAATTTTGTTAAAGAGTTAGAAAGCGTTAGAACATATACTCCTTAGCAGTAAGCGACATTTGTATACGTTCTAAATCCTTGCAAACTCCTAAAGTATTATATCTCTCCATAACGGCATTGTACGCTAACTTTGATATTCAGTTAACATATTCATAAGTTAAAGCACTTAGATTAAATGTTTCAATACGTATCAGAAGAGTAACCACCCAAGTATTCTCACTGAAGTTAATATTTGTAGCATCACACGAGCATTATCAGAGTTTTATAAACAAAATATGACATATCTATATAGTACTTAATACATCATTGCTCGTTGAGCTTCAAAAATTAGCTGGTGCTTTGACAGACTCATTATGAATTTAGACAAAGTGATTTCGGGCATTTGTTACTTTTTTTTCTTCTTTTTTTTAGGTTCTGTGCTCAGATATTGCAGAAATCCAACTTGCCTTTCATTCTTCCAATGTTCCATGAAAAAGTGAATATGGGACATACAATCGACTAACTCAACATCGCAAAATTATTGCTGTTTAAATTAGAATCCATCATACATGGTGTTCTGATGTCTTCATATCAACACTAATGGAAGATATCAGCAGCTTCAACCCTCCAAAGCATAATGATAATAGGACTGCATTACCAAATAGTGGTGTCCTGTTTTTTTGTTAACGGTAGTGAGTGAGGTAGATATATACTAAAGCTATTTCTAGCTGGTTCATAACTGTTTAGGTTTTTCCACCCATTGAATCGTTAGAATATATATAGGCTTCTACTTTCTTTTTGTATTTTATCACTATTCATTATTTTTAATTTTGTTTCATGCATTGCCTAACAATTTCCCTTTATAGAATGTGTGATAAGGCTCTCGTCAGTAATAGGCGCACTACTTTGAACATATTTTCAGCACATGTATGTGTGCACAATTAATGCATACTGATCAAGGGATATTTTATTGCAAAATATGTTTCTGTAATTAATATCAAACTGTGGTGAACAGGTTTTCCCGATTAAATAGGTATGTTAACCGAAACCCATTTGAAACGAAAACCGTTATAAAGAGGAAATTACATGATTCATTTACGTAGATAAATTTAATACCTGTATGGCTGAGCCCATTTAGACTTTTCCAAATCCTTCTATATTATGTAAAAAATAGTGTTTGGCAGTACACTCATGCATTTATATCTTATTGAAAGCCGTTTGCTAATCCAGATGAACGTTATATGCTAGAACAACTGCAGTTGATTGAACTTATGTGAGTGTTTGTGTTCATACGTATATTTGTATGTATGTAGGAATTTACGTATGCAAATATGTATGTAATCACGTAACTCATTACATCATGAGATTGATTCTCGGTGGTATGGTGCGTTGTTGAGCAGAACACTTTATTTCACATTGCTTAATCCACCGACACACACATTAGTACTGACATACAATCATGCTATGTTAGTGCCACTGCTAATTTATTCCAGCCAGTCACTCATTTGCACATGGTGCGAGGGTATCTCCAGCAAATATTGTATACGCAAAATGTATATAGCTATAGTTATTAATTTGTGTTTGAGTAATCGTCTCCCAAATGAACAAAAAGCCATGAAACACTGGCGTTTGCCGCTCACACTATTGTACGGATGTAGGTGAGATATAAAACAGCATAACATATCCATAGCGAGAATTATGTGTGTTCATTATGCATTTTGGCATATGCTCTCCTACATCTGTGATAGACGCACACATGCACACATCACACGTACACACACACATCAAGGAAACAACGTATCACCCGCCCCGAGAGTCGAACTCACAACCTTCCAATTAAAAGCCCAATGCACTAACCACCAAGACACTTTATTTCACGTTGCTCCAGTTTGTTCAGCTGTAGAAATGAGTTACAAACGTTACTGGCGCCAAGCTGTATCGGCCATAGCCTTTCCCTTGGGCATCGTGGAGAGCAGAGGCTGTTATGCCTGGACTTGTGTGCCTCGGAGGGAAACTTTCTGTGTAAATCACATGTTCATTCACGACAGAAGGGGGTCTTCATTAAATATATAAGCAAATACGATTATGTGCAATATCCAACCGATTGTTAAAAAATCCTCTCACAATTCTACCCACGCAGGGTTGTCGTCTACTTGAATGGCACCGATAGGTATTTATTAGTATTATTATTAGGTCGGACACCATGCTTTCCAGCATAGTTACGTCCCTTTGCGGTCTGAGTTCAAAGCCTGCCGAGGTTAACTTTTCCTTTCATCCTTACGGGGTCCATAAAATAAAGTACCAGTAATGTACTGGGTAATTGATGGCCTTGTGCCAAAAGTAGAAACAATTATTATTAGATCTTGTTATGGGCAAAATTGGCTGTATCGGTAGAGAGTCGGACGCCATGCTTTCCAGCATAGTTACGTCCCTTTACGGTCTGTGTTCAAATCCCGTCGAGGTTAACTTTGCCTTTCATCCTTTCGGGGTCGATAAAATAAAGTACAAGTAATACAGTGGAATAATTGCTGGCCTTGTGCCAAAAGTAGAAATAATTATTAGATCTTGTTAACTATGTGTGTGTGTGTTTGTTATTTCAATACATGTTAAACCTAAGATCACACTCAAATCGAGCAAACATGAAACCTCTTCACCCTAGCTTAATGTATTAACAATACTAGCCACGTCTACGACTTAATCGATGAAGGACGCAGTTGAAACTCTTTGCACATACGAACAACCTATTCAAAATATAACGATGGAAATATATTTTAACCATAGTTCACCTATCAGGAATATGTTAATCCTACCATGGGCATATGTGTTTACGAAGCTAAACCTCATCCGTCACTCTTACTGCCACTATAGGTAGTAGGAAGCTTCGCTTCGTTCTGTTTAGTGGGATTGGAACCACATTATAATATGCAATTCTATATACATTAAAAGATAGCATGGGCATTTTCAGTTAGATTTTGGTCTTATTTTTGGATTAACAACAAACAAATATGTATAGTCAATGGCAACACTATCATGAAAATAAATACCATTCAATTCACACAAATCTTAAAACACTCTATCACGCAGACACACCTCTCGCACAAGTACAGGAGACATATCTAGTTAACAAAATCTCAGGATGAGCAATGATTCTAATAAAGCTCACCTAACTTCAGCAGCTGCTTCAATGCTTATTCGTTCGACATTTGTAGAATTTCCGGTAATTACAGCCAACCGCCTTTTAAAAAGCAAAATATGTATATAATCTTGTACCCAACATGGGAACGTTATGACAGGATGGCTTATCCAGACAATCTGGTATTGTGCAACAAGGAATGCTATACAAAAACATTGCTGAATGAAGAAAAAGCCAGGATGTACAAAAAGCTAAACTGTTCTCTATATGATAAAGGTGAAAGAAATCACGGTCGGTCTTCTTCCAGGCGTAGGCATAGCATATCTAGAACACCGAATATGTGCATCGCATCTAGTTATTTGAGTTACTATCCACGTTGATTTGGGAGTACGCTATAAGAAAACAACTTCATATAAATCGATACAACGAATCACACACGCACAAACAAACACACACACTCACACTCACACATTCATATATATGCGTGTGTGTGTTTATGTGTATATATATATATATATATATATATATATATATATATGGGGGGTGGTGCTATATCATGGTCGGGTCTAAACCGGTACCCCCACCATGCTTCCTTGGTGAGAAGGATGATATTTGGACACCCTGTGAGATGAAATACAAGACCTAATAAAGAGCGGAGGACCTCAACAGAGTCAACGGCCATCCAAATACTACTTTTTTTTCACCTGTGAGTGAAAGGCCCCCAGTTGTTGTCACAACACCTTTCTAAAAGAGGGAAACTCTGAAAAAATAACCTCCGGCTTCGGAAGCATCCGATGATGTTGACCAGATATCGGGTAGTATTTTCGGGTAGTATTTTCGATCCTGAGAGTGTGATTGGTCGAGTGCAAAGCCTTTCCCCACTTAAAAAACCCTCAAAGCACAGGCATTGCCTGTTCAGTATCTGTTGTTATCTGACAAGCGATTGCATTACTCTTAGCAGAGTTTGTAGCTATCACATATATATATATATATATATATATATATATATATGTGTGTGTGTGTGTGTGTGTGTGTGTGTGTGTCTGTGTGTGTGTGTAAATATATATATATATATATATATATATATATATATATATATATATATATATATACGATATTAATAAATGGAAACTATATTTATAAAACCATATTTATTTCATTATACATATTTCAGGGATACCAAATTAAATTATGGTATGCCTTCATCAGACAAAATACAATATATAACAGTTTTACAAATAAGCTTTGACGTACCCTATTAAAATGCAACCATTGTTTTTGGAAGTCATAGGGTACGTCAAAGCTTATTTGTAAAACTGTTATATATTGTATTTTGTCTGATGAAGGCATACCATAATTTAATTTGGTATCCCTGAAATATGTATAATGAAATAAATATGGTTTTATAAATATAGTTTCCATTTATTAATATCGTATATCTACTCCAAATACTTGTCGAGTGCTTTATATCAGTTATAAAAATATTTACTTGTTGTATCCCAACAATTTTAAATAGAACTTTTGCATATATATATATATATATATATATATATATATATATATATATATATATATTAAAATAACAGATTAAAGTTTAAGCAAAGATCGGTTCTTTCACCCTTAACGGGATCTACGGAAACTAACCGGGTTAGTTTCAGTAGATCCCGTTAAGGGTGAAAGCAGCGATTCTTTGCTTAAACTTTAATCTGTTATTTTAATAAATATTTGCTCTAAGGTTCTTATATATTTGATATATATTTATCCTTATCGAGCCCTCTTTGGATTTTAGTCTTCAAATTTATTATTATTACTATATATATATATATATATATACATATATAGTAATAATAATAAATTTATAATAATATATATATCCATATAACACAAGTAATAATATATGTCAACCTAGTATTAGAAACGAAAATCATTGTTTAAAATTATCCTATCATTCCTTCTCTATTTACTAGAGGCGCGGTGAGAGCATATTCGTGATTTCTTGAAATAACAGATATCATAAACCACACATAATCACCTAAAGCAGTAACAATACATTAGACAACATATTCATTGTTATACAGAAAGAAGGGACGCTTATGATTGTAACACTTTCGATGACAAGCCTGCCTAATTAGAACTGACAGAGGAATTTATTCAACAACGATTGGTTGGTTAATGCACAGGATTTCACTTGCTTTTATATAGTAAACTTTCATTTAGACATGGGATGTATCATATATAGGTATTTGTATTACTCTAGATTTACAAACGAGAATACAAAAGTTTGTTTTATAATAGTTTGAACCATACCATGTTCTCGTGTTGATATTTCTATAAATAATTCTATAGGGATTACAAAATGGTGAAGTACTCAGTATTTTTCAAGTAATGATTTTTCTTCTCATAACATAGCTTACATAATATATGAATTATTTTATCACACTATATTGACATGAAATTCAGACCAAAGATGAAAACATTAGAAATTTCGCGCTCAAACATAGTTTGTACGAACAACTTAATGTCATCTGAACCACCTCAGCATGTAACAATTGTCTTATGGTATAAATCTAGTTGAATGGGAAATAAAGGCTGCCCTCGTGAGATTTGATCTCTAAGCCTAAAAGAAAACAAATAAATATTTTCGAATTGTTTGGCGTACCACCCTCTCGATTATCCCCAAGCATGGACAATTTTCCAGATACCATTATCTCAAATTTAATTTTCCTCACAAAAGAAAATCATGAAATGTATTTAAATTGGCAGGGTCTGGCTTTGAAATGTATTGATATCTTTGCAAATGATTAATTTTAGTGTAAGCGTAGATAACAAATTTACGCTATACAATTGCAAATTAGATGTACTGTTGTTCAAAGTATCGATATTTTTACTTGTAGAATCTATCATTACATTATGTAGAAACGACAAGCATTAGGACGCGATATATAGAAATGTCTGCAAGCAATGAAAAATAAAGTATTAGCTTTGACTAGAGTCTTTGTAGATACATGTAACACTATCTGGGGATTTAATTTAAACTTAAAAGGTATAGAAACTGGTAGTCCATAAAAACTTATTTTCGACATTGGTCAGTCCTATAGCCTGTGTGGCTAGCTCTTTGTGATCCATGTTCTCAACTAGTTTGACGTTCTGTTGAAACCATTTAACTCCTCTCAAATATCTAATACTATTTGCCTCTTATTGTCTTAGATGAGGATCTGTAGGCAGACTGGAGGATGGAAAACAGTACCGAGAGCTGACTATAAGCGTAGGGCTTCGAAACATTTCATGGTGGTGCAGACCAATTCACACAACACATAGGATCGGTCCTGGTTCGACAAATTAATGTGGGTTTGACAAAGGACGGCGTCGGTAACTAAAGAAATATATAATTTTGCAAATATTCCTTAATTTTCGAATGTTGAATATATGAAAATGTTATCAATATGGAAAATTACAATAACTAATATATGAAAATGTGAAATATCTGAAACAAGGTGAAAGTTGGTAGAATGGATAGAATTCATAACAGCTAATGGATATACAATATGATTGAAATTGAAGAAAACCGACCATGAAAAGGGTCTTTGAAGGTGAAGAAAAATCCTTTAAATCAATGAAAGTTTGTAGAATGATTTTCAGTACACAAACAGCTGCCGGCTAAATCATACGATTATCTAGAGAATCCAAATGCATGCTCCAACTAGCATTCGCAATTCATTTCCTCCTAACAATTATTGTAAATGGATAGAAAATTATCAACGACCCATTCGTTTACAAGTGTAGATAAAGGAGTGATGACGTTGGAATTTGTATGACAACAGTAGATTGACATTCCATTGATCATGGTGCCTATGGTTCAGGTGAACTTTTTGTGGCTTAACGCTTTTGTAAGTACGCTTCTTTCAAATTGTTTATTTGCATCTAAAAGCCTTCCACCACAATTCTGTGTAAGAACATTTAAGTTCCAGCCAGCAGCTTAATAATTAGGAAGTTAGTAAAGAAAAAATGTAGGAATAGCAAAATGATCTAGATCAAATTAAAAATCCGGGCATAATAGCAAGGTGGGGAGATAGGAGAAAAACCCATACTTGTATTATAATTGGATACAAATGTTAAAATATCAACAGGAGTCTGTGATGAATACAAACAACAGCTGACCGGTATCTTAGTAAAAGGAATACAAAAAAGGGCTTTAATCTGTTGTGATAAAAGAAAAGATCTGAAAGCAGTGATAGGAATACGAAACACCAAGATTAGAATACAGATTCGTTAAGTGGAGAGTAAGAATAAAAATAAAGGTAGCAAAAGATGCAGAGATTAAAGAAATATGCGAGGGAATATATAACCAATGAGTTATATAACATGATACCAATCTAAGGTTTCCCAGGCTGGGTGACATCGCCAACTGGTGGGCAATTTCAACTGTTGGGTGGGCGATGAGTAACGGAACAGAAAATGGTGGGGGTTTGAAAATGTTTGTGGGCTACATAATATTTTGTGTATCAAGAAGATATTTCAACATGCACTTCCCAAGATATGCAAAGAACTTGTATAACAAAAACAGGAGCCTAAACAGGGTCATATAACTGGGTCACATTCCTTGATAACATACAAACAACCCCACAAAAAATGAGCATTTGGGTATTTTCTGTAGTTTTGAGAAGAATTATGAACATTGAAATTGTTCTTCGAACGAAATAACATAATTTGGGATATACATTAGATAAGTGAAGCCCAAGAACAACTTGCTTGTGCCAGTAAAACTAAGAGGTGACCTGAGAATAAACATACCAATGCCCCCAGCACCGAATGTTCACACATAAATTTGACAAGCGATGAGAATTTAGACCTCTGATGACACACCGTGGACAAAGAAGGGCCGGCGGCAATGCCAGAATATATGAAAATCCAAGATGGAACCTGTTCACAGCTCAATGTACATGCTCATTTAAACAGACAAAAAGTGGAATCCCGCCAATGCAGCTTTGATTACTTATCTTATGGGTTTATCATTTTTCATTAGAGTAGTCAATTACATATGTGCAACCAATTTTTAAGCTATGAAGCCATGAAGACTTCATGCTTGAAGAAACACTTCTTACAACTTAAGACCTTATTCGAAAAGCGAAGGACGTTGATCGCAGGATTTCAGAAAGCAGCAACACTGTAAGATAACGGATGATTCCGTCGAACGCCACTGCATTACTGGTCGCAAATTCCGGTAAGTTTCATACTATAGTAAAAGCATTACTTCCACTTTTATTGAAGAAGTTATTTCGACAGCAATGTATACAAAACAAGACATAGTTATCAAAACAATTTAACTAGATAATAACACAATTTCTCGACGTATAAATTAAGTGGGCAACCACGACAAACATCAACTCGTCTATAATCTCCAGAGTTATGAATTTTACCAAACAAGTTGAGGAAACAACAGTTGTGGGAAGTCAATATGCTTGAGGATTTTGTATTTTAATTTCGTTTAAGGAAACTATTCGGACTTGTGTGATGTTCACTGATATATTGAATATTCAACGGAATTTGACTAGACGTAGATACATCATTAACAGAAAAAAAAAAAAACATTTAGAGAAATAATAGTGACCTGTCTTCAGGCGCTTATACGAGTTTGTAAGATACCGTTAAAAGTAAAGCTTGCTAAAACGCAAGTTTAGACGAAAAAGACTAGTATCTCCTTATAATATATAACCAGCAATTTCTCTGTTTGTCTATCTGTCTGTCCGACAGTGGAAACACGTGCGCGCGTGCGAATGTTTTTGCGCACGCGTAGAGAGAGAGTGAGAGTGAAAGAAAGAGACAGACTACGAGAGGGGGATAGCGGGAGGGAGAGAGGGAGAGAGAGAGAGTGAATAGACGCTAAAACACGTGCGCGCGTGCGAATATTTTTTGCGCACGCGTAGAGAGAGAGTGAAAGAAAGAGACAGACTACAAGAGGGGGATAGCGGGAAGGATAGAGGGGGGAATTGAGGAGTGCTACAGAAACATATATACATTTCTGTGTGTGTGTAATATATATATATATATACACATACAGAAATATATATATATACACACAGAAATATATATACATTTCTGTGTGTGTAATATATATATATATACACACAGAAATATATATACATTTCTGTGTGTGTAATATATATATATATATATATATATACACACACACAGAAATATATACATTTCTGTGTGTGTGTGTAATATATATATATACTAGCAGAAAACCACCCGGTAGGCGGTTTTCTGCTAGTCTATAGATATAAAACTGAGGATGTCTGTCTGTGTGTGTGAGTTTGAATACCTAAAACTCGAGAAGCACCCAACCGACTGTTTTCAAAATTTACACATGTAATACTTATGTTTCAGGGAGTGTTCTGAGTAAACGAAATTTCAAATTTTCCATGCCCTAGAGACGATTTAGTGATCTCTCTCTATAATTCTTAGTCTTTCTCATTTTAGATAGATACATACATATAACGTCGCGTCCTTATAATATCTGTCTGTATGTCTGGCTGTCTGCATTACGTCACTTCCCTGAGGATGTCTGTCTGTGTGTGTGTGTGTCTGTGAGTTTGAATGCCTAAACCTCGAGAAGTACACAACCGACTTTTTTCAAACTTTACATGTGTATTACTTATTTTTGGAAGTGTTATGCACATAAAGAAATTCAATTTTTTGATCCCCTAGGGCCCGCATTAGGTGAAAAACTGCGTTTTTTAAGGTTTTTTAGGGGTTTTTTTTAGGCGTTACGTCAGACCGATTTCCTTGAAATTGTAACTATGTATTAGCCAATCTCTTCTTCATACCGTGTGCAAAGAAAATCCAACTTTGTTATGGCCTAGGGCCCGCATTAGGTGAAAAACTTCATTTTTTCAGCTTTTTATGGCTTTTTTGAGGCGTTACGTCTAGCCGATTTTTCCGAAATTTCAAGGCATATTTTGCACATAAAAAAAATTATTTTCTTGATCCCCTAGGGCCCGCAATAGGTGAAAACCTGCATTGTTCCTGCTTCATCGAGTAAAACCTTAAAGATTATCCAGCCATCAGAGTATCCAGTTTATTTTCTTTACATATTGTCCAGGAATGCAGTTTTTCCACGATTAGGTCTGTTGGCGGCCCGCGTTCCAAAATACCTTATCTCGTGCAACGCCGGGTACCACTGCTAGTAACAAATAAAACCAAGATGTATATCTGAAAGGCGAAATGGTTCATCTTTTAATGATCGTATGGTATAGCAGAAGTATTGTATTATATGGTTGGTGTATAGAAAGTGTGTTGTTTCAGTGTAGGTGTGGAAAGAGAAAAACAAAGATATAATGGCAATATATATATATATATATATATATATATATATATATATATAGATATATGAAATTAAGTTGGTTATAAATCAGTCGAATTTGTTGAGTATTTCCACTTAGCAAGCAGCTGGCCTTTGAGAAGGAGATATCTTCTAAAGGGTCTGCTCTTTGAGATTAGATAAATATTGTTCAGATATGACACACCTTGTAATATTCAAAATGTCACACTAAGACAGATACACCAGCTTTCGGTACCATTGGTGTATGAAGTTCACCTGAATAAAGTAATTGATCTAACTGATTCTATAGAAAAGTTTCTAAAATCTTTTCAGGTTGGGTATTAATTGTTAAAATCGAAAGCCAAGAACGTCTGAGTCATCAATACTTACAGAGACAAACATGACAGTGCAAAACCAACATCAGTCTGAGAGAACATTGTTTGTTCCCCAGGTGAGAAACTCTGATGCAGGACATTTAATGCATTATTTACTTTTAGATACTTTTAGGTACAGGTTAACCTAGGAATTAGGGCATAAATTCAAAGCCATGGTAGCCTATCTGATGCAGAGTTATTAACTAAAGCTGAGACACTTATGACTGCTCCATGAATTACCTGTATGGTGTTTGAAGAAATTGTCCATTTTGGCAACTTTTACATGCTCAGGTCATGTTTCAAACCATCTCAACAGGCAGTGTTACTCCATGCTGAATGGATTGCTGATACTTATCCAGATGTTGATGTAGTTCATATAGTTGTTTCTACATTTGGCACAAGGCCAGCAATAACCCAGTGTATTACTGGTATTTTATTTTATCGACCCCGTAAGGATGAAAGGCAAAGTTAACCTCGGCGGGATTTGAACTCAGATCATAAAGGGCCGTAACTCTATGCTGCAAAACATGGCATCCGACCCTCTCTCGATACTGCCAATCCTCCGCCCATGTAGTTCATATAATATATTTGAGCTTCATATTTAGTAAGTTAGATCATTCAGCAAATTATCATTCAGAGAGATGTAAATAAGAACCATGATGACCCACATAATACTAAGGGCACTCTGCCTACATGACGTAGAGAGCAGTGTTCCGAAGATGATGCTGTTTGATGAGTTCATTATAGATTTTTCAGACGTGGAAAGAAAGACATTTTGTAAGTATTGTAGAGATACAGATCACTATAATTAGGTATGGCTGATTGTATTTAGTTTAAGTAACGTTTTGCATTGAGTTTTAGCTTATTATGGTGGATTTGATAAGTTTTGGACTAATCTAAAATCTTTGTGGTAGAGTTGACTCTAACATGTCAATACATTCATATATAACATTTAACATTTACCTGTTGTGTATATATTATGTACATTTCCATTTAACCTTTAGGTATGTGTCTCTATTTCCATATTACATTTATATGTTTATATTTGTGTAGTAAGATTAGTATGTTTGGCATTTAACATTTGTATATATGTATATCTTGTCAATTCTAATTACATGTTATAAGCAAATGTAATATGTAGGTTTGTGAGTTTGCTGTGTATTATAATTTTTGTGTAAGGCCAGTAGTTCCCCCAGCCCTTTTAGAATGTTGAATATAGTTCTATTTTCTTATAATTACTCAGTTATATTGTCAACTAGGTATGGCGTTGTTGAATTGGTACATTATTACAATTACATCTGTCTTGTGGTGGAAATGAAATGAGTTTATCCTCTCTTTTCTTTATATGTTTTCATAGAATCTGGCCTCCAGTCGGAAAGTAACGATAAAATAAGAAGTTTAAGATCATGTAGAATATATATAAGTCTGCCGAACACTCCCACACACACACACAGACAAGGTAAAATACCTTATTGAATGCTTAGCCGCACATTCCGATTGCATTCGTTAACTTAGCTGCAGCTAGAGCTTCGATTATGCTGAACTTCCATTTGTATATATAATTATATATATATATATATATATATATATATATATATATATATATATATATATATATATATATGGACCGGGCGATGCGTTATGTCCTTGAGCAAGACACTTTATTTCACGTTGCTCCTTCTACCTGGAGTTGGAAAGACCAACGGAAACATTGTTTCCTCGGTCCGATTTGACGAAAGTCGATCGATAAAAAAAATATATATATATACAGAAAAATATGAAAATAAATAAACAAGAGTAAACTTAGTGTTTATTAATCGAAACAACTGAATATATTAATTAAAACAACCGAACCCCGTATCAAAGCATATATCTTCAAGCAACTCCATACGTAAGACCAGAAAGTATTCGATAATAAATATTACCAATGTCATTTTTAGACCCTAGAAAAACAGAATTGTCAATGTGGTTGAGTGATAGAACTCCCTATTACATAAATGGGAATGTTAAATGGTAGGCGAAGTAAATATCTCTATCACCCGAAAAATAATTTGCTAGCTCCTTTTGCTAGCTAGAAGTTAGAATTTAGATGCAGTGTTAGACCGCTCGTTCTCGTCTTCCTTTGTATTTGTTAGGCCCTGCCTCGCAAGACCTGACGCCTAACGTTCGTTCTTGGCGCATTTCTGTCGGAGATAACGGAGCGAGTTGATTTGTTGCTAAAGATAATTAATTTTAAACCCAATGTGTTTGCATTAACTGCGTCGCATCAGTCACAGTCATGATAAATAGATATTGTAGCTACGTTTTACATTATTTTCAAAAAAGAATCTTCTTTTGCAAATATTGTTCATTTAGATGTTTTGTAAGATTTAACAAAAATGGTAACGGTTTGTAACTGGTTCGTAAACTGAATTTTATGACGGTTAACCTCTGTATTGTCTACAAGCGTGCCTATCAGGAAATCTGCCCATCCTGAATTTATGCTTTTATATATTCACTATAGGGATGGGCGGTGGAAAGTTTTTCCATATGAAAGTGGGTGATGATTAAAAACGGTTAGGAATCCCTCTAACACAGAATAAAAATAAATTAACTAATAAATGGAAGGATTACTGAAAGCGCATACAGTCACATAGCGCAATAGACATACACGATTTAAAACCATTAAGTAAGGACATTTTTTTTTTATATACAAGAGACCGAAATCAATTCAGACGAAGTTGCATCAAGAAACAAATTAAATAAATCATC
The DNA here is from genome assembly GCA_964016885.1 of Eledone cirrhosa. Classification (NCBI taxonomy): domain Eukaryota; kingdom Metazoa; phylum Mollusca; class Cephalopoda; order Octopoda; family Eledonidae; genus Eledone; species Eledone cirrhosa. Next base: position 360,074,061 of record OZ024743.1, on the reverse strand, counting down.
TAGAAGATTGGAGAAATGTTAAATCTAGTATGTGAATATGTCACTGAGATTCTTTACAAAATGTATAATAGTGATTTACGTAGTAAGGAATATCTCAGTAAATGGACAGAACCAATTGTTATATGACTTGGAAAACTAAAGTATGCGAAACCAAGTTTCATTAGCCACCCAAGCAAAGTATTGCTATATCTTTTACTTGCTCAAATGAAGCAAACAATAAAAAAATGTTTTTACTTAGTGAATCATCAAACTGTTCTCTCGAGGCGGAAGAAATACTGTTAAGTAGATTTGCAACGTTAACATTCTATAAAACATCAATCAGGCCTTTATATCACCATTGTCTTTCGAAAGGTTTCTCCAGAGAAGGAGCACTACTACCTAACATTCGAAATTTCAACATCAACCTACCAGTAGTAATTGTTGTACTCTAATTTTGGGCTTATAAACTGATATTTTTCTATCCTTCTTCAATACCGGTTCCCATATATACCACTCATATCTGCACTAGGTCTGCTTAGGACGTTATTGTGTCCTAGCATATGTGCTGTCTCTTTTAGATTTCGTGTTTTCCGGTGGTGTTCTCTGTCTATTACTTTAACTTCTTCCCACAGCGGAAGGTGGTCTCCATACATAATCAGCTATACCCGATTTAGCGATCTCTCCCCGTGCCACAGCTTTACGATTTTCTTCTATCCTTATTTTGAGGGGGTGGCCTGTTTCGCCTTTGTATAACCTACCACAACTGCATGGGATGGAGTACACGCAGTCTTTTGTCATATTGTCTTCTATTGGTGGTTCTACTCGAAGGAGATATTTGCGAAGTGTTGTATTACTCTTAAATACTGTCCTGATGTCATATGGGCCGCATATCTTTTGTATCTTTTCCGAGATGCCTTTTACATAGGGTAGACAGACTGTGGTCAATTTATGGGTTTCATCCTCTCTCCCTTCCTAATTGGAGTGGATAGTATGTTTTTGGATAGTTATTGCTTAACAAATTGTGACTTTGCTTGATCGTTTCTTCGTGGTGTGTATTAGGATCGCTACTTATATTCTTTGCTCGATGTTTTAGGCACTGAACCACCCCTCTCTTTACATTGTATGGATGGTAGGAATTGTAGTTGAGGTATCGTCTAGTGAAGGTTGGCTTGCGGTATACGGATGTCTTGAATCCATACTCAGTGCGTGTTATTGATACATCCAGGAATGCTAGCTGAGTGTCTTTTTTCTTTTTCCATTGTGAACTGTATGCATGGCTTTATTGAATTCACATGATCTAGCAGTACTTAGACTTCTTCCTGGTGGGGCCCGTCTAAATAAGTGTAGAAGAACATCGTAAAGCTGTGACACGAGAAGAGATCGATAAATTGGGTATAGCTGATCTTGTATGGAAAAACGGAGACCACCTTCCCTGTGGGATGAAGTTAAAATAATAGACGGAGAACACCACCGGAAAACACGAAATCTAAAGGAGGCAGCACATATGCTAGGACACAATAACTTCCTAAGCAGACCTAGTGCAGATTTGAGTGGTATATGGGAACCGGTATTGAGGAAGGATAGAAAAATATCAGTTGATAAGCCCTAAAATTTCACTAGAAGAAAAAAGAAAATTCACGAGAAAAAAATAAGTGGTTAAAAAGCCGGCTGCGAACCTCAAGATTCCGAATTCAATTCTAGGCAATGACTTGAACAAACGTTAATAATAATATCACTAGGACACCTGATGAAGGCTGGAGGGTACATCAGTCGAAACATTGTGTTAATAACAAAACAAGATAAGGAGACCTCTCCTTCCAATGTATATAATATAATTTATTTCAATTTCAACACGGGCAGAAGACATCCATGTTTAAAAAGAGTACAATATATAGCATTTACGAAAAGAAAAATACTCAGGACAATCTGTACTAAATAACCTATACTAAAGCACATATAATTGTGCAGATTTATTTAGCATTTCTGAGTGTGGTAGAAGGCCATAATAGTTGTTTATGTTGCTCGTTATGCAAAGTGACATTATACAAATCTCATATGGGTATCTGTTTGGTCGAGTAATTATATTCTCTTTAAGTGGATCGGCGAGTTGATAGCGTACAAGAAGCCAACTATGAGGCAGGAATGCACATTCCATAATCGTCGCAGAATTATTAACGTTTACTTCCAGCAGGCTTGGAATAGTTTATTTTACAACTGTAAGTAACAGTACAAGTGGAACATAATTCAGTAATCTGTAGAACTAAGTTTAATTCCGGGAAGAGGAAAAGCTATTTGTGTTATACAATCATCTTCTCTCTAGGTACATACGTCTCACACAAATTACACATTGCTATAATCGTATATGTACACCAATTGCTGGCCTTGTGCCTAAAGTAGAAACAATTATTATGAAACACTTGATGGTAGAAATCATTATGAAACATTTGTTTAGGTCAAAAAGTTAAATGTAAAACTGATAAGTTGTCATTTTTGGTTATGTAAGCGGTGGCTTATTTAACGGGTACACATGTGTCTATGAGAGACATGCATACCTAATTCTCTTTTACAATTATTGTTAGAGGTATCTGAAGTAACATGCAAATATCTGAATCTCTGAATCTTTGACATCCTTTGGTTCAATGGCTATTTGAGATATGAAATTCACTATCAAATATGTTTAGTACCGAAATTCAAAGAACTAAAACTTTATTTTCTTTGTTCCAGTTCATTAGTTTAACTAATAAATATTCAATATGCACATTCATGTAATGTATACTGTAAATATATAGAATCGTAACCAAACAATATTAATACATTTTTTAAGGTTTCAGGAACTTTAGTAAATACACTCAGCTTGATCACTTATAAGCCGATAAAGCAAACACATTATACAAATCTATATTAGCAGTATCGATTTAAATGTTATAATATAACGTTTTTGCTATATAACGCTAAAATGTAATATAACCTCCATTAAAATCTAGACGGTTGTTTGGGACCAGCACCATTTCAAATATTGATATTTTGAAACAAATCTAAAGCGCAAATTATAATACGACGTCATTTATAAATATTATAAGATGTTAAAGCAGAATTTGTAGAAAATTGCTAAACTGTTATGGTATTTGATAAATATATTCTCACTATTTACGTGTGTGTTTAAAGAGATACAAATGTATATATCAGTAAGTATTTATATAAATAATTGCAAGCTTCTATACGTCTAACATCAACATCCTCAATCACAATTGGATCGATTGCCATATAAAAAGACAGTCATTTAATCTAATGCTAATGCAAAGCCAACGACGCCAAATGTCTAACTTGTATTATCTTAAAACTAACTCTGGATTTTCCATTATTATTTCAACATAATGGTTAGTGGAGTAATTGTCAGACTAAATATTTCACTGCATATAGTTTCTACCTTCTATTTTCTAGATTCAATCCTATTGACATTAAACTCTTCTTTCATTCATTTAACTTCCATTTTCTACACGCAATGGCATACATTTTATTAGAGGCTTTCGGTTATACTATTCCTAAACAAAATTGTGCCAGGACAATGCATGGAATCAAATTTGAAAGGTCAATATTCGATGAGAAATCGAAATGCTTGAATATGTTACGTATTTCAAAGTTTATCGCTTTTTTTTATATAAACATTTTCAGAAGCAGAAGTTTGTCTACTGTCCACGGCCAATAGATAAATAGTTACTAGCTGAAAAGAAAAGAAGTAATTATGTCTGAGGACAAAGAATGTTAAAATTTCATTATTGAGTTTATATGGAAGCCTGGTAGACAGCTGTTAAATATTTGAACGGGATGTTTTAAGGTATTTGTTCAAGGACTATGCCGTCTAATTATGTATGACATCTGCTGTCACTGGAAAAGCAATAACGCTTCTGCCAGGAGTTGCGAGCGCAGATGGTATCAGTTATGAAAAGATTAATGAAAACGTAATTTCATTGAGCCAATCTAATGATTGGATACTTTCCTTTCTTATATTTCAAACAGTTGCTGTTATTCGTTTTATGCCTTTGAAAACCCTGAATGGACAGTGATATACAAATAGAAATTCTTTGCAAAATAAGTAAAATGTCGCATCGCTGCTTCTGAAAGCTTTCTCTCTGATGTCTTATTCCATACTAGCGATGGATTTTATTGCATCACATGTAAGTAAAGCGTGACATCCACATTAATTTTGAATATGAAATTTAACATTTTACTGAGTTCCTTTGAGAATGAACGTTATATAACTTACATGAAATACAAATAGTTAATATTCTTAAATCATACAAACTAAAATCAATTCTATATGTTAAATGACGCAGAAGATGTTGCTCTGATAATTGATTGTTTCGCTGTATGTTTGAAACTGTATTGTCAGTTTCCATGCTTTATTGACATGTATTACAAATATTGCGTGTAAATCTTCTTGGCATGCTTAATGGAAAATGATAGCACCATGGATTATTGACTTTTAACCAACACACAGGATTTGAACACATTCTAAAGACACATCCATATATATATATATATATATATATATATATATATATATATATCCAGTAGGTGTAACTAGGAGTTACTGCAGGTTCACCCGGGTGAGGACTCGATGTTTAGGTTCACTTCTGTGATGATGTGTAGAGCTATACAGAGTGTAAAATATAGAAAGGATTAAAAGGACGATTGATTATTCCTTCATTGCATTTATTGATAGGTGACGCGCGTTTCGCCACTGATCAGCTCAAGATTCGATCTATATCGATCCTACCCGACTCAATAATCGGCAGCTCGACGGACCCTCTTAAAATGCTATAAGAAAATGAAATACATGTTATGTGGTAAAGTCAGAGTTTCAAGAGTTTGACAAAATGAGATGTTTTGATTGGTGGGAAGGATCAAGGCGATGTACTGGCCTGTAGTGTATATTGGGGTGGATGTGATGGTGAGATGTTGGTGACGGTCTGTGGATGGGGTGGGCTGTGGTGTGGTGGCGGTGGCTTGGCCTTGGCGTGTAGAGTATTTGGGGTGGATGTGATAATATGGTGGTGGTTAAGGTTAATTAGTGGGATGGGCTGTGGTATGAGGTTAGTGGATTGTCAGTAGACAGGTTGGCGTTGGGTGGGGGTGTGGTAGTGGTGCCTTTGTCTATGGTAGCGGCGTTTGTGGTGGTGTGGTGGATGTATTGGTGGCGTCAGGTCCTTACATAGATACATAGTTAGACGCTCTTCATCTGACAGATACCTTGTATATACGTATACGTACACACATATATGTATATATGTGCACATATATTGTTGTATAAACACACACAACATAAAACACATACGCACATCCTTGCCCACACATATCGACATACGCTCACACACAGCCATATGTATATGTACACAAATGTATGTGCATGCGCGCATGCGGACACGAATATGGAGAGTGGGTGAGTATCGGTGGGGGTGGCGAACGACAGAGATGGGGGGAAGGTGAGAGGCGATGTAGGTGTTTTACATATATACATACACATACATACACATGCGTATGTGTTTTATGTTGTGTGTGTTTATACAACAATATATGTGCACATATATACATATATGTGTGTACGTATACGTATATACAAGGTATCTGTCAGACGAAGAGCGTCTAACTATGTATCGATATAAGGACCTGACGCCACCAATACATCCACCACACCACCCAAACGCCGCTACCATAGACAAAGGCACCACTACCACACCCCCACCCACACGCCAACCTGTCTACTGACAATCCACTAACCTCATACCACAGCCTATCCCACTAAATAACCTTAACCACCGCCATATTATCACATCCACCCCCAAATACTCTACACGCCAAGGCCAACCCACCACCACCACACCACAGCCCACCCCATCCAAAGACCGTCACCAACATCTCACCATCACACCCACCACAATATACACTACAGGCCAGTACATCGCCTTGATCCTTCCCACCAATCAAAACATCTCATTTTGTCAAACTCTTGAAACTCTGACTTTATCACATAACATTGTATTTCATTTACTTATAGCATTTTAAGAGAGTCCGTCGAGGTGCCGATTATTGAGTCGGGTAGGATCGATATAGATCGAATCTTGAGCTGATCAGTGGCGAAACGCGCGTCACCTATCAATAAATGCAATGAAGGAATAATCAATCGTTCTTTTTTATCCTTTCTATATATATATACATACATGCACACATATATATATATATATATGTACGTATGGATTCACCGAACATTTATTATAATGCTCGCTGTGTTTGTAAACCAACATCGTTGCTCGTTTGGTCAACACTGACAAAGGAACGCTGTACTAGTTTCAAGCTTATTAGCTATCGTCAGCAATGTATACCTTCCTGCCAGATTGTTGAAGTATATACTTACCTTATGCATATTAACGGCTGAGTAGCCCAATTTGCATATCGAGTGGGTTAATCGGCACCGAAAACGATAAACGGAAAAAATGAAACGAAATTTCATTTCCCACTCTTAGTACGGCTGTTAATTAAATATAAGTAT
>OZ024743.1:360047535-360065035 GCA_964016885.1 Eledone cirrhosa | reverse complement strand
CTAGGAGAAGGAAAACTCTGATATAACACCTGCAACCCTGATGGTATCCAATGATGTTGACTTGTTCTTCTTTTTGGTAAATATCATCTTGGTTAAGAGAGTGGGACTGGCTTTGTGCAGTGCCTTTGCTCACTATAAAAGCTTCATGGCACATGCATTGCTTTATATCTGGAGATCTCTCTGCACTTGTCGTCATATGGTACCAAGGGCCCAGCACTATGTGTCAATAATTGTCACAAGTGTAGTGTTTGTACCAGAGTTTTCAGGTCGCTGGCTGGACTAAAAAGTCACACTCGTTTAGCGCATCGGTAGGAGTTCTCCAAAATGGATATAAAGTAGTGGCCGTACTCGAAAACGAGTTGGCAGCCACCACGTATGTATGTATGTATGTATGTATGTATGTATGAATGTATGTATGTATGTATGTATGTACGTATTTAAGTATATGTGTATGTATGCATGTAAGTATGTATGTATGCAGGACATGCAATACCTTATGGATTCTTTTTCCAATCCATGCAGTGCTTTGGGACTGACAATCAGTCTGAAGATGACTGTCGGCCTCCTGCTCCGGAGATCAAAAGCTGCAAGTTGCTGAGAGATTTGTGTATTTGGGAAGTACTCTGAGAGTGACCTGCTCTCTGGAGGCAGAGGTTAGTCGGCTTGTTATCAAGCAAGTGAGTCATTTGGAAGGCTCAGCGACCCTCTGTGGTTCAGGCGAGGAATCACAATGAAGATGAAGGTGAAAATGTATGCCGCATGTGTACTGTCAGTATTGCTGTATGGGTGTGAGACATGGATTACCCCTAAACGGCATATGAAAAGACTGGAACGATCTCACCGGCACTGATGCTCGGTATCAAGTAGCAGGTGCATGTCAGTGGTGTTGAAGTGTATGAAGTGAGTGTCGGAATATTGAATGTAACATCCACCACTGATCTTTCCGATGGGCCTGAAACGTCTGCAAAATTGAGGACGATCGAATCCCGAAACAGGTTTCGTATGGTGAACTTTGTAAATGTAAGAGACCACCTCACAAACCAAAGCTCCCGTTCAAAGGTTGTGTAAAGGACTCATAGAAAGAAAATTGGTTTGATGGTGGCTGGCTGGGAGATAGAAGCTCATGAAAGAGAAACTTGGCGTAGAATGGTGAATGATGGGGTCCATAATTTTGAGGACAGACGCATAGAGCACGAGATCAAACGGGATGTGCTTAAGCAATGCCCTGGTGTATCTACTGAAACGATCGGGGTCTCCATTGAATTGGTGTGCGTGAGTGTGAAAAGATTTGCTTGAGCAAATCTTGTCTCAGGAGCCACAGTCGCTGCCATGTTCAGAGAGAACCAGTGACCTATAATCTCCACGGAATTGTGATAGTCCACAGGCAACCTGATACAAGTCTTGAGATGAGGGAGATTCATAGTTGTCGTGAATATTCGAAGGTGTGAAAGTCTCTAACAGGCTTGAAAAGCCATATCCGAGCGTTACACATCTGAATCTGACAAGCAATTGCAATACTCTTAGCTTGAGTTTGCTGTCATTATTTATGTATTTATGTATGTATGTATGTATCTATGTATGTATGTATGTAGAGTTAGTTAAAGGAAAAGGACCTCCACATAAACCGAAAAACAGGTATAAGTATTCGTTGAAAGCCTCCTTGAAAGACGCTAACATCTTTGCTGATACATGGGAAAGCGTAGCTGCTAATCGTAGTAAATGGAGAAAGATTGCACATGAGGGGATAATTAGCTTTTGAAGTATCTCGAATCGCATACGAGAAAGTAACATGGGATGTCAAGAAAGGCATTGCTGTTACATTTCCAGACAGCAATGCAGCGTCTATGCAAGAATCAGTCATCATCGCAGTCATCATCGCAGTCATAAAGTGAGATCAGTGGTTGACTACCAGGCTGCTGTCGGAGATGCTGCTCATCATACCTGTCAAGCATATGGAAAAGAGTGTAGATAACCAGGAAGGCTCAAACGACATGCAAAAGTACCAACCTAACCCGGCTATTGCCAGTGAATGTTTTCATCATGTTTGCTAACTCTGTGCAAAACAAGTGAGATCATTGGCTGGGCTAAAAAGCGATCGCAGCACCGTTAATTATTAATGTGTATGTATATGTGTGTGAGTGTGTGTGTATTTGTTTATCTTGCAATGGTCATACTTGATAGCGAGGGGGCAGCCATCATGTATGTATGTATGGGGGAATGGGTGGAATTATGTCATCTGCTGCACCCAGTGACTAAAGAAAATGTCCAGTCTCAACAAATGACCCAATTTCACACATCCCTAAATCGATTCCAGCATAAATTCGAGGATTCTTCATACCCCAGTAAGCTTCCTACATAGAAGCCGAAACACCTGGGTGTCGCAGTCAATTCTATCCTACCTTTATTCTCATTCTGCATCTTCCCATGCATAGAGTACTACGCTGATTTGTTGTTTACCTAGTCACGGTACCGCAAGCTTTCAATATATATATATATATATATATATATATATATATATATATATATATATATACTCATTCTGCATCTTCTCATGCATAGAGTACTACCCTGATTTGTTGTTTACCTAGTCACGGCACCGCAAGCTTTCAATATATATATATATATATATATATATATTTATTCATATTGAAAGCTTGCGGTGCCGAGACTAGGTATACAACAAATCAGGGTAGTACTCTATGCATGAGAAGATGCAGAATGAGTATATATATATATATATATATATATATATATATATATATATATATATATATATATATATATATATATAGGATGAGAAGATAACGTTTAAGTTAATCAAATTAGAGGTTATGGGTACTCTGATTTTTGACACAAGTAGTTTCCTTAGCCTTATGGCCGCTTTAAGAAAGTTCCTAGGCGGACGGTTCTTGGAGTAATAATAGTAAAATAATTTTACTATATATATATATATGAACAGGTTTATGAACACTGCTAGTGTTTAATACTGCCTGTATAAGATTATGTTTCGATAGAACAAGGAAAAGCAAAATTCTCAGTCTAAAAACTTATTTTCCATTTAATCATTGCAATTGGATTATCTACTTGCATTAGAATCTATCGCAGATTATTCATAATGATACATCCCTGACAACAGAACATGCGTGAATAAAACATTACTCTTATTATATACATTTATTTGTTTTGCGTTAATTTATTGTGCGAAATTTACCAATGAATTATTCTATTTAATTTTAGCACATTCACATAACTGAATACGAAATATGTGTGTTCTCTTAATTCGTCTCCACGCTTTATCTGTAAAACTTATGAGTAAAATCTGATTGAGTTTAATTTAAACCAGAAGATGATAAAATGATTCGTATGTGCGAAACAACTGAATCGAACAAATGCCTGATTTTACGATATTATGACGTTGCTGATAATAGTACAGTTGCATTTTCGGATGGTATGCATAATATATTATAATATGGAATGAAATCTGGAAAATGTACATACGCGGAAAGTATTAACTTCCTTAATTTTTGATAATGGTTGACAACAGACAAACCGTTTCTGAAGTTATCAGAGAAACAGTGTTTATGCCACAAGACAGTATTGCTTCATATAGCATTTTCACAAATTAGGAATATGTAATGTTACACCGTCTCTCTCTGTAACATTAAATATTCCTAATTAGAATAAGAGTGGCAACATCTTCAACCTACGCTTTGCCAACACTAAGCAAATTTGACAATAAGAAAGAAGATTTACGTTGGGATATGTCAGTCGAAATAATGTAGCATTTAGCATATTTCTCTCCATATGTTTCAATAAGCATGAATTTATTGCGAATACCCTCAGTAAAGTCCTTTTATTTAATCTAAATGAGTTTAGTATAAATTGCGAACGAATTCTATATATTGAAATATTATTCATACATTACGTGTACACGATGACATTGTTTGTAATGTATATTGATATATTGATAAAGGGATTTACAAAATCTGATTTGGTGTCGAATTAGTTCATTGCCTTACATCTCAGAGTAGGGAGAACGAATGGTGTATCTTGGTATCGATTGTCGAATTCTGTAGTTTCATTACATGTAATGCAACTAACGTCCATTAAAAGGCATTTGCTATAATAAACCTTCCCTCTCCTATTGGATATGTTAAGCCTTTTATGCATAAGCCAAACAATTGTGATAGAGAGCTGATTATCATACAAGCGATTTTACGGCTGGCTTTGCCGAAAATTAAAATCAGAATTTTAATAAACTAATTAACATAAGCCCATAAGGTAACACTCTCTTGACCATAAGACTGCACCTATGATTGCGTAAACATCTGATGAAGTCACATGCAGAGAGATATATATCATGCAATAAAGCAATTATGATGAAATAATCCCGTCTTAACTATTCTTATTTGATAAATGAATACTACGCCACTCCTAATCAGCAACACTTAGCTGGGATAAACTACTGACGTGAAGTGCGTTTGGATCATCTGGACCGACTTATCTTCAAGGAGTTACAACATAACAACTGAGTATAAGCGACTTATCATCTGCAACTATATATATAAATATATATATGTATGTTTGTGTGTGTGTGTGTGTGTGTATAAGTGTGTGAGTGTGTGTGTGTATGCATGCATATATATATATATATATATATATATATATATATATATATATTTATATATATATATATATATATATATATATATATATATATATATATATATATATATATAAATATATATATATATATATATATATATATATGCATGCATACACATACACACACACACTCACACACTTATACACACACACTTTTATATATATATATATATATACACACACACATATATATATATATATATATATATATATACACACACACACATATATATATATATATATATATATATATATATATATATATATATATATATATATATATATATATGTATATATATATATATACGCACATATACACATATATATATATATGTATATATATATATACGCACATATACACATTGGGAAATAGATTAAAAAGTATTTTTTAATTATCAGGAAAAAAATGGTAAGATCAAGGAAGGTAACTCTTGCAAATCCACAGTCAAGAGTGGGGAAAAATATATTTTTCGCACCTGACTCAAAGAATCCAAATTCCTTGATGTACAAAACAGCCAGTAACTCAAAGAAATTATATTCCTAGAGTAGCTACTCAGAATATACTTCATTTCGTTTGGACAGTCAAGCCATGAAACCGTGTATTCAGGCAGTTTTTTTATTTTAAAACTCTATACATGATTTGCGAGCTGGGTAACATGCTTTTTTTGTCAGTGTGCCTGAAGATTGTTTCGGGATTCAGGTACCAGTTTTAGAACCGGCTGTCGGTTATACTGACATAAGTCCAGGCCTCTCTTTTGTGGTTCTGTTTGATGGAGATAATCATTTATCTAGTGGGCATGTTTCTGGTCTTCTTCATGATCAACCGTACGATGGAGGGTTTTTCCATTTGCCGGTGATATAGAATGTGATGTTATTAGTGCATGAGTCTCCTATATTCACTGTTTGGTGATTGACTATATTTAGGTATTTATGGCCAATAGTGAAGTGAAGGTCTATGATGGCTAAGAATTTACTACCTATAATAGATTTCACTTCAAATGCGAACCATATGGCATCTTTATGTCTAGTTTTTTTTTACTTTCTAGATGTAGGGCGGCGATCTGAAGAGTAAATGGTGTTTCAGAGTAGCTGCTGTTGCTTAGTGCTGCATTATAGTAGGGTGCTGCCCTCTCAAAGATGGCTTTGCTTGGAAAGAGTTTGGATACTCTCTTACAAATGTTCTGTGGACTGGGTGCTCTTATATTTGGATATTTCTAGCAAACTTTTACTACAGTATATATATATATATACATCCACACACATACAAACACTCAATCATATACCTATATCTATATCTATCTATATGCATATCGGTCTACTGCGGTCTACTGCAACTAGCAGCAGAACGGGAGGATTCCCAGTTCTGTAGGCAGAGGGATAGTAAAGCTGATCAGGAAGTATGAGAAGGGAGATGAGATAAGAAATTTCAGGCCAATAACTCTGCTCAACACAGAGTTAAAGATTTTGGCCAAGGTGTTAGCAGCAAAGCTGGCGCTTGTCGTCGAGAACCTAGTAGGGGAAGCCCAAACGTGTGCAATCCCGACCAGGTCCATACACGAAAACCACCACCTCATGCGATACATCATAAAGAGTGTAGGGTGTAAACCTGGCTTTGGTGGGGCTCTGATCAATTTAGATCAGTCTAAGGCATTTGATAGGGTCGACCATCAATACTTGGAAGCAGTTCTCAAGGCGGCCGGCTTAGGTTCCGTCTTCAGAGGCTGGATCGCTGCCATGCACACCAGCATCTGCTCGGCAGTCAAGGTGAATGCATACCTATCAGAGTCATTCCAAATCATGCGTTCCAACCGTCAGGGATGCCCTCTCTCCTCTGTTCTGTATGTACTGACTCTCGAGCTGTTACTGTGTAATTTGGAGCTATTGTAGGGCATCCTGATCGAACCAGAACTGCGGAAAGCAGCGTCAGCCTATGCCGACGACATAACCATAATGGTGTCGAAAACCTCGGAAATCAGGGTAATCGGCAACCTATTACAGGAATACGAAACGTTGACAGGAGCAAGACTAAACCCAGACAAGTTTATCGGTTTGCAACTCGGCAAATGGAGAGGCACACCCATGCCTTCCGACAGTGTCGTTGGACGCTGGACGGAAGGGCCGGTGAAATTGCTCGGAGGTTCGGTCCAGACCTCCAGGTGGACAAGAACTGGAACGAGGTCACGGCGAAGGTGTTTGCAATAACCCAGAAGTGGGCTGAGTGCAAACTCTCCTTGAAAGGTCGAGCGGAAGTGGCGAACACTTACATAGCGTCCGTCATCTACTACCGCTTGACAGTCGTGCCTTGCCCCCGCGAATACCTTACCAAAATGGAACACCTACTCTTCAAGTTCCTCTGGAAGAAACAGGCTCCATTGGTGAGGAGATCCATCTGCTGTCAACACCTTTCTAACGGAGGGCTGGGCATGCCGTAGCTGATGATGTGCAAACATGCACTGAGACTACGCCATCCCCAGGTATTCCTGACCGGTGAACCGGTGTGGCTGTCGTTTGTGAGACAAGCTCTTTCACAATTCGTCTCACTAACAGAGCTGCAGTCCTGGGTCAAGCGAAGACCGAAAATGGGTACTCGGCACCTCGAGTGCCTACAGGCACTCACAGCCCTCTACCAAGCGGAAACGGCAATCAGCGGAGACTCCACTTCGACATTTTATAGGGGATTAGTGGAGGATAAGTGCGACGACGTTCTCGGGGAAATTCTAGGCATTGAGGAGGACGAACTGACCAGTCTGTTCGGGAGGACTTTCAGTTCCTTGGCCTATGGATAACTTCCAGAGGTCTCTGGCTTGGCAGTGCTACCGAGGAGCTCTACCAGTTCGAGACAAAATCTACAGGCACGGACACCCTGGCAGAGATCCTGCCAAAAGGACCTGTCCAAGATGCGAGCAGGACATCGAAACCGTTCTGCACGCAATTGTTTAGTGCCCAGGGGTGAGCGACTTCTAGAATTATGTCGAACAGCTGCTGTCACGTGTGGGACGCATCTAGTTATCAGCCGAGTCCATCGTGAGGATCACCCCGCCGCCTTCATTTAAGAACGAAGAAGAGGCGGTTTTCCTCTGACTGGTGGCTCTGGCGAAAGAGGTAATATGGTGGACGAGGTTAAAAGGACTGAGGGCAAACAGCTTTCTCTCCGGACAACAACTTATCCCCTTCTTTAAGTACCACTTCAGAAGGAAGGTGAGAGTGGAGAGAGAGGTGCTATACCCCAGTAAATTCGCTGAAAGGTGGGTGAATGTGGCAAAGATGGTCCGAGTGAATGGGCCTTCTCTGTATATGAACCTGTAGGTTGAGGAAGATAAACACATGGAAGACAGGAGCACCTACAAAACGTGTTCCTAGTGTTGGGGGTTGTTCTATCCACGGGGTGTAAAACAACCCTGCAGTAACGTTCCCCCTATTGGGATTTCAATTGTTATTTTATTATATATAGTTTATTGTTATTTATTAATGTTAAAATTATTTTTATGTAAAACCCCCGCCGTCATTTTTGTACGCCCCTGTGGCAAATAAAGAAAGATATCTTTATGCATATATATATATATATATATATATATTTATATATATATATATATATATATATATATATATATATATATATATATATATATATATATAAGTACATATATACATATATATATATTCATACATATACATACATATACATACACATACATCCAAATACATATACATACATACACACATATAGACATGCATACACATATATATATATACATATATACACACACACATATATATATATAGACATGCGTACACACATATATATATATGCATATATAGACACGTATACACATTTATATACAAAACACATACATACATATACACATACATGCTTATATGCACTAATTCGAGTGGATACAGGCACACAAAAAAATACACATTTCACAAATATCTACATATGCTGGTCTCCACATTCCCATGTACACATAGACAGACTAACACTTGTGTACATAGTCACAGACAAATACAAGTAGACAACGAGGAATCACATAAGCACAGAACTGTATGAGTCCGAAAAGTACGTAAGTTGGGAGACTGTGTTAAGGAGGAGATATGCTTTGACGAGTGAAATGTTCTATGTAAACTATCGCTCTGGGGCATAACTGGTTCGTAAGATTTATACGTTGCGTAGTATTTGTGCATGAAGACGGGCAGTGTTCGGAAAGATTGTTCAGAGTCGGACACATGGCAAATAATATCTCATAGCTCTTCCCTTTACAGCTCTTATTCCCGCCTATGTATGAGAGTTTCCCCTGAAGTATTTTACATTTGAGCCTCAAGGTGATTGATTTTTTCTTGAAGTTCCATCCACTGGCGGTGAGTACCGTTTGGTTTGATTGTCTAGTCTCCTGAAAGAGTGGGCTGGGACGTACCACTGTGTCTTAAGATTATTTGATGTGAAGCCAATGTATGTTTATATATATATACGTATATATATCTACATACTGTATATATATATATATATATATATATATATATATATATGT
Source organism: Eledone cirrhosa (assembly GCA_964016885.1). Classification (NCBI taxonomy): domain Eukaryota; kingdom Metazoa; phylum Mollusca; class Cephalopoda; order Octopoda; family Eledonidae; genus Eledone; species Eledone cirrhosa. The sequence continues at coordinate 360,055,844 of OZ024743.1, read as the reverse complement.
ATATAGTATTAAGGATACTATTTATGGTTATGCATATACAAAAACCTTTTGTAGTTATATATATTTTTACAAACCCTAAATAGTGATATGCAGTAATATATTACTACCTTATTACCGGTAAGTTAAATAGCTCAATGTAATAACATCAGTTGTTTTACAGAGCAGTTATATATAAGTTTTAAGAATCAAAGTTCTGTTCAAATCATTTATTTGCTTACAATTGTTTCCTCCAAACCGAGGTTTGGGTTCTTCGGAGCAAGTTATTAATGAATGATCACATATATGACCTCCTTTTCAACACAAGAGACATATAGATGCATATGCAAATATTGTTGCTTGGTGGGTCGACCTCCATTATAACATTTAGCGTGGCAGTATACATTTAAAGATTACATTCATATCAAAAGAGGATAAAATTAAAAATTAAAGTTAAAATACAACATGAAATTAATGCGATAAGGAGGTCATATATGTGATCATTCATTAATAAATTGCTCCGAAGAATCCAAACCTCGGTTTGGAGGAAACAATTGTAAGCATATAAATGATTTGAACAGAACTTTGATTCTTATAACTTATATATATACTAGTATAGTACCTTTTCAAAATGACATGTATATAGTGAAAAATATTCCTTGATTATACTTTTGAAAGGGTACTTGAATACTTGGATAATTAGATAGATAGGTGGTTCTAGATAGCTGCCGCCTGTGAGTTGAAGTTATGGACGTAGATATGTAGTTAGCATTTCCCAGACTCATATAGAATTGAGTGCTTGAGTTATTTGCATTTGATTCTTGTGTTTTATTATAAAACATATATATAGTATAAATGGAAATGTTTTACTGAGTGAACGAATACTTTGTATTTAAGCTTAGCTTTTGCTGACGGCTGTATTTCTAATGATGTACACTCTATTAGTAGCATATATATATATTGAGTTCTATCAATTTGTATAAGGACGAGCTAATGTTTACTTCATAATTATGTACTGAATTCTCCATATAAGAAAACCATTTTTAAAACGGATATTACAATGTATTTTACGAAACAAATAATTATTGCCCCTAAATCATGTGAACTAAACTCAATTCAATCTGTTAGATAACACTGAATTTCTGATTCTGATTAATTATTATTTTCCTGTATGCACCAAATAATATCTGATGGCCACCATATTTTATTGACATAGTTTACTTACATCTGGGAAATTTGACTTACACCGAATAGAAAATGCTGAACGTGCGTATATACAACGAAATATATGACATACCCGATCTACGAATACAGTTAAATTGATTAGAAAATGAATGTAGCAAGTATCTGCCTAATATTGAATGCTTAGTGGTTTGTTTGTTTTATTATTTTTCACTGAAAGATAAATGCCGATGCTAACTTATCTTTATTGACATTTCAATGAGGTCGGTAGATTGAACGAATCGTTAAAGTATTAGGTGAAATGATTTGGGGAATGTGTTCCTACTCTTTATGTTCTGAAATGAAATCTGACCGAAGTCAACTTTGGGGTCGATAAAATAAATTACAGGCCAAATACTTGGGTAAATATCATCGATTTTACCCACCCCACGAATTTCAGGAATTGTGCCTCGATTAGAAATCAGTATTTACTTTCGAATTAAAATTCCAGAACATGTAAGCATTTGTTAAACTTTATGTAACGATCTGTATTCAGTAGTTCAAGGACATGACCATGACACTAATTCGAATAAAGCTCTTTGCATTTCACTCCTATAACTTGTATGATGAAATGAATATGCAATGCTATTTGTTCCAATGTACTTTTGTAAATCACATTTGTTATCTTTTTCTTTTTAATTTAAATTTATTCTTGTACACAGTTATATAATTTCTCAGGTGATTTTATTTTACTAAATTGCAAAATTCTATCTTAGCACAGTCTCTTATATCTTGTATCTTTTCTGGTGTTTAATAGCATTTCAGATAGTTCTAGCAGATTCGTTAATATCAAGAAGCAGCCACGTAATCTTGGAGTTTTGAAAAATGAAAGCTATCATTTCAGATTTCCCAAAGGGCAGCCGTGTGTAGCAATATTTCATCCTTTCCCAGTGTTCTATCATAGCATATTATAATTAGATTTCAGGCACTTGGAAATATTTCTTCATCAAAATTTTGCACCAATTTATACAGACTTAACAAGAAAATCTAATCATTGTTACCAATTGCGTCTTATTGCGTCTGAAGATACTGTCTTTCGAACCAACTTTATATAAGAAAATAATGACTTACACTCTCTTGGTGATACTTCATTTCTACTCATTATGATGCGAGTTAAAACAATGATGAACTTGAAATGAACTTGTCACTTCAGTAGCGGAGATCGTAATGTATCATATGCAAGATAGAATATCGGCAGTTATTATATAATGTAGCAAACTGTAATTGGTTACATGGGTTAATATACACCTATAGGCATACACTCCAACTTTACTATCAATATTTATTTTTACAGAGAGATAAAGAGGGATGCATACACATAATTATAATATATATATATATATGTGTATGTGTATAAAAATAAAATTTGTTTTCGATTTGACATGGTTGATACTTAAATGTATTCGTGTGCGGATAATAATAATTATTTCTACTTTTGCCACAAGGCCAGCAATTATCCCAGTGTATTACTGGTACTTTATTTTATCGACCCCGTAAGGATTAATAATAATAGGTGAATTGGCAGTATCGGTAGAGGGTCGGGCATGCTTTCCAGCATAGTTACGTCCCTTTACGATCTGAGTTCAAATCCCGCCGAGGTTGATTTTGCCTTTCATCCTTACGGGGTCGATAAAATAAAGTACCAGTAATGTACTGCGATAATTGCTGGCCTTGTGCCAAAAGTAGAAACAATTATAATAATACTATTAATATTCGGTACATTAACAGGCAAACATCTTCTTAACACCATGTGTACTTTCTAGATGACAAAGTCACAATTGGGACAATGATAGTTTACCTTGGTATTTTGATTATTTTTTATGTTGTCTTTATGCAACTGGTTATAATGAATTACCCTTTGATTTTTGAAATGCACAAGGTAAATATGGCTCTGTCCTTCCTGGTCGTCATTTCGTTTTAATAAAATATACACACAATCATGACTCTGTATGTTGATGCGTTTAGAATCATCTCTAAATTTGTTTTAAAACGTAGTTATAGTCTAGCAAACTTACACCGAAAATTTTCTAGCTCTGGCTTTAATAAAGACATCATATATGTTCCAAAGGCTCGGGTATAGTTTGACGAAAGATGAAATTGCTTTACCTATATGTGTATCAATTTTTTTTTATCAAACCTATCAGCGGTTGTCATAGCAAAACCAAGATAGGTGAAAGAACAGACAATTGTTAAAACTTTTACTTCTACAAGCATCCTAGACACAATACCTAGACTTTTGCCAGGACTTCACTGAAAGACGTTTTCCCCCTTTGTAATGTCAGACCCAAACAATCTGACAAAAGCAACAAACTTGTATATTTTCAGTGGCATGTCATCAAACGAATGGGAACGCAGTGTATATTCATCTACAAATAGTAAGTATTTTAGAATCTGAAAACACATTCTTGCTTTATCTTGCTGATTGTAAATTCCTTCAGTTGTACGATAGTCTACAGGAATTACTTCTCTAACTCCAGCAAAGGCATAATCTATCATGACTGCAAGAAGAAAATAATAAAAAAAAAAAAAAGCAAATAACATAGGTGACAGTACACATTCTTGTTTTGTACTATTTGTAAATACAAATGGCTGTGATTGATCTCCATTTATTAGGAGAAAGATTTTATTGTGTAATGCTCTAAACGGATTTAAAATGTATTCTATAATGGATAACGAGATATCATGTCAAAGACACATTGGAAATCTTTTTTATGTTCGCGAGACTTTTCCTGCAACAACCGCAAACTAAACACCATGTCAACTTTTCATAGCCAGCACAGAATCCGCATTGGTATACAATGATCATTAAGTCAGCATTTACAATATTTAAAATTAACCTCAAGGGAAATTTTCCAGTAATCGAAACGAGTAAGATTCATATGTGTAGCCTGTATGGTTATATAAATAGACTATTGTAGCATCTTTAAATTGTTAAATTGTCATGGGGTTAATCTTGAGTTAATAAAATATATATATATATATATATCTTGGTTGTTTACCGACACCTTAGTATGCAGATTGGAGCACTCGACGAGTTGCGCAGGTTGGTTTTGTTACTCCGGAGTAATGTAAAATAAAATAATTAAGTCAAATATTTAAAATTTGGCTTTAATAAACAGAGCCAATTTTTAAATATTTGACTTAATTATTTTATTTTATATATATATATATATTTAGGTTTGTTGGTTTACCACTGGATAGAACTGGTCATTCCGTATGGTCAACCTCGCTGTAATATTATGGAGAGTACTCAACGTAATGCAACTCACCCGTCTTCGTTTGTGTTGTTGGTGGTGCGAGTACGGAGTTAATTATTATAAAATAACAGGAGGCCGGACTGGTGTAATTCCTTAAAGGTTTATTATACTATAAACATTTCAATTAGCGGGTTCAGTATGAATCCGGTGACATCATCGGGTATTCGAAATTTAAGAAAGGAATATAATCCATGGGACAGACAAGGCAGATAGACAAAAAGGCGGCCACACATTTAGCAGTTTCTAGTTCGGTCGGCCGCCTTCATAATTATATATATATATATATATATATATATATTTATGTTTGAAGGTTCACCCCTGGATAGAACTGGTCAATTCCGTATGGTCAATCTTGATGTAATAATATGGAGAGTACTCAACGTAAAGCAGTTCAACGGTCTTCGTTTTTGTAGTTGGTGGTGCGAGTACGGAGTTAAATATTATAATAAAATAACAGGAGGCTGGACTTGTGTAAATCCTTGAAAGGTTTATTATACTATGATCTTTTCAATGACCGGGTTCCGTATGAATCCGGTGATATCATAATGTATTCGAAATATAATAAATGAATGTAACACATAAAATCCATGGGGCTGAAAATCATAGACCCGAGGACGACGGACCATCTAGCATCTTCCATTTTAGCCGGTCGCCCTCAAGTGCTGCCCATTCAGCCTACTAAGGGCATCTGGTGAGGGGGCTGAAGCTTATAGTGTGCTACTAACCTCCCGGTCAAAGAGAAGAAAAACAGAAAGGAAGATGAAGAAAAGTCAGTGTTAATGTCATGCTACAAGAAAAAAGACAGAAAGAAAGAGGAAGAAAAGGAAGAAAAGTCAGCATTAATGTCAGCTACAAGGAAGAAGAAGAAAAGTCAGCGTTAATGTCATGCTACAAGAAAAAAGACAGAAAGAAAGAGGAAGAAAAGGAAGAAAAGTCAGCATTAATGTCAGCTACAAGGAAGAAGAAGAAAAGTCAGCGTTAATGTCATGCTACAAGAAAAAAGACAGAAAGAAAGAGGAAGACAAGTCGGTATTAATGTCATGCTACAGTCAGACCAGGAATGCCGCGAAAAAAGTTATTCTAAAGGACCCGTATCTTAACAGATGTATATATTATAACAGAGGTAAATATAGTGGGGGTCTGCATGTTATAATGTGTGAGCAGAAGATTGGAACGTTAAATTTTTGTTTAGATTTATAGGATGAAGTTAAAAAATTTAAGATTAACATTATAAAATAAAAAAAATTAGAAAATTGAAAATTAAACAGTTTAAAAATTTAAGGTTTTGGGTTGCGAGGTTTAGTTAAAGAAAGAGTCTTTTATGAAGAAGCTTTAATTGTATTATAGAGTAACGATTATGTCCTTGTTTAGCAGTCAAACAGCATGCGGCGACTGCAGACTCCGGCCAGCCTATCCTAACCACGTGTCACCCATTCCGAGTGAGATCGCCTAGCGAAAGATATGGAAATCAATTTTTCCAAGCACTCAAAGAATGTATTTCAGGCTTCAGGTGTGCTAGTAGGAAGTCAGCCATCGTCGTTAGGCCATCTTTATACCAAACGAGTACTATTAATTTACACAGGAGGGGTATTTGTTAAAGTAGAGGGAAGCATGATACAGCTAATAGTTATGATTAGGCCTAGAATTTAAAGGTACTATATGGCGGTCAAAAAACGGCTGCGCGTCGGGCCCCGGGGCGAATCACCCGGTCCGAGTAATTTCATTTACCGAAAGAAGGGGTATTTATTTTTTCAAAGAGGCCGGTCTCGCAGCCAGGAAAACCAACCCAACAGTCCGACAGAAAATTGGAACGTTAAATTTTTGTTTAAATTTATAGGATGAAGTTAAACAAATTAAAGTTTAACATTATAAAATTAAAAAATTAGAAAATTGAAATTTAAACAGTATTAAAAAATGTTTAAGGTTTTGGGTTGCGAGGTTTAGTTAAAGAAAGAGTCTTTTATGAAGAAACTTTAATTGTATTATAGAGAACATCTATAAGTTATCCTAGTGGGATGTAGAGTAAAGATTATGTCCTTGCTTCGCATTCAAACAGCATGCGGCGACTGCAGACTCCGGCCAGCCCATCCTAACCACGTGTCAGCCATTCCGAGTGAGATCACCTAGCGAAAGATATGGAAATCAATTATTCCAAGCACTCAAGGAATGTATTCCAGGCTTCAGGTCTGCTAGTGGGAAGTCAGCCATCGTCGTATGCCATCGTTATATCAAACGAGTACTATTAATTTACACAGGAGGGGGATTTGTTTAAGTAGAGGGAGGCCTGATACGCTAATATTTAAGATTATGCCTATAATTTAAAGGTACTATATGGCTGTCAAAAAAACGGCTGCGCGGCGGGCCCTGGGCGAATCAATCCGCTCCGAGTAATTTCATTTACCGAAAGAAGGGGAAATTTATTTTTCCAAGCACTCAAGGTTGGCCCATGCACCAGGAGACCGGCCTCGCAGCCAGGAAAACCAACACAACAGTCGGATCATCGCGTGTAATCAATTGTAAAACTCGATGAAGCGCAAATAGACTATATCTAGGTCCCCGGATAGTCCGGGTAATATGTATTGTTCTTCTCGGGGGGAGATATTTTAGTGTCGTGGGTACAAGCGAGTAAAAATCCGAATAAGAGGAATAAAAAATACATGGATAAATAAAAGTAGAATATGTAGATAAAGCACATTAATAAAGTAAAAAGGTAGAAATATATAAATAAACAAATAAAAATAACTAGAGTGATGGTGGAGTAAAATGGAGAAATCAAAACACAGGAGAAATACAATATAGTTCAAGTTGCAGTCAGATAATGCATATAGATATGGAAATGGAATCAGTGTCTGTTCGAGTCTGAGAATTCAGTGTGAATTACAGAGGCCCTGAAGTATAGGGTAGAGAATTTAGTCAATACAGTACAGTACAATACAGGTTATGGTATAATCCGTAGAATTTTGTCGAAGTCTGAATATTCCGAGAGGGAATTAGCATTGGGCCAGGTGACGGTAGATAGAGCGCAGAGTAGCCAACATCCGAATGGTGATTAGATCTAGTCAGTACCATGCCGCTGTTCATTATTACATTTAGAAGTGCTCAATATTTCAGGAGCATTATTTATTTAGGTTTGAAGGTTCACCACTGGATAGAGTTGGTCATTCCGTATGGTCAATCTTGATGTAATAATATGGAGAGTACTCAACGTAAAGTAGTTCAACCGTCTTCGTTTTTGTAGTTGGTGATGCGAGTACGGAGTTAAATATTATAATAAAATAACAGGAGGTTGGACTTGTGTAAATCCTTGAAAGGTTTATTATACTATGATCATTTCAATGACCGGGTTCCGTATGAATCCGGTGATATCATCAGGTATTCGAAATATAATAAATGAATGTAACAGATAAAATCCATGGGGCTGAAAATCACAGACCCAAAGACGACCGACCATCTAGCATCTTCAACTTTAGGCGGTCGCCCTCAAGTGCTGCCCATTCAGCATGACATTAATGCTGACTTTTCTTCCTTTTCTTCCTCTTTATTTATGTCTTTTTTCTTATAGCAAGACATTAACATTGACTTTCCTTCGTCTTCCTTTCTGTTTATCTTCTCTTTGACCGGGAAGTTAGTAGCACACTATAAGCTTTAGCCCCCTCACGAGATGGCCTTAAGTAGGCTGAAAGGGCAGCACTTGAGGGCGACCGGCTAAAGTGGAAGATGTTAGATGGTCGGTCGTCCTCGGGTCTATGATTTTCAACCCCATGGATTTTATCTGTTACATTCATTTATTATATTTCGAATACCTGATGATATCACCGGATTCATACGGAACCTGGTCATTGAAATGATCATAGT
>OZ024743.1:360012535-360040035 GCA_964016885.1 Eledone cirrhosa | reverse complement strand
ATGGCCCAGTCAAGTAGAGAGGTATTGTTTACGGAGGCATATCCGGGATTTCTGGAAGGAATCTGTCCAATGACTTCTTGAAATTGATGGGGTCTGTTCTGTTGTAATGGGTTTTTGTAAAATTTTAAAGAGAACGTGGCCAATTGAGGTGAAATAATTGTGCCGTATTGTCATTATGAGATGCGAGTGAGATTTCTGTCGTGGGCCGATAGCACGGGGTCCGAGCCAACTTCATTTGTGCAAAGCTGATGGAATATTTTCCACATCATACAGATAATATAACGCTCACGGTGACGTTGTAGAGAATAAAGGTTGGGCTTTTCTAATCGACTCTAATAGCCAAGGCATGTCATGCCATCTAACTTTTTTGTAATTGATCTTTGGGGTGTTTCAACTACATGATACTTTCGTTTGTGTGGGGAGACCATAGTAGCCAACAGTATTCAATGTGGGGTTGGGAAAAAGTGGAGAAAAGAAGGATAACAGTGTGGATATCTCTCGACTGGAAGGTTCTGAGAATCAGGAACTCATTCTGCGGACCATGTCTACTTTGCTATTTATATAAGTGGCCCAGCTCACGTTGTTGTCCACAATTACTCCCAGGTTTCTGATGTTATTGGATGCCACGAGAGTTTCACCTGAAGGAAGAGAGTCTATGAGTTTCAGGGCATCCTTTTTTCCGAAGTAGATTAACTCGAACTTATTCTCATTCAACAGCATATTGTTGTTTTCGGCCCAATTGATAACAGGCAGTAGGTCTGACTGAAGGCAGGTCCGGTCACCCACGTCATTGATGACCCTTTGGAGCTTGAATCATCTGCGAAGATTCTTATGTTGCTGTGCTTGATGATGTCAGTAATGTCATTAATGTAGATGTTGAAAAGAAGTGGGCCCAGCACAGTGCCTTGTGGAACGCCACTGCGGACTTTGGCTGGGCTTGATTTTACTCCTTCGACTACAACATGTTGGGTTCTGTCTGTCAGGAAACATTTGATCCAATCTGGTAACCTTCCAGAGACACCAATATTGGATAGTGCTTTCAATAGAATCTTATAGTCAACCTTGTCAAAAGCCTTGCTGAAATTAAGGTAGATGACATCCGTGTTGGAGCCCTCACCCAAGGCTCTCAAAACATCATCAGAGTGATGCAGGAGCTGCGTTAGGCAGTCCCTTCCATTACGGAACCCCTGTTGGCTGGAATTCAGCAGGCCGTTGCTTTCGAGAAGGTGGGTTATTCGTGATCTCACCACCCTCTCAAATACCTTGATGATATGAGAGGTGAGTGAAATGGGACGGAAATTCATTGCAAGTGACTTATTTCACTTTTTGAAAACTGTGACAGAAAGTTTTATATAGAAGGAATATATAGCATTTATCCAGTGAGTTCCTCCACAGATTAGCATTCAGGACACAAGCAGGGAACCTGTCGGGGACTACTGATGAATTGTGTTTAATTTCGTTTATTGCAGCTTCTTGTTATGTCGGATATAATGTGTTGGATATTAACATGACTAATATAGCCCAGATCGGCCATATGAGGATTGCTGAAAACAGAACAGCTATTAAATATTGAAATGGCCAGAGCTTAGCCATCGAGGTCCTGAAAGTGTTCATATTACCCACTCTACTACCCCACTTTGCTGAGTAATGGTCTAACTGGTTTATACCGCCTCCAATCTGACATATATATATATAGTGATAATAATAAATTTGAAGACTAAAATCCAAAGAATGCTCCATAAGGATAAATATATATTAAATATATATGAACCGTAGAGCAAATATTTATTAAGATAACAGATTAAAGTTTAAGCAAATAATCGCTGCTTTCACCCTTAACGGGATCTTCTGAAACTAAAAATATCAATCTGTGAACGCAGAAGTAAATATTTCAAAAAACGTTGCAACCGAAGGAAGACAGGAAGACGATACTTTGGTTCGTGGAAACGTTGCCTTCACAAAACATACAGGTAATATATACTTACCTATATAAATAAGTAATGGTATAAACATAACATATACTTAGCTACCACATCAAGACGTAGCATATCCGCGTATAGTTGGTACTATCTCTTAGGGTATAATGTGGGTCTGTAATACAGGAAAGTTTTGTGCAATTTATGTTTACAAGCAGAACTTGCCTCGGCGCAGATGTCACGCAGATGTCACGTGGTACTCTTAGATTTTTAATCCAAATAGAGTTGTCGAAATTAATCCACTGTGAGTGTTTAAGCGAAATTGATATCTCTAAGAAGTGGTAGAGTGATGGAGGAGTAGTAATTATTGATGTCGAATTGGATAAAACGGCAATGTTCTTTGTTGCATATGCCGTTGAACCAATGAATCACCGCGAAAGAATTATTCCACAGTGCAAGAAGGGACAAACTTCTAATTTCAGGTATAATTCTATCTAAAATCCTTTTACTAAGTCCACCTAAATCGGACTTCGTAGGGTTAATAAGCCGAATAGAGGCGTTGTTCGGGAAATTGGATTTGTGATCCTTCAGGGTAAAGTGGGGAGAAACAGGGTCCAGAGGCTCAATCCGGTCCATGATGTTGAGATCAGAGGTGATTTTAAACCCAGCATCGTTGATGTCATTAATGATGCTCAGATTAGTTTTACGGTAATCTTTAGTTACAGCATTATGTAGCAGTTGATGGTAAGTACTGCGCTCCACCTGATATAGATTGACAGTTTCTTCGGAGTGGACGTGCATAGCATTATAATCCTTAATAGAACGAATTCTATTCTTCAGGTCCCGGTGGAACGAATTGCTCCTATTCCGAAATGGTATACTCCGTATGAGTTCCATGACATCATTTACGAAGAGAAGCAAGGCTGGGTTGCTTGGGGTGTTAATATAGGTTTTAAACCCAAATTTTAACTGTTTGTTGTCCGTTTTTCCCTCAATATCGAAGTATAAGGCACGCCAACGCAACCTTTTAATGAACGCGGCTGTTTTTTGTATCAGGAGTTTTAGTATGTTTTTCTGCTTGGTACTGGAATGTTGTTAGTAGAAATATTCAGATGTTGTTTCTGCATGATGAATATAAGTCAATAGAGTGCTCAACCGAGGGAGCCAAATAGTGATAATAATAAATGTGAAGGCTAAATTCCAAAGGTTGCTCGATAAGAATAAATATATATCAAATATATAAGAAACGTAGGGCAAATATTTATGAAGATAACAGATTAAAGTTTAAGCAAAGAATCGCTGCTTTCACCCTTAACGGGATCTTCTGAAACTAAAAATATCAATCTGTGAACGCAGAAATAAATATTTCAAAAAACGTTGCAACCGAAGGAAGACAGTGAAGACGATACTTTGGTTCGTGGAAACGTTACCTTCACAAAACATACAGGTAATATATACTAACCTATATAAATAAGTAATGGTATAAACATAACATATACTTAGCTACCACATCAAGACGTAGCATATCCGCGTATAGTTGGTACTATCTTTTAGGGTATAATGTGGGTCTGTAATACAGGAAAGTTTTGTGCAATTTATGTTTACAAGCAGAACTTGCCTCAGATTTTTTGTTTAAGATGTGGTCTTTGGCCTAGAGTATTTCCAGGAATTCAGCGGCGCAGAGGTCACGTGGTCTTTTATTTCCGATATACGATCTAGCCCTAGCTAGGATCTCCCAGTGTAACTTATATTGGGTGTGGTTGTCTTTTAGACTGCAGATATAAGCTGAAAGTGACGTCATATTCCTCCTTAAAGGGTTAAGAAAAGAGTGGGTATGCATGTAAAGACGCTGCTTGAATCTATTGGCGGTTAACCCTATGCAGGCCTTACGGGACTTGGGTGTTTCAACCTTACATTTGTAGACAATGTTACTAGAGAGGTATTTCCCGGATATATATATGTATATATATATATGTGTGTGTGTGTGTGTCTGTGTACGTGTGCATATATGCAGCTACACATAGACAATCTGACACGCACCCCAAACCACTATACATAATCATTCACACAGCATACGAACATTTACTGTATACAGTCGAAACCTTTTAATTATAACACACATGCTAGCATCACTTCTGACCCAGGTACTCAGCCATCCCATCTGCATTGACGCATTTAAGCATGTTCACTCTCATCTTGATGTTTCTTTTCTAGCTGATTTTACTTTTATAAATTCTTCTCTCACATTTTTTCCAAATTTCTTTCTCTCTGTCGTTACTTTCTTGGCGAAGGACATTATCATATTTTTCGTAAGTCATACTCCGTCTATGTTTTCCACTGTATATTTATTCAGAGAAATCTATAAAGCTCTCATGATGAAGTTTGTAAATTACAGCTCTGAAACTTGGAATATATCTTTGCCGCTATTCTTTGAAATATAAGATTCCATAGTAACATGTAATGCAATTATAATTCCTGCTTTTGTATCTGCTGGAAAGTTTTATCAAATTACTCGCCTATACCTATACATATATATATGCATATTCGCATGTGTGTGTCCATATATATATTTTATATGTGTGTGTGTGTGTGTGTGTGTGTGTGTGTGTGTGTGTGTGTGTGTGTGTGTGTGTGTGTGTGTGTGTGTGTGTGTGTGTGTGTGTGTGTGCGCGCGCGCGTGGATGTATGTGTGTGCTCGGAGATAAATTGAATACTACTCCTATCAGCCTTCTTATACAGTGAAATATAATTACATGACATATTACATATACAAATAAAGGAATGACAACCTATGTAATAATAATTGTTTCTACTTTTGGCACAAGGCCAGCAATTATCCCAGTGTATTACTGGTACTTTATATTATCGACCCCGTAAGGTTGAAAGGCAAAGTTAACCTCGGTGGGATTTGAACTCAGTCAGTAAAGGGACGTAAAGGGACGTAACTGTGCTGCAAAGCATGGCGTCCGACCCTCTACCGATACTGCCAATCCACGCCCTGTGTAATAATAATTGTTTCTACTTTTGGCACAAGGCCATCAATTATCCCAGTGCATTACTGGTACTTTATTTTATCGACCTCGTAAGGATGAAAGGCAAAGTCAACCTCGGCGGGATTTGAACTCAGATCGTAAAGGGACGTAACTATGCTGGAAAGCATGGTGTCTGACCCTCTACCGATACTGCCAATCCACCACCCTGTGTAATAATAATTTATGAAAATATTATTTACTGATTTTCAGCTCATGTTATGTGTATTATGTGACGGAATGAACATCTATTTGGATATTTGCCTACATCCCTTCTCACGATTAACAATTATGAAAAGAAGTGATAATCATGATGATTGTAGAACGATGGCATTTTGTAGACGCATCTTTTGAATTCGCCGAATTTAAAATGGAAGCTAACGTCTAAGGCAGCCGTGTTTTATCATGCTTACAATACATAAAGTAACCAAATCATTTGTCTATCTTTCGCCTTTGCCATTCAGAATGAAAATTCCAAAGAGAAAACATTTTCCTATCCTGATTTCTATAGTTACAAATGTTTATGCAAACTGTTGCGATGTTTTTATGTATACCTATCTGTCCTAAAGCGTTGACATTTAATAATACGTTTATGGCCAAATAAATATGTAATGTTATACAATAGAAGCATTAAGCTTCAGCCAAAATGCCGCCACAATAAATCTCTAAATCGAAAGTAATGAATGATTTTATTTTGTATTGATAACAACCTACCATAAAATAATGAGTAAACATGGGGTTGACAAAGAGTAATACTCCAATTTATGTTAGAATTCATGAGACATAACAAGAAGGATAGTGTTGTATACATTTTATATTACACAAGGCGGGCTGAGAAATAGTGTATTTTTCAAAGAAAATAACTCATGCCTTGGAAAATAAAACACTCGTACATGACCATCCATACTGAATAAAAAACATCTCAGTAAAATGTTTGTAACCTGGGCTTTAAGAAGCAATATAAATAAAAGTGTAAATATAAAGTGATATATTGATTAGTATTAAAGACATCCTATGGTTAGAAAATGTCCACCATATCACTTTTGTGTTATTTCTAAAACTGATATAATAGGCTGCTGCTTTAAAAGTGCAAAAAAAAGAATTTATTTAATATTATGTTTTGGAAGAGTGTTATGAAGTTGGAGAAATTGAAAAGAATCTTGTGATATGTATTTAGGTGTAGTTTATTTAAAATAACATCATATATATTTGTGCCTTTTATCTCACTGTCACTGTTACAGTGTATACATATGATGTGAAAATAGATTAATTGTCAGAATTTGGAAAATGGAATAAATAAGGTGCCTGGAATTGTGTAACCGATTTTACCTAAATTTATCAGTTGATGTTTTTTCAATATAATAAAAGGTTAGGTTCCTAATATTCAATTCCATCACTTTCTCTTCATCTGGCTGTGCATCTCAGAAATATATTTAGGTTTCAATTCCTACTTTCTATTTCTAGGTTATAGCTATTTAAAAGAAAGAGAAAAGACACAATATTCTTACACTAGAGAGAAATTCTATTGTGTATATTAGGAAAAACTATTACACTAAAGGGAGACACTGTTGAACGTTTCAAGTTCACTGGAAGCTGTTAGAAAGATCTATTTTTAAAACTGGTATCCGAAGATTGTTAACGCTGCACAGTTTGCAAACTAGCATATTGACACATAATATACTATTTAATGTATTTGCTTGGGGTAAAACTATTTCATTTGCGTATATGCAATGGAATATTCATAGTATTTATATTTATATTAGAACCAATACATCAGAGTTCCAATCCTAGAGGCAATACAAAATTTGACGTAAATTATGAGGGTAAAAACGAACTTTTTTCGACATATCATTAGATAAGGAATAGCGCAATTCACAAATATTTAAACCAAATCCTATCAGAGCATGGTATCATGCCAATATGTGCTGCTGCTTCAAAATATAAATGGGAAACGTTAATCGTATTATTAATTTTATTCTACGAAACGTACCAAGTGGAGTATAAGTATATGTTCATGAATGCTATAAGCGGTGTGAGACAATGGAATAATTATGTCTGTTTGATTGGACGCTTTGGAAATGCCACTAAACTGATATATAATATAAACGTCCATCCCTCAGAGACAAAAATAGCATTTCAAGAGCTACTATCTAACCATATACGTATGGCTGCTAGATATACCTAAACATGATGGCGCATCACCCTAGCAACACACACATGCACATGCACACACACATGCGCACACATAAATATATATACATAAAGCAACTTGATGTTACTATTCCAATTATTTTGAATGTTGCAGTTGCCTTTTGTATTATCATTTTTTTTTTGTAAATGTAAAATCAATATTGCTTTCAAATCTAAAATCCCATTTGAAGATCAAGTGATTGATTGATAGATCCAGTTCATCTAGTAATATGTCTACTTATTCAACTAATCTCCAATAATATTCAAAATGCTTAAGGTAATATGTAGAAATGAGATATCTCTTTACGAATGTCATATCTAAAATGGGATGATATTTGCCCTTCCTTAACTTCAAAAGTTACGCCATCTCTAAACGTCATTTTCCACATGATTTGAATAAGATAGTTCTTAAAGTGTTCAATTTAGCATTGTATAATTTCATATTGCTTTCACATGAAAAATATCAAGTTTGGAGAGATGCTTTTTTTCTGTTGACTCTGATGATAAACAATAGATCTGGCCTGTTAGTGTGTTCTATCATGTAATCTACAGTTTGCTATTATAACATAATTAAATATTTGCAGAGGCTTGGGTTATAATGTTACAATTATACACCAATTCCGTGCAATTCTATATAGGAAGAACTAAGTAAACACATAATTATCGCCCATATTTAATTTCTCTCTTTGTGTCAATAAGTAAATGTTGCTAAACCGTTATATTTATTATTCTTTATAAAGTATTTACAGCCGCAAGTTAGAGTATACATGGTTCTTAATGTAATTCAACATTGTTTAAGATGTTACTTCAAAAGCGCCGGTAACAAGTTGCTAGGCGTATCTTATTTAACAGATACACACAGACACACACACACTCAAACACGCACACACACACATACCAATTTTCTGGGTACTTGCTGATGAGAGCAGAAGATGGAATTTTTCACTTTTTCAATTATCGAAACTTATTTGGGTTTTGAAGTTTAAACTTATCTACGGAACAGGTTTGGATTTTGAAATTTAAATTTGTCCAAGTACCACGGCCATTGCCAATATGGGTTTGTTTTTATTGATTTATTATTTGAAATCGAGACAGGCAAACTGTATTAATCTAATTAGTAGTTTTCAATCTAGCTAACCTGGTCATTCACAATGCAAACACTTATATATTCTATTAGTGTTTATCATATATATTAATTTATATTAACTTGTATTCACGGCTCAGAAATACTTCTTTCTTTGAGCTAATTAATTGTAAAAGACTGTTTGAGTTTATAACTCTCTATATATAGTATAACGGCTCCTTTTGTTGAGCTAATTTTAATCCCATAAAAACGGCTGTTATTTCTAGCAGAACGAGTATGAGATAGCTAGACGCTGAAAAACCATGTGCGTCAATCAGTTCTCCTAAATATTTTGAGTTGAAACATACCAATTTTCTGGGTACTTGCTGATGAGAGCAGAAGATGGAATTTTTCACTTTTTCAATTATCGAAACTTATTTGGGTTTTGAAGTTTAAAATTGTCCAAGTACCACGGCCATTGCAAATATGGGTTTGTTTTTATTGGTTTATTATTTTAAATTGAGACAGGCAAACTGAATTAATCTAATTAGTAGTTTTCAATCTAGCTAACCTGGTCATTTACAATGCAAACACTTATATATTCTATTAGTGTTTATCATATATATTAATTTATATTAACTTGTATATATATATATATATATATATATATATATATAGTAAATGTAATCTGAGTTTTTCGAATATTAATAATAATATTCGGTTCGTTTACAATTATGCAAACAACCCTCATTTTTAAAGCCTTGTCAGTAGAATGAGCCCCTCATTCTTGCTCTTGTGTTGTCATGTAAACAGAACTGCAGACACTAATGTTTCTGAGTATTACCCTTCATCAGCACAGTTCACTGTTCACCTGCCAACTGTCAGAGCTAGTGAAAATATATATTTTCTAAAATATACAGTGATTGATCGGCCTGATTGGCATATTAGCAGACTGGCTGAACAGTCAGATCTTCATATTAGCAGATCCACTGATCGGCCGGATTTGCATATCACCAGACTGGCCAGTCAGTGGATCTGCTAATATGCAGATCTGTCTGATCAGCCAGTCTGCTAAAATGTAAAACCAGCCGATCAGTCACTGTATACTTTAGAAAATATCATATATTTTCACTAGCTCTGACAGTTGGCAGGTGAACAGTGAATTGTACTGATAAAGGGTAATACCCAGAAACATTAGTGTCTGAAGTTCTGTTTACATGCCAAAATAAGAGCAACAATGCCGGGCTCATTCTACTGACATGGCTTTAAAAACGAGGCTAGTTTGCATAATTGCAAACGAATTGAATATTATTATCAATATTCGAAAAACTCAGATTACACTTATTTTATTCAGTCATGTAGAGAGAATTGTTTTATTTATATATATATATATATATATATATATATATATATATATATATATATATATATATATATATATATATATATGTATGTATGTATGTATGTATATAAATAAGGTATGGCTAGGATATAATTAACGGGGCTACTCAACTAACGTCTCACATAATGTGTGTTCATATATGTAAGTTGAATTATACACACATATATATATATATATATATATATATATATATATATATATGTATATATATATATATATATATATATATATATATATATATATATATATATATATATGTATATATATATATATATATATATATATATATATATATATATATATATATATATATATATATATATATATATATATATATATATATATACATAACAAAATAAGAAGTGGAGTTTACATATATCGTTTAATCATTATCATTATTTAACGGTTCTCCATGCAATCGAGATCTCCTTCATGCATTTGCTGTTGATTATGAGAACGATATCATCAGATGAAAAACCGATATGTTTGATATGTCGCTGGCAGGAAAAAACACACGTCCTATTGCTCTTCCACTCACGTCCTATTGCTCTTCATGTGAACTTAATGTTATACAATTAAGTTCACATGAAGATATGTCACTATCTTAACACCAATTATTATAGTTCATCTGACGAAAGCGTACTTAAATACTAGTACCCTTGAAATACGTATAATAAAATAAATATGTTTTTATAAAGATATTTCCCATTTATTAATATTATTATATATATATATATGTAAAATGTAAACAGAAATAACAATCGGTACAGTATATGGAAGGAATATATTAGGTTAACGCTTGAAATAGCAGGAGGAGGGTCTTACCGTTTCAGAAGAAAGAATTAGAAATAAAATAGATTGAGAGGACGGGCGGGTTGGAATTGGAAAAATGTCTTTAGTTAAAAATAACAGGTCCATTCATGTTGCCATGTCTTGGAAAACTGTTGGTGCTCGTGTTTTGTGTATGATTTACTTTTTAAGAAAAGTAGATGGAGTGCGTCTACCGTAAATGAAAAAAAAAACGTTTTGTAAAAAGAGCTATACTTGTGCACGTGCGTAACCATGTGTGTGTCTGTATGTGTGTGGTATTATAGCGGTACAAAGCTAAGAAGAAATGTATGTGTATATGTAAGTAAAAGAGTGTGCGTGCATGTAAGTACGAAGCTATGAGCAAAAGTATGTTAATATAAGGGTGTGTATGTGTGTATACAGAGCAGTGAAGGGAAAAGTAGAGTGTGCATATTTTGTCGGTCTGCATTAGTTGTAAGAGAAGATATTTATGATCATGAGAGTGCAATTGGAATCTAGGGGTGAATGTACAAACGCGTGTGATAATGGACGGGGTATTAAAGAAATTGGGGAGGTGAGTTGAGTCCAAGAGGACCCAAGGCGGTGAATCAGACTCTGTACAGTACTGGTGCGCGACGCCCGTCATCCATGATGTAAAAGAACACCCAGGACTGAGACATGTAGGGAAGAATGACCAGGAAACAGAAATGACGGGCGACAGGACTATCCAATCCGAGTAGTATGTCCCTCAAATGCTCAGCAAAACGGTCCGCCGTACGGCGTCCCGTTTGCCCGGTGTATAAAGACCCGCAAAGGGAACACCGGAGGGCATAGACAACGTGGGTGGATGTACAGGTGAAAGAGTGGCGGATATGGAAAGACCAGTTCGGGCCTGTAAGAGTGGTGAGGGTGGTAATGAAAGGACAAGTGTTGCAGCAGGGACGAGAATAAGGATGAGAGCCGGGTGGAGTTGTGGAAGAGGACGAGAAGGAACTGCGTAGCAGGAGATCCCGGAGGCCGCGGGCGCGCTTGAAAGCGGTAATGGGTGGGTTTGGAACAAAGCGAGAAGTGACAGAGTCAGAATTGAGGGTGCGAAAGGAACGGAGGATATGTCACCGGAGTGGTAGGATGATGTGGTGATAGGTGAGAGGGAAAGGAACGTGGGGTGTGGACGGTGCGGGTGAGAGGGCTGTGGTACGGTCTGTTTCACGGACACGGGTGAGGGCAACTTGGATCAGGGTGGGGGGTTATCCACGCTAGATGAAGCAGGAAGCCATGTGAAGGGAATGGGTTTTGAAATCGTCGTCCTGGCTACAGAGACGATGAAGACGTAGGAATTGGGAATAGGGTATGGAGTTTTTGGTGTGGGTTGGATGGGAGGAGGTGAAGTCGGGGTAAGAGTGGAAGTCTGTTGGTTTATAGAAGATGGAAGTAGAAAGGGTGTGGTGAGAGTGATTAATAGATAGAGAGATATCTAGAAAAGGGACAGAAGAATCGGTGACTGAGGCGGTGAAAGTGAGAGCAGGATGGAAATATAGGACAAAAGAAAGAAAACAGTCGAGCTGTTCTCGTGATAGAGAGGTGGTGCCGATACAGTCAACGATATAACGACCGTATAGCTCAGGAGTCGGTCCAGCATACTGGGAGGGCATCTGGGCTTCGACGTAGCCAATAAACAAGTTGGCATAGTTTGGACCCATTCTGGTTCCTATCGCTACTCCAGAGACATACTGATAGAATTCACCCGAATGGAAAAGCCATTGAGGGCCAGAACAAGCTCGGCCACACGGAGAAGAGTGGTAGTGCTGGGGTAAGGGGTAGGGCGTATGTCTAAAAAAATGTTGGAGAGCGTGGAGGCCGTCATCATGAGGTATGCCGGTATTGAGGGAGGTGATGTCCATGATAAAGGGAGAGCGAGAGGCACCAGGTGGGTGGAAGAAGGAGTTGAAGAGCCTAATGGCATGATTGTATCGTGCATGTGAGGGTGGGGAGATTGACGACCAACGGGGGCGAGGATGGTGGTGTCTAAATATTCAGAAATGATCTCGGGTATGGGGGGAGGGGTAGCAGATTAACGCAGAGGCGACAGGACGGCCAGGATTATTTTGTTTGTGTATTTTGGGCAGGAAGTAGATGGTGGGTGTGCGACCGGTGCGTACAATAAGGTTGGTGGCGGCGGGGAGTAGGTGAGAGGAGGAGATGAGCTCGTGGATGGTGGAGGTAGCCAGCAGTGTGGTCGGAGGATAAAGAGCGGTAAAATAGGGTATTGTGAAGCTGGCGGAAAGTCTCAGCTCTATAGTGGTCAACGCTCTAAACCACCACAGTGCCACCTTTGTCAGCGGGTTATCTCGACGCCGAAGTTTGCGAAGAGAGGAGAACTCGGCGCGCGTGATGTTAGAGCGACGAGAATGCTGGCGGAAACGGAACCGGTAAACAGTACGCCGGCAAGTATCGACAAAAGAATCGACGGTGCTGCACTGGCCAGAGCTCGGCGTCCAATGTGATTGCCGGCGACTGAGACCAGTGAAGACATCCGTCTGTGTCGATGATGGCGTGTCGTGAAAAAAAGCTTTCAGCTTTAATCAACGGAAGAACCTTTCAATATCGGCACGTCTGTGGAACTGGTCTCAGTTAGATGTGGTTGGTATAAAACGCAAACCACGGGAGGGGAGGGAGCGCTCAGCTTCTGAGAGTCGTAGGTCATGGGGTATGGTGACTACAGTTCAGGGACATGAGGGGGTGAAAGGGCCGGAGGTGGAGAGGATAAGGTGGTTGGGCAAAGCGGCTGCAGATTCAGTGGTGGGGAGAGGAAAGGGGTGATAGGTCACGGGATAGAGGGGTTAGGGTTGGAGGTGATATGAGTATGGGTTGTGATGGCAGGCGGTGAGCGGAGTTAGTGGAGTTTGTGGTTTTTTTTATTGAAGTGAGGAAATTGAAAAGGAGGCGATTGAGGTAACGGATGAATTGGATAAGGGATTGTGCGAGGAAAGGATAGCAAGTGGAGGAGAGATGGAGGTAGGCCTTTGGGAGATATCAGTCGAGAGAACGGATTTGAGCGAGAGTTGATCGAATAGTCGCCCGCATGAGCTGGCGAGAGGACCGGGTAAGGATGGACTCAGTGGTGGGTGCAGAGTAAGAGGTGGTGTGGAACTTGAGGCCAAACCTCGGGGATGAGGTGGTGGTGAAGACAGCGACTTAAGAAGGTAATGAGAATATTATACCGTGTTTTGTTGAAGATGCAGGGAAGATTGGATGCATATAGGTTGGAAGAAGCGCTTGAGAGTGGAATGAAGCTGGGGAAGAAAAGATTTGAGATTGGGCATATTGAATGTAGTAGTGTAGGAGTGAACAATAGACTGGTGAAAAGAAGAAGGCGGTGTAAGAAGATTGTAGTAGTGGAAAAGTAATAGAGAGTCGTGGAATATTTAAATGCAAGAAGCAAAGAAAATTTCAATGATACGAAAGATTTCCTGGTGGAAGTTCAGGTATACTCCGGGTTGGTATCCAGTTTCGGGGTGAAAATCCAATTAGAAAATCCAACGAATTTGAGAGGCCAATATATATATATATACAACTCCCTCAATGTGTTTGTATATACGACTGTTGAGGTATCCGCATATTTCTGGGGGAGTGAGATGAGAAAAAACGGGGAGAGAATAGATAAGAAGTGTTCACTGTAGCCACAAATATAGTTCGTGTGTTATGTGATTACTCCTACAAACCGATTCTATAAATAAAATCCATAAGAAAAACATAAATACGAAACATTTTTTACGCTGCCATTACAACCTTGAATAATCTGCGTATTCAAGCATGCACTAACTGAAACATTCTCCACCAGATGTATATATATGACCGATGTACCTTCGATCGTTTTCTCACTCACTTAATGCTCTAATTAAGCCAGCATCATTAAGATACAAACCAAAAGGAAAGCAGAGTGCACACTAATACGTTAAATTGTGAGAACAACGATTTCGTGTGGGTAGAGAATTTGATTTTCTGACCCCGGACTAATGCATTAATTTTTGTTGCTCTAGCTGGTGGCTAGAGTCCATATTGAAGTGATAGGCACAGAAATTAGGTAATTATATTAAGCATTACGTAATTGACTGAGAGCAGCTTCATCAGCGAGAGTCTAGCCTCTTCGGAACAGGTCAACTACGAACCCACTCACTTGGTGTTAATTAGCCATTACAGCAGTAAGCTATACTTTCAGTTGCATGTGACAGTGAAGAGGAGCTAAGCTAGCATTGATTATTTTTGAAGAACCTGCTGGCATGTTTTATTCTTTCAAATTGAAAAATGTAAAAAAGCACTCGACCATATACGTATATTTATATGAAGGCACATGTCTTAATATTTCGAGCGTTACAGCGTTAAGATTGCAGTCGGCAGAATGTGAGTTCGAGTTTCGGACTAGATGTTGCGTTGTGTCCTTGAGCAAGACATTTTATTTCACGTGCCTTGGACAACTTTGGTGTCGTGGAGACGGAAGACTGCGATGCATGGTTGACTTCTCGTCATCCACAATCAACCTTGTCAGGACTTGTGCCTCAGAGGGGAACTTTCTAATCAATCGTGACCAAATGGGCTCTTTATCATGTGTCTATGTATGTATATATTAATATTTATATATATATGTGTGTGCGTGTGTGTGTGTGTGTGTGTGTGTGTGTGTGTGTGTGTGTGTGTGTGTGTGTGTGTGTGTGTGTGTGTGTGTGTGTGTGTGTGTGTGCGTGTGCGCGTGTGTGTATGTGGGTGTGTGTGTATTTGTGTGTGTGTGTTTCTGTGTGTGCACTAAATCACGTGCAAACACAGTTTTAAAATCCCCTCAGGATACGTGTGTGGAATCTTCGTAGTTGAACTCTGAATGAAAATATGCAAAATAAGCATTGAAGCTAAGACCTTTATTTGTTCATAACCTATATTACTTTTTTTTTTTTTAACAATCATCTGTCTTTGAAGTAGATATTTTCCTCAAGACCAAAGCATCAGTCCTATTTTTGAGAATTTACTTGCTTGTAACCGAATTATCAATCAATATTTATCCTGATATATTTCAAAATGGGGTTTTAATATCTTGCAGCAACGGTTTATAAGAACAGTCTAGCAGCGTTGTAGTCTTCTGTCGAACTAGGGTGTCAAAGTAATTTCAAATCTAGATTTCAATATATACTCATTTTTCCCATTGTAATATATTTATCGGATGAATAAAAATATTGTAGGAGGAAGTTCAAAGCATGTACATTGATAGGCAATGTTACAAAAACATATCATAGAAGTAGGAATAGATGCACATAACATGATTGGTAAATCTTTACATTCAATTATATGTGTCAGGAATAATCAGTTGGCTTTCTTCGTTTTGTAGGAGAGGATCCAATTATATGAATCAACAGTTTAAAGCATTATGGTAATTTCTGTTCGGTTAACCGACAGTAATAGATAATCTGTCAAAGATACAGCGAAAAATATTTATGGTCGCTAATAATATTTATTTTAACTTTCGCCATTAGATGATTCTTTTTGCTTTGAATTGGTAGGCCAGCTTCTATATTGAAGGGAAAATAATCGTTTTGATATTAACTATTCTCTGTCAAACTGGAACGGATGAAAGTTTCAAGCGAAAATCAGAAGTAGCTTACCAAGTCCGCAAACATATCATAGCTTCTTTTTATTAACCGTAAGGAAATATTAATAAGTATATATCATTAAATAATGTTTGTGTTTAGTTTCGGAATGATGATATATATTTTCCCTCTTGATTTCTTAGATATATATACTTTATTTGATCTTGCAAAGTGAATGTACCTTATCTGATATATCCTACCTGAATTAATTGATGAGGTTAATTAACAATGTTAGCACTTATTGAAATAAATTCCATTCTCGATTTCATTTTCTTACCATGAAATGATTTCCAATTCTGACGTTTGTAAATGCGGCATGAAATGGAGACTGCAATATATTTTTTTAACTACCTGAGGCCGGAACAAATCCCATGTTAACCCGCGTGAAGGACGATGCTGTACGGTTTTTTTATGTTCCTTCCACAATATTGCAGTAGCATTTTCGGTGGACTTATTCGCGCCAGTCACCAATCCAGCGAAGACTAGGGATTTTTTAGAGGCGGCCTTTACTCGCTTCGTCATAGCCACGTCACTGGGCTGTGATAGTTTTTTTTTGGAGCTAAAGGTGTTACCCATTACTCCATCTCACCTTGTAGTTTACTGCTTTTGGTTTGGGGTTGATTATTCGATGGCAGATGCCCGCTTATACTGCAAATGACCATCATATATGTTGGTTTTATCGCAAGCCGCTAGTAGTAGTAGTAGTAGTAGTAGTAGTAGTAGTAGTAGTAGTAGTAGTAGTAGTAGTAGTAGTAGTAGTAGTAGTAGAAAGAGAGTGAGATAATCGATGATTACAAATAGAATATTAACAATAAAATCATGTATGTTAAGTTTCATTTTTGCACTGATTAAAGGAGAAGTATAAACCTGGCAATGGATAAGAGAGCAAATAACTATAAGTCACAATAAAATATATTCTGAAAGTAAAAATAAATTCGATATCGGTGTGAGGCAACCTGTTTTCAGAAAGGTGACTGTGATGTATTGGTTCACGTCGTCGAATAAGGCAGATGAGATAGAAAAATTAGATCAATATGCTTATGGATATTATACGGATGAGAACACAAGACAGTAACAATGGGCACCTGTTTAAGAAGGTTTTTCTCTTAAAGTGGATAGATAAATGCTGAACCTAGTGATGATAATGTTGACGGAGGAGTGTGTTTCGTCGATACGGGGAAATTTTGACTTTCCCTATTCTACATGCAATATTCTAACATTTTCCGGTGGAATTTTGTTCCATTATGAAAAGCAATGGAACTGAATTAAGCACAACACCTTTCATTACTTTGGGTTCTTTATAATTCACGAGAAAAAGGTTAAATCAACCGTAACACTGTGTGGATAGCAGAAAGTATATATTATAATCGTCAGCAACATTTCTGCCTTCTCACAGTATTGATTTTATAAATGGTGCTGGTCTTGATTCTAGAAAAATATATTCATTCGAAACAATACTTTTATTTCATGTATCGTCTTTAAAATGAGATTACGTGGATATATATGTATGCTATTTACCTATGCAAACACCTTAACATTAATGTAGATTGGCAACACACGTTGGAAACATTTGTTCCTATGAAGTGACTATGTCTGCCATATTTCACTACCCAGTAAAAAATGTAGAGTTTTGTAAGGATTGTACTCTACAAACAAGTATCTAATCTCAGAAACTAAAGTCTATAGACATTGATTGGATCTTAAAATCCATCGCCTGTCCAACTGGAACCCACACCCAAAAATGCCTGCTCATCGCACCTGCTAACTCCTCCATGCCCCATACATTCTGCCATCCATACACACAGACAAATGCACACATAACAGATCCTAAAGCATACACAAACACAAAAGATATACACCATATCACCATCGTATTTATGAGTGTTCGTGTTTTAACTTTTAGAAAGGATTTTAAAAATAGGTTTAAGTCCTACAAAATTACATTTCACATTAAGTAACACATACGTTTCTATTCACACCTGCCTATATAAAATTCATATACAGATATTCGTTAAAATGTTATCCATTCCTCCAAACTTTTGCAAGGGGAATTATCTCCCTTCGTATTTTAAAGACTAACAGTTTATGATATATAAGTTTATTCTCATTGTAAAGGATTATTTTAAGGTAAAAAAATCAACTAGCAACACAATTTCATGCAAATTATACATACTCATCGATTCAAACAAATTGCATGCACCTCTCTATACAACTAATAAAGTAATATTACAATGCACATTGGGGGGTTGGGTGGGGGTTACACTCCTTCCATTTGAGTGTAGTTCTCAGGAACTGTGAAAACTTTTCGTAAGTAACATTTCCTTTAAATTGGACTTGCGCCTGACAAGAAAAGCAAGTTTTAGAATGTCTTCTCCACTATAGAGTGGTGACAATAATTGGACCCCGAAGCCTAAAGTCTCGCAAAAATGTTATGTGTAAGAAATCTAGTATGAACTAAATATGCTCTCTGGGACAAGAATTGACCATTTCTTTCCTTGGCCATTTGTCCATGGGTTTCCTGCGTGTATATATATATATATATATATATATGGATATATATATATATATATATATATATATATATATATATATATATATATATATATATATATATATATATATATATATATATATATATGCATATATATATATATATATATATATATATATATATATATATATATATATATATATATATATATATATATATATATATATATATATATATTATATATATATATATATATATATATATATATATATAATATAATATAATATAAGATCAAAAGATGGTTAAAAGAGTTCCATGTATTTTATTATGCGCATTTCAAAAACAAATATCATCATGCGATGACATTTGCGTTTTCGTCAGATAAAATAGGGAGACATGATATGAAGGTTAAAAAACACTTGTGAATAGTGCAGTTTTAAATCAACATATGAAAAGTAGTTTAAGATTGATGTGTGATATTGGGAAAAAAATGAGGGGGGGGGGGTGAAAAAGAGGAGGAGATGAGAGTAAAGAATGGAGAGGGAGGAGTATAATAAGGAAGGATGAGATAGGAGGAGAGATGGGTGATATATAGAGAGAGAGATAGCTTTTATAACTGAGAAAAATATATTGTTTTACAGAGAGAGGTTAAAAAACCGTTGGAAAATAATATATAAATTAAAAGAATTTGAAAATTAACGAAGAGAAAAAAAATTAAGAATCATGTTAAATTAAGGTTTGTATATTGAAGGGTTTAATAATATGTGCGATGAAAAGAAATTGTTGATATGTATTATTAAAATAAAAATAGTAATATTATTAAGGATATAATGTGAAAAGAAGTAGAAGAGTGGATGAATTATGAATTTAGAGGAATTAGTTTGTGTTTAAGTTTGTGATTATGTAATGTAATATGTATGTGTAATATATGTAAATAGTTTGTTTACAAATGAGCGCAGAAAGCAAAGAAGGAGATAGTGTTTAAGGAGAAGACCTTAACATCAGAATATGTATGTTTATGAAGTATTTCCTAATGGTAATAATATAATGTAATAAAGGGGATTGGTTAGGGTTTTAGTTTGTTTTTGTGTATTGTGATGTGTAATATATAAAAGTTAGACGAGCATGAAAGGAAGAAAAAAATAATCAATTGAGGATCAATAATCTAACGTCAAAAAAAATATTTACGTTTACGAAGGATTTTTAAAGGTGATACAATAAAGTATTTAAAAGGGTAATAGTATGTTTTATGGCCAGTAATAGGATGGAAGAAGGAAGAGTGGATATATTGTGGTATATAATGCGTGGTATATAATGAGAATTGAGAAGTATCTAGGAAGAAAATGTACAGATTAGAGGTTAGAAATTAAACGAAAAAAGTAAAAAAGGAAGAAAGGGAAGTGATAAATAGGAATGATATAGAATGAGTAACTAGTATTATATAATGTATAATAAATAACATTGAAATAAGGTAGAAAGTTGGGTATATTTTTAAAGAAATATATATATATGCCTTTGAGGAAAAGGATTTTAAATTGGTAAAGTATTAGATATTAGCTGTATACTTTATGGAATGTTCTGTGGAATTTATGCAAGCAGAGAGAAAATATTATATTATTATAGAATCTAAATTAGATATAATGGTAAATTTCTCACATAAACATAGATTACATGTTTTGGATAGAAAGGCATTCAAGTATGGAGAGGCAGTACAAACTTTCCTCCAAGAGATGTTATAGTTAATAATTTTTGCCTTTCAAGGACCATATGAGTTCTGAGCGTGCCGTGTTGGTTCTTTTAAGTTTGTATTTAAAAGACGAATGATGATTATAAAGACGAGCTTTAAAGGAGGTGGAAGTGAGGCCAAAATAGGTAAAGGAATTGGTGTCAGTTATAACTTTACATTCATAGATTATGTTTTTTTCAAGACAATGGTTGTTGAGAGGACATTTATTTTTAACAGGGCAATTACAATTGCGATTAGAGAAATTAACAGAGTTATTAACAAGTGATCTAGTGTTATCTATAGGAGGAATTGGATTGGAGAAGTTATTTACGATAGGAATAATAGTTTCTTGATTTAGATTGGGATTAAGAACATTTAACGAAGTTGCGTTTGACGTCGTATTTGGGTTTGCAGAAATTAGCTTAAAATTAACGATGACGTCGGGAGTACTATTACTATTATTATGATATTCAGTGTTGGAAGGAAGAGATTTAGTATTTAATATTTTATTGTTGTGTTTAGAGATAATGTTGGAGATGTTGAAGGAGATCGAATAGGAAAATTGTATAGTATGTTTGTTAAATATTTTACTATAGATATGTGAGGGAGGGAAGCATTTATTTAAGTCACTAAAGAATAATTTAGGAATATTATTATTAATAGAGATGGAGAAAGGAGCATTATACCAGATTATATTTGTGTATTTAGGTCTTTTATTAAAGTTATTGGAATGATCATGATTAATTATTTTACTGTAAGATCTTCTAGGATTGGTTTCTTTACTGTATTTGATATTATCAGGATAACCGGCTTTAGAAAGCGCGTTATTATAGTAATTGGCGTTAGCATCGAAGATGTTTTTATTAGATGATAGGTTGGATATTATTTTTCCAATATTACTAACTATAGCATTTTTAATGTTAATGGGGTGGTTAGATTTAAAATTAACATAATTTAGATTCTCATTGTTTTTATTTAAAGGCCAGTGTCAAGATTAAGAGATATATCCAAGAAGTTAGCTAGTTTGATGTGGTTATCAAATTCAATTTTTAAGTTATGTTGATTAAAGAGATCACGTATATTGTTCTTAATAATATTAAGGTTAACTTTGTTGCAATTTAAGATAGTAAAAAGTCCATCGTCCCGATAAATTCCACCGCGAAGTTGAGGAATTTTCCGATTCAAAGAGTTCAAAATAAAGATACCAATAAATCTGTCAATTGGGATAAATCGGATGCACCCATTGTAATGTCAAAGTTGTTAGATGTATCAGGTCTGGTCCAATATTCATTGTTGAACTCTAAGATGGTTTTTCGTACGGTGAGAATGATGTGAAGTTCATCTGTGGTGATGTCTGAATATTTGTAAGCGAAAGATAGAGCATTGTTGAGAAGTGAGGGCGAAATAGAAGAATAGTAGCAGGCAATATCAAATTGAATACATTTTTGTTTGTTTTTCTTATTCAATTTGTTGAACCAGCCAATCACTTCAGAAGTACCAAACCATAAATTTAAGTTAGAAGTAGAGCAATTAGAACGAACCTGTGGGACAATTCTATCCAAGATGGCTTTGCTAACAACCCCCAGATCTGATTTAGAGGGGGCAATTAGTCTAACAGGTAGATCAGTACGAAAGTTGTTTTTGTGATCCTTGAGATTTATCCTCGGAGTTCTTGGGAGGAATGGTTCGGTCTTTTTTTTCGATGCCAAGTTTTGACATAATCTCAGAAGCTTCAAAGTTTATGGATTCTAAATTATCATGGTGGGTTTTGCGATATTTCTTCCTAAGTTCTTTAAGGATAAGGTTGTTATAGTTATCCTTAGATATACCATATAAATTATTTGTTTTGTCGGAGTGGACTAAAATATTTTTTGAGGAATTTAGGTTTAAAATCGTATTCTTGAGATTTACAAGTTGCTCTTGTCCTCTGTAAGGGTTTCTCTTGAATTTAAGATTTTTTATAATGTTAGTTAATTCCTGCTCGAATTGCACTAGATTTTTGTTGGAAGGAGGATTTCTTCTAGAATTAAATAAATGATCGAGAAAGTTATGTTTCCTTGGTATAGAAGTTCCCTTTTAGGCGCTGGTCATAGAAAAAAGCTATCCATCTAAGCCTTCTCATAAAGGAGTCAGTTTTTCAATAAGAAGTTTGGTGAATTCAGATTTACCAGGTATAGGAATGTCTTTAGTTGAAGTGGTTATGTTGTAATAATCCATGTTGTAGAAGAAAAACCTTAATTTAACATTATTCTTAATTTTTTCTCTTCGTTAATTTTCAAATTCTTTTAATTTATATATTATCTTCCAACGGTTTTTTAACCTCTCTCTGTAAAACAATATATTTTTCTCAGTTATAAAAGCTATCTCTCTCTCTCTCTATCACCCATCTCTCCTCCTATCTGATCCTTCCTTATTATACTCCTCCCCCTCCATTCTTTACTCTCATCTCCTCCTCCTTTTCATCCTTTCCAACCCCCCTCATTTGTTTCCCAATATCACAGATCAATCTTAAACTACTTTTCATATGTTGATTTAAAACTGCACTATTCACAAGTGTTTTTTAACCTTCATATCATGTCTCCCTATTTTATCTGACGAAAACGCAAATGTCATCGCATGATGATATTTGTTTTTGAAATGCGCATAATAAAATACATGGAACTCTTTTAACCATCTTTTGATCTTATATATATAATTATATATATATATATATATATATATATATATATATATATATATATATATATATATATATATATATATATATATATATATATATACCTATATGTATATATATATACCTATATATATATATATATATATATATGCATATATATATGTGTGTGTGTGTGTATGTGTGTGTATGAATGTATGTATGTATGTTTATTACTCTACGGTGTAACCTATTGAATTATCGATACATTCTTTCTGGGTGCTTCGGGAACACTCTGAATTGTACTTTCGCAGAAGTTGGCCGACTGCCACAACTTCGATTTGACTAACCTTGCACTCGTATATATATATTTATATATATATACTAGCAGTGGTACACGGCGTTGCACGGGATAAGCCATTTTGGAACGCGGACCTAATTGTGGAAAAACTGCATGCCTGGACAATATGTAAAGAAAATAAACTGAATACTCTGACGGCTGGATAATCTTTAAGATTTTCCTCGATGAAGCAGGAAAATGCAGGTTTTCCCTAGAGGATCAAGAATATAATTTTTTTTATGTGCATAATATGACTTGAAATTTCGGGAAAAATCTGCTAGAAGTAACGCCTCCAAAAGGCCCTAAAAAGCTGAAAAAATGAAGTTTTTCACCTAATGCGGGCCCTAGGCTATAACAAAGTTGAAATTTTATGTGCATAACACTCCCTGAAACATTAGTAATACACTGGTAAAGTTAGGAAAAAAGTCGGTTGGGTACTTGTCGAGTTTTAGGGATTTAAACTTACAGAAACACCACACACACACACACACAGAGACATCCTCGGGGAAGTGACGTAATGCACCGTAAAGACTGATCACAACACATACAACTACATAGGATCGACTTCTACATTTAAAGCCATATTTACGAACCATAAATGCTCTTACTTGAACTCCAAGAGGAAATCATCTACGTCTTTATCACAGCTCATATGGTCATTAAAAGAGAGGAATTTAAAATACTCCATTCTTTGGACTAAACTTCGGAACTGTGGAGTTTACCACAACTCCAGTATATCAAATAACTGCGCACTCTGTACAATGGAGACCCTGTTGATTATTAATAACTATGAGACCCTAATTAACAAAAAAAGTGAATTATTCTCTAGTTGCCTCCATTAGCTACGTCCACAAAACCTCCCACAAAACGAGAAAAACGAGAAAAAAGAGAGAGAAGCACTTAACCATTAAAAACTTGGTTATCAGACGTATATAATCAACAGGGAAAAACATTAATGGCCTTTAATATTGCATTATCTTATAACTATCTATAGAAGAAATAACGCTCGAATTAAAGACAATTGTTCAATAACATGCCGGAACATTGATATACATAACATAATATTATTATTATTAACTTTGATCCATACCATTATTTCTTTATTTCTCTATCTTTATCTTCCTATCTAAGTTTTAAATTTAAGTTTAATATCCAACCCATACATTTTTATGGAACTTATTTCTAACTGTGAATCTTTCATGTGTTTTTGATTATTATTTATTTCGAACTATGAATAATTAATGCAATTACATCCCGTTATGTATAAGTATATATTTAACTTTAACAAGCCTCAATCTATTATATTTTTTTCATTATCATTTACCTAAAATATACTGGCTCATTAATAAATATCTATATACATAATCGTTATTTAAATATTTCTAACAATAAGCACTTCATAAGATTTGCATACCATATATGTTTACAATGATTATCTTCGGTAAAGTTTACATTTAGGAAAATATTCAACAGTGTAAACTTTCCTTGCTTTTCTTATATATATGTATTTAACTATAACACGTTCGAACTTTATTATATAAAATTATAACCGTTATCATTTACCTAAAGTATACTGTATCAATAATACCTAATTTATATCAATAATACCTAATTTATATCCTTATAAACCTCCATGTATCTTTCTATACATAAGTTTTAGTTAACTTCTAAATTTATTGAGTATCATTTATTTCGAACTATGAATAATCAATGCATTTACACCCTGTTATTTATAGGTATATATTTAACTTTAGCATGCCTCAATCTATTATTTTATTTTTATTTTCGTTATCATTTACCTGCTCATTAATATATATATATATATATATATTAATATATATATATATATGGCTCATTTATATATATATATATATATATATATATATATATATATATATATATATATATATATATACATAATAGTTATTTAAATATTTCTAACAATAAGTACTTCATAAGAATTACATGCCATATATGTTGACAATGATTATCTTCGGTAAAGTTTACATTTAGGAAAATATTAGACAGTGTAAACTTTCCTTTCCGCTGGCCAGCTAAATCCTTTAAAAGTTATCCTCATAACATTCGGAGGTTTAGAAATGTTAAAACACTTATAGAATTTACAAAACTAATAAATATAAAAAACCAGCAATTTAAAAAAAAATCTTAAAATCTTGATTCTTCACCCTAAAATAGCATAAATTAAATATTTTCAAACTTAACCGTTTAACTTTCGGAAAATATCCTTCTACATATATTACCACTTATCCTCCCTCTCTATATATCATATCCCAGCGGCTGCTCTCATTTACTGTTTTCCCAGATAAATTGTAGTGTCATACATTTTAAAATCTCTATAACTGTTACATTAAGCAACGTTTTTCCTACTCACACATTCTCTATTGAATTTATTACGTTTTCGCATTTTCTCATTATTAGGGTATAAATGTTAAACTTTCTCTTAGGTTAATCACTACCTTGATTAAATCTTAACCATTTAACACCTCAGGGTATGTAATGTATCATTATATTTTGTCTGGTGAGGACGTACTGTTGTACATCCGAAATATGTATAATAAAATGTAATTGATCAAAAGAACATCTATTTTATTAATATTTGTATTTTAATATTAATAACTCTGGAAAATTATTTTCCATAGAGTGCTTCCAATCTACTGTAAAACTCATTCTTTGATATACTCATTGAATCTTGTTTAACCCTTTTATATATATATATATATATATATATATATATATATATATGTATGTGAGTATATATATGTATATATGTGGGTATAGGTGTGTATGTGTAGATAAAGGCATGTATGGATATGTGTGTATATGATTATGTGCACATGTGTAAATGTGTATTTAGGTTTGTATCTATGTGTGCGTATGTATATTTTTGGTTGGATATCAATATAACTGTACCTCTCTATATATAGTGTGGATATATGCACTTTGTAATCTATGAAATTTATGTGTTTTAACTATGCCAACATGTATTTATCTGAGTTTGATTATTTATACATAAACATACATGATAGTATTTAGACCGTATCATATGCTCTATTATACTAAGTGCAATTTACCACGTATTGTGTTGGTTATGTTGTATATTATCGCATTACTGTATTTCCTTATTATATTATAATTTTCATCTTTTAATATACTATCTTTCCTAGCAATAACCTTAATTTATATTCCCCTAAAAATTCCATACAACACTAATCACCATTTATTTTTACATTCCTTTTAAACTTCACTATACCAGATACATTCAACTATCAGTTTGACAATCGCTTTCCTCCTAATAGAATTTTATGCCAATTCTACAATTAACACCATTCAACCATTCCTTTCAAAGGATCATGACCTCAACTAAAGTGTATTACTTTTCATCTTAACACCATATGAAACAGACAATTTGATTGGTTCGTTCTTCAACGACCTCCACATAAGGACATGATACTAACATACTACTAATTCTGAATAAAATTATTTTTGCTTTTGAAAACAGCTGGTGATAAGCATGTAAGTAAATATTTTCTTTATCTGATATTTTGTAACTAACCTTACATAGATCAATAACAGAGTTTAGCTACAATATATTATCATCACCTAGAAACGATCGTAAAGCAGTGAAGTATTTCTCTAATGACTTGATTTTTTACTTCATTGTTTCAACGTATATTAAGTTATTCTCTCCGACATACCTGTATACATATAGATATAAGTATTTGTATATATATATAGCGATATACAGTACGGTTACGAATGTAATGTTGAAAGCTAATGACTAGCGCTATCAGGCGGAATCCAGCAGAAGTAGGAGTGTGGGTAATAATCAGTCGAAAGTCAACCGATTCTGACTTCGGTGGTTATCAAGACACCGTTCCCCCACCCTGCTCTGTGCAGGATTCCAATATAGGCGAAAACGTATTTTTGTATGCCTATGTAAATAAGCTGATAAGCCTCATGTGCATTTGCAGCTGTCGTGCGGCTCGGGCTGAAAACAGAATTAAGCTATTCGCTCCTAGTTAGCTAGCTGTTTACATAGGATAATGAGGCTTATCAGCCTATATACATAGGCATTAAAATTATATGTTTCCGACTATATTGGAATCCAGCAGAGAGCGATGAGGGTGAGCGTTTTTCTTTATAACAACCGAAGTCGACTGTCGACAGATTACCCGCTTCTTCTTATACCGGGGTCCACCTGATGTCGGTAGCCAACAGCTTCCAAAATTCATAGCGAATGGCTTTCA
>OZ024743.1:359920035-360010035 GCA_964016885.1 Eledone cirrhosa | reverse complement strand
CGACAATGCGACAGGTCGAATGATAGCATATACATCCGTATGAAAATATGTATACATACATACATACGTACATACATATATATTACATGCATGCATACATACGTACATATATACATACATACACACATACATATATACAAACACATAAACATACATGCGCACCTACAAACATTTGTTTATATATATATATAATTGTATGTATATATATATATTTAAAACAATAGAGGTGTAACACACGAGTTGTGTTATATTAGTAAAAGGAAAAGAAAATGCTGACAAATATTTCCCAGTGAGAAATAGTTTAATTAGGAATAAGTAAAAATTAGTAATAAGTATTGGTTAGTATTCAGTTTTAGTTTTAAGTTTTAAGTTCATACCGGTTGCGCATTGCTAATGCTTTTCAAAAATAATATTGAGTTAGGCGCCCTTGATGTTTGCTCTAATCTGATTAGAGCAAACATCTCGGGCGCTCTATCTCAATATTATTTTATTATATATATATATACAATAATATATATATAAACAGGGCGGTGGATTGGCAGTATCGGTAGAGGGTCGGACGCCATGCTTTCCAGCATAGTTACGTCCCTTTACGATCTGAGTTCAAATCCCGCCGAGGTTGACTTTGCCTTTCATCCTTACGGGGTTGATAAAATAAAGTACCAGTAATGCACTGGGTAATTGCTGGCCTTGTGCCTAAAGTAGAAACAAATATATATATAAACAAATTAAATCGAAAATAGAATTTTGAGACGCGAGTGTATTAGGAAAACTCGGTGTATGGAAGTTAGTACTGCAAAATACCGTCGAAGCGGTACTAGTTAAAATATTACCTCGAAGGGCATAAATCAGCGTCTCTCTGTGGGTTGATTCGAAGGAAGAGAAGTTAGGATGTAGGAAAAAGAATGGATGAAAGCGAACAGGTCACAAACATTAAAATATGTTTCTCAGACCTCAACCTTCTGCAGTTTCGACGAATTAATGAGATTACTGAGGATAATAGTAGGTTCGTAACGGAGCAATAAATATCTTCGGTCGTATAGTGTTTGCGTTGGGACATCATGTGACTAGGAAATAGCATACCTTGTCTGGCCGCGTCTGTCCTCGGCGGAGTCGAGGACTAACAAAGAGGAGTAACGGCTGCAAGGCGGCTTGCAGCAGCAGCACCACCACCATCACCATCACGACCACATGCATCCCCAACAACAACAACTACATCACCACAATCAACATCGCAAACATAACAAGGCACCCAACAGCATAAACCCTCCCCCCCCCCCAAAAAAAAACATTAAAAGGACTCATGGAACATATAAAGCAGCGCACAGACATTACAGTAAAAAAATTACTACACACTAACAACACTCAGAATATTACCAACAAATATAAACATTGTCGAGATGAAACTGGAACATCATAAACAGTTTTAAATAATTCCCCAACGCAGTTGGGGACTTCAGGGAGTCGGTTACCAAGAGAGTACACGGATATTATCTTCGAGACAGCCGGTACCAGCTGAAATGACGGTTTGCCTGTCCCTTTCCCACACGATCAAGGTAAGTGATCCTTTTTCACTTACCCCCGTTCCTCACCCAACATAGCCTTACTTGGAATAGGCAGTGTAAATATACGTGGCCTGAGGTCATCTTGGAAGCAGAGCCGCCTGCTTAACGATCTCAGGTCACTAAACATAGATGTGATGGCCACCAAATTTGGAAGCACGAGCCTGCGCACCGATCTTCAGTGGCTGAAATATATATGCATTTCGCAGGCTTCCAGGAGCAAGGGTGGGGAGGAGTTTCTGTGCTTTTTCTGAGAGGCCTGGATACTGTTATACGGTCCATATTCCTGGACCCAGAAGTTAAATCGGTGGTGCTGGACATGACCGACAGCGAAGGCAATGCTTTCAGGCTAGTAGCCGTCTTCGCCCCTACAGGGGCATGACGGCCAGATTTCTTCAGACGTCTAGAGATATTTCTTGGAACGTCCCGCTCTGTAGAGTTAGTGGGCGACTGGAATGGTATTTTAGATGCACGCTGTGATTATGTGTAGCTAGTAGACAGGAGGGGAGGGTGGAAAAGCCTCAACAACCTGCTCAGACGTTTTGAACTGTCTGACCGGTATAGACTGGATGATCCGACTGCGCCAATGTGGATAAGGGCAAACGGCATCGTATCCAAATAGGGTATTCTGTAGGGAAACAGATAACGCTAGTGCTGGTTGTCCACAATTTAGAGTAGTCGACTGCGGGGATTACAAATGTGTGATCTGTGAAGTCGAATTAGATAGACTTCATAGGCAAGGCTCCAGTTACTGGAAGCCGAACGCGTCATTCCCGGCCAGCAAAGCTTACAGCGACCGGATAAGCGAATTAGTTACGCGTGCGTTGAGGGGTGCGATCGTCAACATCAGGAGCTGGTTAACCCCAAAAGAGCAATTAGAGTAGAAATCGATAAAATTTAGCAAAGGGGTAGCGATAAAGGAATATACAGTAGAGAACGAGCTAGTTAGAAAGCTAGAAGAGGCATTTGGGTCAGGCATTGCAGCCGACGTGCTTTCGGCGAGATCGGCACTCGATCAAATCTTCAACGCAAAGCATGATGGCTGCGTTCTCAGAGCTAGAGCGCGTGCTCAGAGACACGAGGGGGCGAAAGCCGACCAGTGGAACCGGGTGATGGAGGGAGGACGTGGCAACAAAGCCACAATTCGTCCTTTGCCTGACCAAAACGAGCGGATGTTACTCGAACCCGAGCAGATGTGTGAGGCTTTTCAGCAGCACTTTGCTCATCTGTTCGGGAGCAGCGGCGCGCCGGAACGGAGTATGAATTTCGGTGCATACTCGTAGGACTGCTGTGGTTTTCAACGACCGCAGCGCAGTATTGCGAAAAGCCGATAACGGTAGGTGAAATACGGGAAGCAATGTCTGACTGCACGAGGGATAAATCGCCAGGTTGGGATATTCTGCCCTACGAGATTTATGCGTACATACAAAACTTGTTCGGTGACCTTTTGGCGGGCGTCAGCTGCAACTGGCAACTGAACGGCAGCATTCCTTGTTTTGTGAGCCTGGGTGCGGTGGTGCTACTGAGAAAAGACCCGAACAAGAGGGATGGTTATAGACGACTTCAGGCCCATAAATCTGCTAAACGCAGAGTTCAAGACTTTGGCCAAGGTGTTAGCAACGAGATTGGCGCTTGTAGTCGGCGATCTAATGGGAGAGGCGCAGACATGTGTCATTCCAGACAGAGACATCCACGACAACCTCCACCTCATGCGATACATAATAGAGAGGGTGGTTACGGAACCTGGCACGAGTGGGGCCCTGATCAACTTGAATCAATCTAAAGCAATTGATAGGGTCGACCATCGGTACCTGGTGGTGGTCATCGAGGTGGGTGGCTTCGGACCCGTTTTTAGGGGTTGCATCGCTGCGATGCACGACACCTGCTTATTTGTGAGGGTGAACGGTCACCTGTCACAGCCGTTCAGCATCAGGCACTAGGTCCGCCAGGGTTGTACCCTCTCGTCCCTCTTGTACGTATTGGCCTCCGAGCCGTTACTGCATAACTCGAAGGCAATGAAGAGCATTCCACTTCAACCGGGATGCGGCAGATCCGTATCGGCTTACTCCAACGACGACACCATGTTGGTGTCGAGCACCAGACCTATCCAGATGCTCGGAACCGTTCTAAAGGAATACGAAGCGGTGACAGGAGCAAAGATTAACTTGCAGCTCGGCACCAGGAGAAGCAAGTCCATGCCGTCCTACAGTGTCGTAGGGCGCCGGACGGAGGAACCAGTTAAATTACTCGTGGTCTGGCACGGTCCGGATCAGAGATAATTTCTAGATGAACGAAAGTTCCCTCTGCCGAGCCTGTCCTGTTGATGTTGCCATTGTTGTTTTTCTTACTTGTTGATGTGGTTGTCATGGTGGGTTGAGGTGACGGTGGTAAATAGAACGTTTAATGATTATAACCCCCTTCCCTTGAACAGACTAAGACATTTTGAAAACTAATATGGGAGCCGGATGTTGATCATAATGGTCTGGCAGTGTGGATTGAGACAGTTAAAAATGAGATTAGTGAACAAAAACACCAACAACCTGATTTGAGTATCACAGTTGAAACTCTTAAAAAGCAGGCCAAAAAATCTAACCAACTGGAAATTACCAGGCCTAAATGGTGTGTAAGGATATTGGATAAAAAATATAACATCCCTCCTCCCAAAGCTGACAGCCATGTTCAATGACTGCTTGGTGTCGGGTGAAGTACCAGAGTGGTTGACAAAAGATACCACAGTTCTGGTAATGAAAGATCGAATCAAGGTTAATGTGGATACTGCTAACACACATTGTGTCTGAGGAAATCTACTATCAGGTGATAGTAAATTTCTTAAGACATAAACAACATATTGCCAGACGAACAGAAAGGATGCCGAAAGAAGTCCCCTGGTACAAAAGACCAGTTACTTATCGACAAGATGGTAATAAGGAATTACAAAATAAGGC
The DNA here is from genome assembly GCA_964016885.1 of Eledone cirrhosa. Lineage (NCBI taxonomy): Eukaryota > Metazoa > Mollusca > Cephalopoda > Octopoda > Eledonidae > Eledone > Eledone cirrhosa. The sequence goes on along the minus strand of OZ024743.1, from coordinate 360,005,528 downwards.
ATACTGGTCTTGTCATGGGATGGATAGATTACAAGAAGGCATTCGACATTGTACCTCATTCCTGGATAACGAAAAGACTACAGATCTTCAAGGTGGCAGACAGCTATTAAGTAAAAGTATGAAGCCCTGGCAGTCGGAGTTAAAATCCGGTGGAAAATCCTTGGGGGGAGTGAAGATCAAGAAAGGTATCTTCCATGGAGATAGTTTGTCCTCTCTTTTGTTTGTCCTTACCCTCATACACTTGTGCCTCATATTGCGAAAAGTGAAAGCAGGATACACGCTGGATAGAAGACAACTCCTCCTCTTACCATCAACCACCTCCTCTTCATGGACCGTCTAAAACTCTTTGGGAAAAGCGAGAAAGAGTTGGATGTACTTGTAACACTGTCCGTATTTTGAGCACAGATAAATTTATGGAATTTGGTGTTAATAAGTGTGGTATCCTAGTGATGAAGAGGGGTAAATTGAACAGAAGCAACGGAATCCAAGTACCAACGGGTCAGATGATAAAGGAAATTGACACTGAAGAGGTATACAAATATTTGGGTGTTCTGGCGGCAGATGACATCAAGAACAATAAAATGAAGGAATTTATAAGATCTGAATACATAAGAAATGGATAGAAAGACTAGGAAGCTAATGAATACATACAGCACGTTTCAAGAGGCGTAATGTTTATTGCACAAATATGTGTTTGAGAGTAGGGAGTGGATGGTCAATGTTGTACTGAAGGAGAAGGCAATAAACCAGGGGATGTCCAAGGAGGAACAACAAAGTGGAAGAGCAGCCTTCATGAAAAATCACTTCATTACACCTTCTTTTAATAAAACGGTATTCAGAGATCCAGTTACATGGAGCTGGTTGAAAAGAGGAGACCTTAAAAACGCTACAGAAGGAACGCTAATGACTGTGCTAGAGCAAGCCCTCGGAATGAAGTGGGTGAAACACCATATTGATAAGAAGGAAGCTAGCTCACTGTGTAGGATCTGTAGAGAAAGAGGAGACCGTGGCTCATATTGTATCCGAATATAAACACCTAGCCCAGACTCACTATAAAGGCTGGAGTCACGGTATGATAGGAAATGTGATTCACTGGCATTTATGCAAACTAAACAATTTGCCACATTTCAGAAGTGGTATGAGCATAAGCTAGAGTCGGTGATAGAAAGTGAAGTGAAGGTGCTATTCAGGATACAGACAGACAAGAAATTAGAACGCAATAGGCCTGACCTGGTGGTTTTGACAAGGAAAAATGATCGTGCCTGATTATAGATGTAGCCTGCCCATTTGACACATGAGTGAAAGAAAAGGAGAAGTAGAATATTAACCGATACCAGGATTTAAAATGGAAGTTAAAAAGAATGTAGGACTGTCATGTGATCAAGGTCGTCTCGATTGTCCTAGGAACACTAGGTACTATCTCAAAGAGTTTTCAGGGATGGTTAAAGAACATTTGCCCAGCCTTATGTTTGTAGCCTAAAACAATGAAATTCAACGTAGGATCTCTCGTCATTCTGCTTAATATCTCTGAAGACACTCATTTTGTTGATGATATGACTTTGATACCTAATAGTAGATTTGCTTTTAACACCACTTAAAATAGCTGCAAATTGTGTCAGACTCTGTGTTAGACTATCTAAACAGCACAAAAGCTAAATATAATTGTTGCAGAACTATTGATCCGACCTCCACAATCAAGAAACGTATTAATATGGTTTGGGATTTACTTAGATTAAATGAATTCAAAGCCAAAAAATTAGGGCCCCGGGGCGTTGTAATGATCTAAATAAAATCTGGTGATGATGATGAAATCGAAGAGATCTGATTTTAAAATTGAAGTCAAGACTTTTAATATTATGATTAAAGCCATTTTTAATAGTTCTGAAACCTGGACCTTGACATCAATCCAACCAAAGCGGCTTGACGGGGCATACTAATGGCTATTATTGTAGACATCCAAGCAAATGTATAGTGACCTTCGAAAAGTTGCACAGATTGTTAAAGCAAGAAGGGCGCACTTTGCTGGTCACTGACATTGAGCAGCAAATGAGGTAGTGACACTTTTTATCCTCTAGAACCAGTCGGCCACCAATCCTGAAAGTGACTGACCCTGCTACCATATTTAGTGAATTTGTGTGTGAAAGTCTGGTCGTGACCATGCAGACCAGGAACTATTGGTGGAGTGTTGAAAATTTAATTTTGACTGCAGTCGAAAGATGAATGTGTTAAATCTGTGCAGTTGCCTTTCGTTTCCCGATGACTAAAACTGACTATTAACAATTTAATATATAGATTCAATCGACCAGACCACCACATCTACAAGGATACAGTCTTCTTCCATTGAAAGAACTCATTAATTTATACAATCTTCTAAGTTCATAAAATTTCTTTTATAGAATGAGAAAGTTTAATTCCATTAGATGTTTGCACTTACTCCACATGAGGTTTCGTTTTATTAAGACCTTCTTAATATTCTATGTCATGTATGTATATATATATATATATAAAATCAAAAATTAAAAGACGCCCGACCTATTGAAGATATAATATTAATTGCTTTCTTCTGAATGTAGTGTAATTACAATTCTCTCAGCAGAAAGGAAAATCACTGACGCTTTGTATTGAACTGATTTCCATTCCGTGAGCTTACTTTCAGACATTGTAACTTTAAATGTTATTTACGGTCAACTAGGTGATTTAAAATGTATTCAGTAATAAAAGATAGTCTTGACTTCACTATTCTTCAATGGAGAATTGCTATATATTGGTTTAATCAGGTGAAGATGTTTCGTGACAATACCGACATTAATATTTATAATGAAAGCTTCATATTTAGCTGTGGTTATTTGCTTACTGATTACTTTTAAGCGCACTGGTTTCTGACAGAACTGTTCTTAATATCCACATGAAAAGCATCATTCTAATAGTATTCAAACATTATAACATTGATATTTTTCTTAGGAATCTGATACAAGTATGAATAACGTTAAATTTAATTGAAAACTCAATAGTAACTTACAAGTTACTATTATTATAGTTTAACTCTAAATGATCTTCATGGTAGAACAGATATCTGTTCAAATGCGTTCCTATGTTCCACCTTTCAGTATGTTCGATCTTTTCTAACCTCCTCCTTGTTATTGTGTTTCATCTATCTCGTTTTAAGGGCTTGCTCCTGTGCAGTCAATAGCATTCCTTCCGTAGCTTTCTCAAGCTCCCCTTTCTTTAACCAGTCCCACGTCTGTTGATCTATGAATCCTGATTCGTTTATAATAATACTATGAAGGACCTTTTCATTCAGGTTGTTCTTCCTCTTTGGTGTTGCTTCTTTCTTAGACATCCCCTCGTTTATTGATTCTTCCTTTAAAAATCCCCGCACTGTACCTAATAATAGACACATCGCGGGAATTTATTGCACTTATGGCATTTCTGCTATTCAGATGTGATTTTATTTTAATATGTTCCCTACTCTCCTGATGTAGTCAGATGTATTAAACGCCTTAATTTTATTGTCATTGATGTTATCTATCTCCAGAACTTCCAATACCTATCTCACTTTTCGGTGTCGATCCGCTTTATCACCTCACCCATTAATACATTTGCTTCACTTCAATTTACATCTACTCCTAACTAGGACGCCACACCAAATTACACACATATATCTTTGCTGACAATACGAAGAGTTTTAAATTATCCATGAAGAGAAGGTACTTGATAGTAAGCTCTCCTCTTCTCTGTTTGTATCCTGCCTTCACATTTCGCAATATAAGGGACAAATTTATGAGGGTATAAGGGCATGGGCAAACAATAAAGAGGACAGGCTAACTGTTTGGAAGATACTTCTCTTGATTGTCACTCTTCCCGCAGATCCTCACTCTGATGTTAGCTTTGTCTCCTAAGTATCCATGCTATTATGTAATAGCAGACTGAAGATGTCCAGACACTTGGTTACCCAAGAATGAGCAACCATGTCAAATGCATTCTTGTAATCTATCCATCCTATGGCTAGACCTGTACGCCTCCTCTTAAGGCTCTTATTATCATCTTGTCAATAAGTAACTAATATTTTATACCACGGGACCTTTATCGGCATCTCTTTTAACCCCCGGCAGTAAGTTGTTTCTGTCGAGATGGTGGTAGATTTCCTCAAACATAATGCTTGTTAGCAGTTTCCACAACGCTATTGTTCAGCTGCCGCGCCAGAAGTAGCGGCACAGGCGGGAGTGTTATTATTCACAAGCTCCAGGTAGTCAGAATCTGTTATGGTCATTAGGAGGGAGGATTCGTCTCTTGAAGCTTATGCTATAAGATGGGTGTCCTGTGCGTAGTGCAAATTTATGCACCAAACAAGGAATCCGAATACAGGCCCCACCTTGATAAAATCACTGCAGCATTAGATGTAGTTAAGACTGAATCATCATATCTTGATGGGAGACTTCAATGCACATGTTGGCACAGAACACTTGACATTGAAAGGATTGATTGGACTGAATACGAATGGATAGACTTTACTAGATTTCTGTTTTAGCAATGGGCTCTCTATTATGAACAGATTCTTCCAGCACAGAAAATCCATAAAAATACATGTTATAAGGGGAATCAGGGACAGAATCAATAATTGGTTTTGTTATTTTCTCTAATCTCTTTGATTCTGCGCTGGATGTTCGTGTTAAGGGAGGGGCTGAGGTGACAGAGATTTACTCCCGGTAGGGTGGCTACTTTTCCGAATTGAGAGATCACAGCTCCGATACTAAGGGCATGTGGTTAGAAAGTCTCAGGAATGAATCAATGGACAGATTTTACGGGGAAAAGCGACCGACACGAGACCCAGGGCTAGACCCAAGCAAGATGGTTGGATAGCAACTATGAGCTTGGCTGGACATGCCTGGGGATCCATCTGGGTCAGTTGGAGTCGGTTGTTTCTGACAAGACCCAGTGGAAGGAGTGTTTGAGGACTCTACATCCATGACCCACTCAGGAATAAGTAGGCGAAGAAGAAGAGAAGCAATTTCCACATCATGGGCAGATATATGATAGGCCTATAGTTGGTAACGTAATTTCCCTTGGCCTGATCTTTCATTATTAGAAGCGTGGTCAATTTTGTGAACCACTCCAGTACTTCGCCTGACACCAAACAGTCATTGAACATGGCCGCCAGTATTGGGTGGAAAGACGTTATGTTTTTAGTCCAATAGCCTTGCACATCATCCGGGTCTTGTGATGTCTAGTTGGTTAATTTATTGACCTGCTGTTTAAGGGTTTCAACCGGGATACTCAAATCAGGCTGTTGGTGTGTTTGTTCATTAACCTCTTTTTTAACAGTCTCAATTCACTCTGCCAAACTATTAGGCTCAACTTCCTGCATATCTATCTGAAAAATGTGTTGGTCTTTCAGCCTCATAGATAGCATCGCTGTCTCTTTCTTTCCCTTCAAACTGTTCAAATATCATCTGCTGGTTGTTGTTGAACATGCAGTTTGATCTATTTTATCAAACTATGGTCTTATATCTTTTTAGTTTTGTACATTTGGCTATGACACGATGCTTTAATTCCTCTATTATAACATTTAGCCCTTTTCCTTTTAAGTTGATTGTCTTATCAATCTATACTTCGTATCTATGTTTTGTAATGTCCTGTTTAATAGACTCAATCTTTCCCGATGTCGTTTCTTATTTCCTTGATTTGACCATGATTTGACCAAGGTTCTGTCCTTTCCCGTATGTTTACCCTCGTTTTGATACCAAGCGAATTTTTTCAGGACATTTACGGTTCCTTTGAAGATGTTGTTGCATTGGTGAATATTCTTCGCCTCAAGGTATGAGACGACCCTGTTTAACTTAGCTGTCGTTTCTGTTAATATCTTTCTGTCTACAAATCTTAGATTAATAGGTTTTCCACCATTAAATTCAGAATATCAACAACATCTTGCCCTAATCCGTCAGCGTTCATTTTCCCAATGGCCTTATCTTTACTCTAGATGTTATATATCTCAACACTTCGCTTACCTCCTCAAGTCTCCGTACCACTTGAATCTTTTTTTCTACTGGATCATTTGCTTTGTTCAATCCGCTTTCTACAGACTCATTTGCCCGATTTACTCCAGCTTCCATTTTCAGCTTAATCTCTCAACACTCCTTCTATATTTCCATCTCACTTATTCCTCCATTAGCCCTTATTACACGAACTTGGCCAGCTAGTGTTCACTACAAATGACGATGAAGGGGTTGAAAACACAAACTAACTAACTGGATCAGAAAATTTGATAATAGAAGATCCTTACCTCATCACAATGATGCAGTTGACAACCAATCAACTGAGGAGCTTACAATGGCAAGAAGAGTTCATAATATAATTCAGTCAAAGGAATGAGAGTCATTACAATCAATTAGAAAGATTATGAGAAAGAAACGTTTAGTGGAAGTCCACATAGTTAAAATTAGACCATTTTCTTGGTACTGATACCACCAAGGTGAATAACCTGATGCATGCTGCAGCAGTGGTCGACACAGAAATACCTGGTATGAAGAAATCGTGACAAATGGCTAAAGGGACAGTTGCAATAACATCTTGACCAGTTAAGGGATGACATTATTAGTTTTAAATTATAAAAGACAATGATTAAGATAAACATTTGATTTAGATATATCTTCCAGAAGAAATACCGCCTGAACCAAAGATGGTACAGGAAGTTATTAATGAACCAAAGAAAAGAATCAAAGGAAAATACGTAAAGATTAGGAGATATGCCAAGTGGATTAGAGGGTTTTGCCAAATTATATGTCTTGCAATAACTTCTACCAAGAAATGAATGGAGAAAATCATTTAACATGTCCCATGACAAAAAAGTAGTAAATATATTTCGGAATGAAGTTTGGAGTAAACAGGTTTTGCATAATAACATAGCTGGATGATTTGCAGTAACTCGAAGATGAGATGAAAGATATTCCAAAATAGGGGATTATTGTAACTTCATCTGAAAAGTGTGTTAATTGGAATTACTAGTATCTGAGGTGATCCAGGACTGTTGGCTTTATATCTACAGACAAAACCACACACCGAATCAGTCGTTGTCCAAGTCAACAAGTCGCATCCGTCAGGGAAGAATAAGCCTGGTATCGCGAAGTCTGCAACTGAAACAAAATGTTCTCTCAACTTGGCCTTGATGGCCACTTGAACAAGAGTAATCTCAGCCGAAGCCTTCACGGTTTAACACCACAAGGAAGGCAAACATCTAAATTTTAAATAGACCTGAGAAAAGTATAAAGAAGTGATATATGCATTCTATCTTTCATTTGAAAACTGCCTGAATCATATCACACAGTAAATTCGTTTAAGGTATGGAAGGAAAGAAATCCACCAATGAAATCAAACATGTATGTAAACCAACTTGTAAATATAAGAAGAAGCGACTTACAAATGCAAAGGTAAATAAAATTAAGAAGTAAGTTGAAAAGTATTTGAGAATATCAACACCAGAACGTCCTGAATATTGATATATATCAGAAGATTAATCAGAAGAAATTTCACAAAACTTGATATATCAGAAATACAACAGAGCAAAGACTAGTTGAAAGACATATTGAGAATATGGATGAGCGGAGTTTTACTTATAATCTTAAAAGTCAGATAGAACAGACGAAACAACAAATTCTCAATGAACTTGGAACATTAAACATTAGTATGGGTGAAAGTGAGTTCTTACAAAATTAACAAACAACAATTAGAATAAAAGACACATAAGAATTTGAAATCAGGCTCTTAAAGCAATAATTGAAGGTATGGAGCCTGAAATATCAGAATTGAATGAACTTATTTATGTTGCAGCAACGAAAATAGAAAGTAAATGTATGTCAAGCAAAATTCGAAAAGGACCCAACACCCGCAAAAACCATCCTAACATTGAAAACAAAGTGGAAATGATGAGGGGAGATATATCGAACTTGTATAAAACATATGCTAGGAAATCCTCGAAGATAATGGTGGAAAGTGATTAAAAAAATACAAAGACATTTCAAAACCTGATTATCCATCATTCAAAGAAACTATGAAAAAGAAAGGTACTGCTGAAAGCTCAAGGAATCATATTTGAAACATGGAACAGGTTTTACAGTCAAAATAAGCTGTTTATGATAGATGAAAAAAGGTTTTACAGACAATTCAAGTAATAGAACCTCATCTGATTCATGAGATTGAAGAATATTCGAAATCAGTATAGAATACAGGAACATTTCATAATGAGAATGCAGAATGGATAAAGAACATGGAAGAAACATTCAAAAATTTAGGAAGGCAGACTTGGATATCTTCTCTGGCGTTGGTAAAATGTTATAACGAAATCATGACAACCCTGAGAAAACCTCTGGTTGTTCTGCTCATCTCTCTTGCCAAAATCGATAGAAACACATATTCTAAAACATTATTGTCGGTAGAAGGTCGGACGCCATGCTTTCCAGCATAGTTACGTCCCTTTACGATCTGAGTTCAAATCCCGCCGAGGTTGACTTTGCCTTTCATCCTTACGGGGTCGATAAAATAAAGTACCAGTAATGCACTGGGTAATTTGCTGGCCTTGTGCCTAAAGTAGAAACAATTATTGTCTGTCATGTGCCTTTCCACATCATTAAAAAATTCTCAACTGAACTTTGACTAAGACAATCTATAAATTTATGGACCAAAGTCCTGTTTTCCCTGTTGAGCTGAAAGGTTGTCACCATGCGTCTTACGGCTGGAAAAAACGTGTCTCTAATTAACTGAGTGATTCTGGAAAATGTATAAAAAGCAGAGGTTTCGGTATTGCCTTTGATAGTGTTCCTTACAAAAAGTCTCTAAAAGTAGATGTTCTGAAAATTACTCCAGGAATATCAAACTTCCTGAAACACATATTTCTAAGGAATACAATTCTATTAGTCACAAACTCATGGAACTATGAATTCCAGCAGCATAAGTATTAACTGTGGCATTTCGGAAGGTGATTCATTTTCTGTTCTTAGTTTTTGCATTGCATTCATACATTTGACTCTAGAGATCAACAAAACACAATGTCGCTATAAAGTAGACGGCAAAGCCATAAATCATCTGTTTTAATTGGATGGTGTGTAAATACATGATAAAAATGACAGCTTGCAGAAAGTATTGTTAATGACAGATAAGGTGTGTAGCGATGATGTAGGGACGGAGTTTGAACTTGAAAACAGCATGATAGCAACATCCAAGGAAGGCTGAAAGAAAAGCACAAACTCAATTAAACTATATGTGGATGCAATAATGGTGCTCGAGTAGGAAGGGATAGGTATTTAGAGATCAATGAAGGCCAAGTTATTCATTGCGCCAGCGTGAGGGAAAAAATCGGGCTGGAATGCTCTCGGTGGGTAAGTGCTGTCGTGAAAACTGTGCTTAACTCAACGAATAAAATTCTGCTATAAACGTTCTTGTACTCCCATTTATCATATAGTTTCAGCATCAAGAATTGGAAGATTAATGAGGTAACGGAAATGGACACTAAAATCAGGACAATTCTTAACTGCAATGAAGTATATATCCCAAAGGTAGATTGGAGTTGTAGGTATGATGCAACCTGAACTGCCATGCAAAATATCGACAATTGGACTGGAAAATTACTTTAATACTACAGATGACAAGACAATGAAAAAGATAGCAGAAGATGAAAGGAAGACGCATTTATATTCAATCACGAAGGAAAGTGGGAGGTTTGCAGGGGTTTTAGGAATACATAAAGAAAATTATCAAAAGTATGGCGATTCTGCAAGTAACATCAAAAGTAACATCACAAAAAATAGTGAACGGAAACTACGCTAAATCGGAGCAAAGATGTAGTCAAACTCTTACTCATCTGTATTTGCGGAGCTCTGGGCTAACAACAGTCGGTGAGGGCTTCATTTTGGCTGCATAAGACCAGTGTCTTTCAACAGGCAACATTTAGACCAATGAGATTATAAATGAAACTGACCAAATACATTGATTTTGCAATGAGCAGTTGGAGTCCATTGACCACCTGGTTTCAGGCTGCAAGTCATTACTATCTAGGAATGTAAAACTAGACATGATAGAGTAGGTCAATATGTACACTAGGTAATATCTAGGGTTTAGGACATAAAGACAGGGAAAATAGTATAAGCATCATCCAGATGCAGTAACATGATAATGTGGCAATCCGATGAGTTTCTTGTGAACACTGACAGAAAGATCAAGGCCAATAAATTCGATATAATTACAAAGCAAGATATGGGAAAGCAGCAGCAATCACCGACTAACGTCGGCTACACTGGCCGTTGCAGTCGTAGTGATAGTATTACCCAGCTAACAACAACAACGATAACAACAAACGACGCCAACAACAACAACACCAATAAACGGAACTGAGGTAGGGCGATATACACACTTGATGGCATCCATCCTGAAGCCAACAGCGACAACAACAACGGCAACAGCAACAACACCAACCATCACCCAAATTGGTCGTCACAGTAGTAGTGATATTATTACCCAGCTAATGGCAGTGTGTACGTCTCTACCCGAGGGCCAGGCAACGGCAACACTAACAGCAACAACAACAACACAAGTAATGAACCCATCACGGTGACGACGGCAACAAAAAGGCCTGGTGGTGCAGGTCGCTTTAAATAAGTGCAATCAAGCGTGTATATCGCCCTACCTCAGAGTTCCCTTTATTGCTGTTGTAGTTGTCGTCGTCGTTTGTTGTTGTAGTTGTTGTTAGCTGCGTATTACTATCACTACGACTACTGCGGCCAGAGTAAGCGACGTTGGTTGGTGTTTGCTGTTGTTGTCGTTGCTGTTGTAGCTGTTGTGTTGAATGTAGCTGTCAACAAAATATATACCTCACCCTCCCTCAGTGTTCCGTTTATTGCTTCCACTATCTGCTGGATTCTGGCTACGCATAGACTATTGTTTGATACAGAACAACACATCATACTTGAGGGATTACCTCTTTGCTGATTTATGACCCAAATTCCGTGGAGGATGCGTGAATCCTGATTTCGCTAATTGACACATGGATAGAACTTTACTCCAATAAATATGACGGCTGGAAGACCCTTTCAGGAACTCATATGTCTGCTAGACGAACAAGAAAAGGGACATTTTTTTTTATTCTACCGGCTGCATATCACAAAAACAACAAATGCATGAATCACATATTGATTGCATGGGCGAACCGTTGAAATAATTATAATGAATATACGAGTTATGTAATATCAGCATCTTTATTAATGTCATTATAGCATAGTTACGTCCCTTTACGATCTGAGTTCAAATCCCGCCGAGGTTGACTTTGCCTTTCATCCTTGCGGGGTCGATAAAATAAAGTACCAGTAATGCACTGGGTAATTGCTGGCCTTGTGCCTAAAGTAGAAACAATTATATATATATAATAGAAAACGAAAAATCAGTGATGCATTTGAACTCAATTCATTGTGTGTTACAAGTGTTTCGCCGGCGGACAGCTCGATATATATATATATATATATATTTGCGTATGAACTTATGTTCATGGGCTATATATTTTATCTCTATTTATATGTATAGGTGGGTGTAGATATATATATGAACGTGTATGTATGTATTTTATGGGGCTGACCAAAGAAGAGGCACAGCATATACCAAAGAAGCGGTTTAAAGATGTCATAAAAGACAATCTTAAAGCTCTGAAGATTTACGGAAACCTGGGAGAGACTGCCTGAAGGCCGTATATCATGGAGAGAGATCATCAATTATGGTTATGATGTCTTTGTTTTGAACCGTTCACTTCGTTTGCGGGACTACAAGTGCAATGCCTGGAAAATATCACCAGGAATTGAGGTGCAATGTATATACCCGATTTCTTCTAATATACATTTGCAGTGAATGTGGCTTAATTTGCAATCCAGGCATGGTAAAATGCATGAAGACACACTCCAGCCCATTTTACCAGGAAACAGACAAATTCAAGTGTCACATCTATGAAATTACCTGAAAAACAAAGCGGGTTTGAAACGTCACCTGCGTGAACGTGATCGTGCAGTGTCCAATGAAGGAATGGCACTTCTCTAACAAGAAGTAGCCATCAACATGTATGTATATATCTAGGAGGGCAATCCCAAAAGTCAGGTCTCCTTCCGATATTGCAACTTTTCCGTTAAAATCCTGTGGATGGTGCTTCGGGAAACTTCAGGAACCAAAATGCAGAGAGCATCCAGAGTGATCCGCCGATCTTTACGCATGTTTTCCTCGGAAGGAGACCTTATTTTGGGGATTGCCCTCGTATATAATAACTGCGCAAAATTCGCACTTGGCCGTAGCTTTCAACGGGAGCTTCATTTTCAACGGCTGCCAAGCCAAGATTGAGCATCCCAGCGAAGCGTGCGTATGCTTATTTGGGAGTGAAGGAAGCACCAATCACAACAGTGTTGTCAACAGCCGTACAAACAGTTTCTCTGCGTTTCCATCGCTTTGGAGACCTTACTTTTGGGATTACCCTCGTATAATATTCACTGTTTAAAAACGTCAGGCCTATATGCATATGCGATATAATACAACCACACTGACTTGAAATAATTTTGCATAAGTAATTAAATCTGAAGCAATATATGAATGTTCGCTCTTTCTCTTAATTATTAGTTTTCTTTTGGTCGGCCACCTTCTCGGTGACACGGATATAAAGAAAAGGAAATTGTCGTCATCTCTGGTCTAAGCGTTCATCCTTTGATTTCTACGAATGCTTTACAAATATAAAAGGTTCTAGACATCGCGACTATTTGTAGCTTATGAATCCTGGAGCTACTGTCTATCCCTATAAATCTAATTTCAGTCATACATTGCTCCAATTTATATATCTTTTACCTCCATCAATAACGGGTACGAAGCTGAATGTCTATTTTGCATACTAGATCTGAAAAAAATTGCATTTTACTTCATTGACATGAAGTGGGCTGCTGGCTTCTACAACAGAGCATGTTTTTAATGTGGTCCCTAACTACAATATCAGGATTGTTGTGCTTTAATATGGTAGCACTTGTAATTTTAGGTTCCACCAGTATTCCCTTGAGCCAACAATATCAACATATTCCGCCCTATTTGTAAGTAAGTACGCATGTATATAAGTTATAAGTATGTGTGTGTCTATGCAAGTGTACATATATATATATATATACTACATATACATACACGTACACGTTTTATTATTTTCACTCACACACACACACACACACACACACACACACACATATATATATATATATATATATATATATATATATATATATATATATAATACGTATAGATAATTGTATGTTATATTATTCACTCAATGTCATAATATAATTGTATTTTGAAGTTGACAATGAACATATAGGAAATGACAGAAAAAGACACAGCAATTACTTGAATTTTATCTAGTATATCTCAATTGTTCTTGTTATTGTCATACTTTTCTTTATCGTAGTCAATATCGCCACCATAATCATACCTACTTGACCGAAATATTAATCCATTCCTGTCGCAATAAATTTTAAACATAATGGATTATTTCTCAATACACGCTTGTTCCCCTGTGAATACTATCTTAATACCATAGTTTCGGATATTTATTGCAGCTATTGTTTATATAATAGTTGCACAATTGGTGTGGTTTGGCAAGTTATTAGAACATATGAGAATAGCATTGATTTGTTTATAATTGTAGGTGTTTTGTTATTCGATTGCCACACTGAATATATCACAGCACCATGTTATCAATTTTTCTCCTAATTTAGTTGTCATGTGGAATATGTTACAGGAATTGGAACTTGACGCCTATAAACAATACGGTTGCTGCAAATTCTCATTAGGTTTATATAATGCATAATGTCTTCATTCGCCTCGGGGTTTGTGTTTATGAGACATGTGGTATTGTGCACGATTCGCGCAGCCATAAATAACACTGCACAAATCAAGAATTCAGATTCACTTAGTAATCATATAAGGATTAGTCAGTGATATTAATCAGAACATACAATAATATCATGGTTGTCTGTCACCAGTTTGCAAGTTTATTTATTAAACCACATTTTATTAGAAGTAGAATATATGTACATAAACCCACAGAAATCCATTAGGTCTTTGGGGACGAGTGATGATTATATGATGTGTTCTAATATACAAATAGCACGGCTATTTGTATATTATATTCCCACCAACTAAATTAAATGTTTATTATTACAATTCTACTATATCTCAAATCAAAGGATATGGTTTTCATTCGTTCCATAAAAGATTATTTCAAAATAGCTTCGACTATGAATAAAAAACATCACTAATATGCCTCACATGTAGCGCTCATTTTAGTGAAATAATTAAATGCAAATGATATTGGAATATATGAATGTAAGATTTAAAACAACACACGTATCCCCACAACAATCGAAAAGAAATCTAAGAAAGTTTCGTGAAGAAGCACGGATTTATACTGCATGAAGAATCCATAAAGAATCGGAAATTTAATGAAGAGCAATGAAATTATTTATGCATACAGAAACGTCGATAAACGAAGCCATTTCGATTTAGGCATATTGGAAACTATTCCATGATAAACGTGATGAATTCTCGAATCCGAGTATATTGAATCTGAATTTTCAATATTAAAAACAATGAATACAAGAATATATTCCGAATTAACATTTGAAGCACTGGATGATTAGATTATTATTATATATATATATATATATACCGTATATATATATATATATATATATATATATATATATATATATATATATATATATATATATATATATATTATATATATATATACATATATATATATATGTATATATATATATATATGTAATATATATATACATGTAAATGAAAATTGTATATGAATATATATATATATTTATATATATATATATTATATATGTATATTATATATATATATAATATATGTATATATATATATATAATAAAAATTATATATGAATATATATATATATAATGAAAATTAAATTATATATATGAATATATATATATATATATATATATATATATATATATATATATATATATATATAATGAAAATTATATATATATATATATATATATATATATATATATATATATATATATATATATATATATATATAGAGAGAGAGAGAGAGAGAGAGAGAGAGAGAGAGAGAGAGATATTCATATATAATGTTCATTCACAATGACCATTTCCTTTCCAGAAATGCATGAAATAATTTTATATCAATGATTCAGATGTTTATAATATATGTGCTTAAAGGCATTTGATACTTTTACCAGGGTCAGGAAATAAGATTCGATATCAGGATTCTGAAAGATCTTTCCTTTCTGTTATGAAAAGTATTGATGTACTCATCATATACTTAATACTTTGTGAACGTTTGTCTGAGATCTCACCTGCCATAGAGAATAATAGCATACAGGATCTGCTGCTTTATTATCTCTATTTTGAAACTACATTCGTATTGTTTCACAACGGCTGTAGCATTTTCCTATAATTCGTTTACTAGCTGTAGTCATTCATATCAATACCAGTAATTATTTTCCAAATGTGGTACATATTTTATCGACGATTCCGTGTCGCAATGCATAATACCACTCACGGAGACACACAGACCCACACACATTCACCTTTAAGCTCGTGATATATATCTGGATCTCTTGCCGGTTCGCTTTCCCTTAAAATTTGTCCAGGCATTCTTTCCTGAGACATTCTTAAAACAAATTCATCATATCGGAGAAATAGCATCTCTACCTGTAGCGACACCCTGATCTCCAGCCTACGCACCCCATCGAGTAACGTTACCCCAAACACCCATTTCAGCGGATGACATTCGGAACAGTATTCTGTTGGACATTACCGAAGTTTTATGACAATAGTTAAGGGTAGGTACTATCAGCATATAAAAGATAGCGATTGTGGATTACTTACCTCCTGTTTTCTGGTGTACAACTGCTGAAGTTGCTGCATTAGTCCACTAGCTCTTGGAATTCTATCATTCAATTCAACTCCCTGCCGTCCATCACTCGTCGAAACAGATCAAAGATACTTGAATTTCTCCACTGCGTCAGTGAAATTTCACTCATAGTCCACAGGCTTACCTTGAAAAGACGAATATTTCGGCCTTCGCTTCCCTGCCTTTTATTCCTGTCGTGCAGAACTCGGCAGAAAAACATATTCAGGATAATTCGCAATTCATCTTCCGGTGAGTTACGCAGTACCATGTCACCTGAAAATTCCAGTCTTAATGATACTTCCAAGCTGGCTGCTCATTTTAATCCTGTTCATGAAGATTATGGACAGTAAATGTGACAGTAAGTACACTGGGCACAGTTCGACATCCACATTGATTGGTTCCGACTTAGCTCCATTTATGCGAACAAAAATGGTAGGTGATTCGTATAAAGAATTTAAGTAAAAGAAAAGCTGCACATACAATCAAGACACTTGGAGAACTTTCTGCAACAAGTTCCGTAGATCGCGGTTCTACGTTTTCTACGAACCCAGCTGACCAGAATGCACACTTTCGTTAATCAGCGAGGAAGCCGACTTCGTGTGGGCAAGATGTACATATATATGAGACAAACCACAACAGAAACACATAAGAACTGTAAAATTGGTGAATAAAATAAATATACTTAAAAGACTCTAGCTGCATTTTCAATTTCATTTCTTTATATATTTACTCGTGTAGAACATTTAAAAAAATTTTAATTTATATATATATATATATATATATATATATATTAATAAGAGGAATTCCAACTTTGTCTGATTTACTCGTTTTATTTACAATCCTTTAAAATTTATAATGGTATTATAATGAAATAGTATGGTAGAATATTTAATTCTAAGTGTTAATTGAACAAGTACTTTCATGCTTTCGCAATCTTCAGGTTCATAATAAGTGGTGACAGTCAAGTTTGCAATTTTCCAAACTTGACTGTCACCACTTATTATGAACCTGAAGATTGCGAAAGCATAAAAGTACTTGTTCAATTAACACTTAGAATTTAATATTCTATCATACTATTTCATTATAATACCATTATAAATTTTAAAGGATTGTAAATAAAACGAGTAAATCAGACAAAGTTGGAATTCCTCTTATTAATATAATCTTCTATACACAATCATACACACCCGTGTATATATATATATATATATATTGTTATACTTTGGGAGGGTCATGCTGCCAATAAAAACACACGGATTTGTTGGTTTCACTTCGATTTATTATAAGTTTCTGGTTGGTTGGTTGGTTTGATAACTGGATGGATGTTTATATATTGTCAAAGCTCTTTTGTCACACATTGTGTGACCTCCTCAGTCACTGTGCTTTTATTTTGTGTCTCTCTTTTGTTCTGTCCATCTTGTTTTTGTGTTGATTGTTGTGTACTTAGTTTCCGCCTGCGTTACATCCGCGTGTGTGTGTTTATTTATTTTTTTGTGTGTATTTACTTGTCATTAGTTGGTTGTTTGTTCTATATGTGTGTCTGATTTGTTTTGTGTGTGTCTGTGTGTCTCCATTTTGTCCTTAATTACTAGTTGCGGTGCTGCTCTTCCACTCGTTTTCTGTTTAATTTTCGCACATGCGGTGGGGACCAGTATATAACTAATCCTTAAGGAACATGTCTTCAGGTTTAATGGCAAAACATGTGCCCAAGAAGACGGGGAAAGTCATTGGCATTAGCATTGCAGGTGAAATGGCTAATTTTATATGGTGTGGTGAGATAGAAGTCTTAAGGAACATTTAGAGGACAATTTTATAACCCTGACTATGTACTCCCGCTACGTAGATGACATATACATCGTAGTAAAACTCCCCCACAGGAGAACAGTTAGGGAATAGAGAAAAGCACCATGGAAAGTATCCAGCAAATAGCTAACTCCAGCCATCAGAGTATTAAAGTTACTATAGACTACCCAACTAGTCACCCCAATCATAAATTACCCGTACTAGACACAGAACTCTGGTTGGTAACTATTAGTAATAGAATGCAAATCTTCCATTCGCATTATCAGCAGTGTAAGCGATACTTTGCTATAGCCATTCCTATATTTTTCCTAAGTTCAAACTCTGCCTAGAAATTGAAATACCACTGATGACTAGAACTTATCTCCCGACCACGGACCACACAAATTATGACAGCTACAAAAGATGAAATATATTTCTAGCTGTCTGCTACTACAGTCAAACGTTATTGATGATGTATGACATGAAAAATAACATCGTACAATACATAAGACCGATGAATTGATAATGACTTCTTTCAGTTATTTGATCCCAAAATTATGTATATTAATATATGTCTATGTAATGTATTCAATAACTTTTACATTCTGTGTATTTATTGAATTGTTAATTATATCCACCCACTTCAGTATGTAATGTAGTATGAAATCTTTGATATTAGATACCTTTGACTTCAGGTGCCTAAAATTATTGATTTTTTATAACAGATGCTTCCATAATTTTTCTCAGCTGTTACGTATGCTGCCGTTCACCTAGTCTTTTCTTGTTGTGGCTTCGAATTATTTCAGATGAATCTACAATGATCCACTAACAGCTATATCAGTGTATTGCATAAAGTGTCTGATATCTTGCTCTCTTGCATTATATACTAACCATACACATGTTATTGATTATGCGGATATCAAAATGTAAAGAGAAATATGATAGTTTCAAGGTAACCATCTGAGAAACAACTAAATATTGGATTATCATTACGACATTCAGATTTCAGATCAAAGCCTAGAGGGTATTTGATGTCAAACAATTCATCTACGTACAAAGCCCTTTCACCGAAAAATCAAAGTTATATTTTCAAAGGGAAATATCTATCTTGAATCCCAGGTATTTATAAAGCAATTCCCATCTGATGAGGACTTTTCCCCGATCTCCATTCTAACAATACTAGTATAACAAAAATGCCAGTTATCTATAGCTCTCATTCTTCTCTGCATTAATACCGTATTAGTTGCTAATTCTAACAAACTGTAATTCTTTGCGAACGATCCCTTTCAGAAGATTATGTGGTTTGCCTTCTTTAAGATGAAATTTTATACAGAGAAACGTAAACATTCATCGCTGAGGATAAAGCTCGAAAATATCCTACCAATATGTCTTACACAAACTTCCAAACGCATTCACCCTCCAGAAAAAAGTACTTAACATGTTATCGACATAGCTCATAAATAGTGCAAGGGAACTGCTAGGATTTGAAGAAATGTTATTTAATTACTGGATATAGCGTGATACGCAGTTGCTTTGAAAATATTGTGAGGTAAATAGAAACAACGTCAATTCAATACCGGACGCCATTATCCAGGATTGACAGACATATTTTCCAAAATGATTCAAATGATTTCCAGAAAAGTTTCAACGCCGCCATAGCGTTATATACAGCTGCTTTCAAAATAGAATAAAGAGCTACTGCTAACATGGAAACCAGTGCAACCGGGTTGACGTCGATTAAATCGGCAACCTCACCAAGGTGAGGAGGGTAATTTTTGGACAACCTGTTGGATGAATATCATGAACCAGCAAAAAGGCGGAAAAACTCATGTAAGTTAACTGCGACAAAATATTGCATGTATATGGTTAAGTACATTGTTGTGGTGGAGTGACATAGTGACATGTGTAATGTTTTTAGTCTAACTTCTAGTGAGTCCAGCTATGCCAGATAGACTGAAACGTAAGTGTCAGGTTAAACCTTATTTATTAGAAGAGTAAATATCAATGAAAAACATAGTACCCTCTAGTGGCAGGGTGGTGTACCTGTGATAACAACGAAGGCACCAGAGTCTGAAAGTTCAGTGCTTTGATACTTCATAAGATATATATGTATATAGATATATATAGACAGAGAGAGATAAGTATAATCTCGAGGGCGGCGCAAAGCAGTTTCTATACAAGCCAAACCCTCATGGCGCAGCAGTAAGGATTATATATATCTTTATAGCCATTCTGCATCTCCGCATGCATTGAATGCTCCCATGATTTGTGGTCTCTTCAGTGTCAGCACCGCAGACTCTCTCTCTCCTCCTCCCCTCTCTCTCTCTCTTTCTCTCTATTTCTCTCGCTCACTCTCACTCTCTCTCTCTCTCTCTCTATATATATATATATATATATATATATATATATATATATATGTATATATATTTATATTGTTATACTTAGGGAGGGTCATATTTGTGTAATATTGCCAGAATTAATAACAGAACACACTCACTGTTTGTTTGGCTTTCGCTTCTGTGTCTTTTATATCGGTTAATTTAATTTATTCGGTCCTCAATGTTGCCATTGACTGACCAACGCTCAAAAATACAGATACAATATAGACACAAACACATATATATATATAGTCTAACAAAGTTCTTCCGTTGCACATCTGCAACATCATCAGTGGTGCTATTGTTTCCTCCCGTTGCATTGTATGTCTATGCCATCTTTATTTAGTCTGTTTATATATTATTTATTTGTTTATTTTGTGTCAATATTGTATCTGTATTTGTGACCGTTGATCAGTCAATGGCAACATTGAGGACCGAATAAAATAAATTAACCGATATAAAAGACACAGAAGCGAAAACCAACCAAACAGTCAGTGTGTTCTGTTATTAATTCTGGCAATATTACACAAATATGACCCTCCCCAAGTAAAACAATATTTGTTTCGACACACGATTTCATATTAAAAAACCTCGCAAAATTATATATACTCTTTTATATATACTCTTTTACTCTTTTACCTGTTTCAGCCATCCGGCTGAGGTCAAATATATATAAATATATATAAATTTGTTCCGAAAGTATTTCATGTGTCCGAAGAACCTGCAGGTCTGGAATCAGACAGATCCATACAATGAACGTGTCTCGAGCTATCTGCCGGCGAAACAATTGTAACACACAATAAACTGAGTCCAGATACATCACTGATTTTTTCATTTTTCGTTTTATATTATATATATATATATATATATTATATATATATATATATATATATATATATATATATATATATATATATGTGTGTGTGTGTGTGTACAAATATATATATATATATAGGAACCAGTAAGACCCCTGGGGTCTTACTGGTTCCTATTACCCACTCTACCACCCCAAGTATTGAGTACTTTGGTGCGTTATGGTCCACCTGGTTCCTTACCACATTTATATATATATATGTGTGTGTGTGTGTGTGTGTGTGTGTGTAAAGAAAACCTTATACAATATCACTTTGATTACTGTAGCATCTTTCCCTAAGGATAACAATTTATCCTTACTGCTGTTTTAAAATCCAAAGTATAACAGATAGTCCTATAGATTTACATGTTCCTCATTAACAGAATCGATTTCTCTTCAGAGGATTTAATTTTTTACCACTAGAGAAAGATGCTTCTACAGTAATCTACGACTCAGTGATTTTGTATACGATGTTCTATACGTATTTGCTTCTCTGAATGAGATTATTTTAGCAATCTATTCTCATTGAGATGTTATGCATGTTTTGACAAATTTACTTATATATATATATATATATGGAAACAAATTGAAACTGCAACTGGAGTCTTTTAAGAATATTTATTTACTTTACCGGTTTCACATTTCTTATGATTGTCAAATTGTCGAAAGTTATATTGAGATGGAGAGTTTGTCACAACAGAAATACAAACCCACCATCTCAATTTTACTTTTGAGAATCATAAGAACTGTGTAACCACTAAAGTAAATGAATATAATTAAAAAACTCCAGCTGCATTTTCAATTTCTTTTTCTTATATTTTACCTGTATGGGACATTTAAAAAAAAATTCATTTCTTATACATATATATATATACAAATTTTATTATGTATGTATATATATGTTTGTGCGTGCGTAAATGTGTTTGTATGTATGTTTGCGTATGTATACGTACGTGTAAATAACTTGAATCCAGGGTGACGTGAAATAAACTGCATAATATTCGGAAAGCGCTGCCAAACATTCGGAAAATCTAAACAAATATTTGAAATCTGGTTTTCAAATCATTTTATTAATTCTAAGTAGTGAATCGATTTACCCTGGAGCTTCGCCTGTTTGTGACAGAGTCATCATTCTTGTCTAATATCCCTGTGGTAAACAATAAAACCTCCAGAGTAACAAATCACACATGCACACACACACTCACACACCCACACACCCACACACACACGCACGCACACACACACACACACACATACACACACACACACATATATATATATATATATATATATATATATATATATATATATATATATATATATATATAGGAAAATGTTTAACCCCGACGGCACGGCTCAAGCCGTTTCGGCGGCTATTTTAGTCCAGAAATAACCGTTGAAACGGCATAAAGACTGCCGTCGGGGTTAAACATTTTCCTATTACCCACTCTACTACCCTACCTATTGAGTACTCTGGTGCGTTATGGTCCATCTGGTTCCTTACCAGACTTCCTTCGTTATATATATATATATAAAAGGATGCGGCAACTGGAATCAGAAAAATGCTTTAAAATTATGAGTAAACGAATCAATTTGTTGAGAAAAAATAAACCGAATTATGTTACATTTTAACTGCATACTGATGATAAGCGTTTTTATGTTTTCTGGTAAAGTTCATTTGTGTTAATTAGGTCTATTTGGATAGAGATTGTGGGAACTTTATGTATCACGCCACTAAAGAAATTGTAATATGGCTTTTTTGTGTAAATGTGCAAAGTTTATGTTTGATTTTTATATGGTGCTACTGTGTTTTTGGAGAGGTATTACAGGAAATTTAGGAGCAGTTCATAATCAATGGTTTGTTTATAGATTAACTAAAAAAGCGAATTATCGATTTATTTTATTCACGCAAGACCACATGTTTGAAGAGGTTCTTTATAAAATTTAGGTTTTTGTGTCCTGCCGAAAAACCGAATTATTTTTTTAAATTCTAATTTATTGATTTCTCTTCCGATGGATTACCAGCCTTGATAGAGCGTAGACAAAATATGTTGTGGTATTTAAATAAAAAGCTTTATTTTGTAGTTCGAATTTCGCCGTGGTCAGCTTCGCATTTTATCTTTCTAGTACTAGGTTGGATGAAAATAACATTAAAGATAGAGAAATAAATTAAATAAGCTAACATTATATTACAAAACTATTCTAAGATACTCTCATAGTTCCAGTGTGATCAACATTTTATTCACATCGTCAATGTTTAGTAAAATAAGTATTATTAATGATATCTCTACAGAAAAAGTACAATATTTAATCGAACCTGCGTAAATGTGTAAATAATCACAGTGACATATGAAGATTTGTTCTTTTATGCATTTCGTCACAAACGGAATGAAGGTGAACAATTTGACACTAGTAAATATTTAGTTGGTTCCATTCTCAGAGATCATCTATTCCCCTCTTACTCTAGAA
Organism: Eledone cirrhosa; assembly: GCA_964016885.1. Classification (NCBI taxonomy): domain Eukaryota; kingdom Metazoa; phylum Mollusca; class Cephalopoda; order Octopoda; family Eledonidae; genus Eledone; species Eledone cirrhosa. The sequence goes on along the minus strand of OZ024743.1, from coordinate 359,982,072 downwards.
AGAAATATGCACGCAATAGATTTATGAACCTACCAGACATGGTTGTGTTAATGAATTGGATCCTGAGCTACAGTTTGATTTTGTTTCTTACCCTATTATTTATGTGCATTAACAACCTATATGCTGTTGCCGCTAGCAATGTTACTTCCATGGTGGTGGTAGAAATACGTCATTCCCCTTAAAACCTCTATTCCTAGACGTCATTTACAGGCAACCGAGACATCCTATATCAAACTTACATTTCCCCCTCAACACACTTTCTCCATGAACAAATGGTTCATAGAGAAACTGCAGATTTGGTGTAAGCTGTATACGTGACATGAGATCTCGAAACTATTTTTCAATGGACACACGACAATTGAGTCTTTTTCAATATCATAAAGAACAATTATTGCATGCCTCAACAAAATGATTTTGTGCTTCTCCTCCCTTATCTTGAAAAACTGGTAATTAAAACCACCAAACATCTCCACTAATGCTCGACCTAAAAATATCTGATGATTATTACAGAAATTCTCGCATTCATAACAGAAATTAATTAAAACTGCCGACTAAAGATTGTTGTTCCCTTTATCACCAGTGGAGAAATTATTGATTCTGTACACAGCTTTAGTAAGACCCGAAATAGAAAGGTGTTCTCTCATCTGGGACATTGATGCTGCTATACACACAATCACCAAGTCAATAACCAAAGTAAAGACATCAGATTGACGGGCAAATATTCAAAAACACTGTAGCTCACAAATGCGCTCCCTCCTCACTCTGTTTCTTTAGTTAGCTTCTACAGCAAAATAAGTTCCTCTGAAATCTGAAGTCCTTCCAGTATATCCATTTATTCTTCTCATGAAAACAACAGTATTTATCCATCTATGCCTCAAAGTAACCATTTTGTCTCAACATCTCTCCCAAAAACGTCAACTCTCGAAAATAATTTCACGTACATGTTTTCCTGCGACTATGTTTCACGGTGGATAAATCTCGATATAGAAGTGCTAGATAGATTCATGGGTATATACCCTTCTTCGTGACAAACCATAAAAAGAATCAATATCATAAAATCCAGTTAACAATTGTTGCAAATTTCTTCGACAATCATTATACCTTATATTTCGTGTCTGCGTTAATATGATATAAAAATAATAATGTTGATGTGTTGCAATATTTAATGGCGTTATCATGTCAGTTACTTTGAGTATTATATATCTGGTTGAGAATCACCGCAAACATATAAAGGTGATATATTGACAAAAGATACTCGTTTTTATTAGTTAAACTATTACTTTCCGTGAGGAGACACAATATTTGGAAAAAAGATTAATATAATAATTCACAAAACTGTATGGGGCTTGTAGTTTTGAAATCGTGACACACTAACATAACACGCACAAAGTACAATGACACCTTCTGGCAGTTTATTACAAAACGCTGCATACACCATATATGAAATAATGAACAAAAGTGAAATCTTTTAGTCGCCATAAAGTTATAAAATATATTCTACATTACATATACGCCCTTGTGTATACAGAATTACAGTGGACTTGCAACACATTTCTAACTACTTCTATGTCCGACTAAAATAAATATATTTTTTATTATATTTTCAAATTAAATCATATCAAATTATATGATATAAACTAGATTGAAGTAAAATGAAATATATCATAACATATATAGTATGATTGTATATAGATGAAAATGTCGATATATCTTCCATTTTAAGGAGAATTTTATTGATTCCTTTAGTTGTTTGTTATTTTTTCAGTCTGTTGCTTCCATGAAACATATGCTTTGATAAAATAGAATTATTCATTTCTTTATAGTTCAAATAACGTTTACTGCGAGCAAAAAATGGTGGGTTTTATTTGGAAGAGGAAATATTATATCGGAGGACAGTCTCCTGGAGCGTCTTATTGCTAATAATAAAATAATGACACATGCTCTTATATCTATATTTCTCTCATATCTATCTATCTATAGAAATGTGTGGGTGCGTAATATTTCACATACTTTCATATATGTATTCACATAACATTGAAGTGTCTGTCTGATTGATAACTTGTATATATATGGGCTTGTGCAAGTGTATGTGTACAAACACAAACACAGACACACACACACACATATATATATATATATATACACGTACACAGACATATATATATATATATATATATGTGGTGGGTGTGTATATATATACGCATATATAAATATATGTATATATATATATATATATATATATATATAGATATGTATATATATATATATGTGGCGGGGGGGTATATATATATATACGCATATATAAATATATGTATATATATATATATATATATATATACATATATATATACATACACATACATGCATACATACACACACACACACTCATATATATATATATATATACACACACACATATATATATATATATATATATATATATATATATATATATATATATATATATATATATAGAGAGAGAGAGAGAGAGAGAGAGAGAGAGAGAGAGAGAGAGAGCGAGAGAGAGAGAGATTGCTGTCAGAGAACACATAAAATGAATAATTTGCATATATATGTTTTTGTATGTGCATATGTGTTCGTGTATGTAGGAATGCCCGCGTCTATGTGTATGCGTATGTAATATAAAAGGAGAGTGAGAGATTGGGACATGGATATATATGTATATATGTGATTCTATTCGGTTTTCTATTTTGTTTGTGCCTATAATATAACATAAAAATATAAATATCATATTTGTATGTAATTGTAAACTAATATAAAAGATAACCATCGCCATAAATAATACCAGAAATAAACCATAACAATTTGAATGTGACATAATGTTTCACATAAAACTGAAAACATAACAGGAATTTTTGTTGCATCTTTTTACTTTTTGTATATACTTATGCTATACACTTCTGATATCCGATTTCAATGAAATATCTGAATTCAATTGAAACATATGGTGTTCATAATCTGCCTCTCAATGCGGGTATTTCGTGTGTATGAACGGATTCAAATCCCATTAAAGCAATGGACGTGTTTCATTGAATCACAAGCAAACCTCTCTACTGACCTTAAAATGAACAATGACGATGCACAGAAATGTGTTGAATTTGACTGACCAAAATTTAGCTGAATTTGATGTTGACTAAATAGTAAGATCTGTGCAACATTTTAAAATTTCAGTTCAAGTAAAGCATGTTTTTCTATAAATTCCTATTTATTTATTTATGTTATTATTTATTTGGTTAACGTATAATCAAACATTTTGCCACACATATCTGAAACTGCACATGCCATCGATTTTTGCCTTGATTCATAGGCGAGGAGTGGAATCCGTATAATTTCTAGATTTTATGAGTTTATTTGACTTCGATAAGCGAATTGATCTGAAAATATAGAGGAAGACTTTTACAATGCATTTACAGCGAATTGAAGAAGCATAATCATTACTCTACATTTATTTTACTTATATTTCAAAATGGACGACTGAGAGCTAAAGTATGTCTTAAAGCATTGGCAAGTTATACAAAGACTAGTATGTGTAGATCTTTATTTATGAACATGTTATACAGAGACATTAAATGGTCAGTACTAAGATAGGTTAAACACCTATTTTTTTTTTTATGAATTCCAAACTCATTTTCGAAATGGTTATTGAAGATAACTTTATTTTTACTAATTAGTCGCTCTCAGAGACAAATGGAAAGAAGGTTTACTCAACATGAAGACTTAGCATGAATTCTTTCACTAGAATAGACACTACTAAAAGCACACGCTGATCAGATAGTGGTGTTAATTTGAGTGACAAACTATATGTACTATTTAATAGGCTACAATAGAATGAAAACCATATTGTCATTTATATCCTATATTAGTTTTCTTCGTAAATATATTTATTTGTTACATAGAAACATTCTCAGATGTTTGAGAACGAGGTCAGTTGATCCTCTTCCCTTAACAGAAGATACATTTATTTTGCTCCGGCATTACATGCTACAGTGCAGTCGTGTAACGGTGGTAGCTTTTGATTTGTTTTCCGTCAATTGTTACAAACTTAAAGCAGTTTCTATTCTCAATGTCGGTTGTTGTTTATTTTGCTTAAGCCGAGCATATCCTAGTAATCGCTAATATCTATTGTTTGATTCACTATATGAAATAATTCTCAATCATAGTATATCTGCCAATTTAGAATTACAATTTAAATAAATTCATTTATTTTTGTTTAATTACAAATATTCTTAAAAGTTATAAATATAACCGAGTTGATAGGCTGTTGGATCAGAAAATACACTGTTTCTATACACATTACGAGACGTATACTTGACCGAAATACTCATGTATAAATATTCTCTATTAAGGTCACACCAACTATTCTTGCTGTACGAGTGCGTTAACTACTACATGAATAACTCCTTTGTGTTGCTAGAATTATTATTATATTTCAAACTGAGTCTAAGTATGTTGATCCGTTTTTGTTTTTGTTGTTTTCTTTTCTTTTTACTTCAGTTACATAAATTGTTGTTGTTGCGTTTTAACTTCGCATCAGATTTGACTGAATAGACCTACGATCAAAAGTCTCCCACACGTACCTATCCCTGGATTTGTCATACCTCAATCTATATTGTACAATATTTTCTTCCATGTTAAGCAGTAAATTGAATACGCAAAGAATAACAATACAGCAACTTCACTTCATAAATGTTATTGCTTTCCCAAAGTACAATGTTATCTGTTTCAAGACAAAATACAAATCAAGAATCTTGCCAAAACAATACAATGACCAGGACTGTAGTATTTTAAGATATATTGGATTAGAATTACTAACGATACTTAACACTTGCTACCGCTTTAATAATATATAAAAGTTTATCATAAATAGTTTAATGTTAATACCAAAAGATCACAAGAGATGACAATTGATCTACAGCAATTGGTTTTCAGATTCCAGAAATTTACCTTAATATGTCAGTAGCATTAGTCGTAGGAAATCGATTCTCATTTAATATACCATGCACTTTGAAGCACTGTACGAATTTGTTTAACGGTAATATCTATAGTTTGATTCAATATATGAAATAATTCTCAATCATAGTATATCTGCCTATTTAGAATTTCAATTTAAATAAATTCATTTATTTTGTTTAATTACAAATATTCTTAAATGTTATAAATATTACCGAGATGATAGGCTGTTGCACTACTGATCAGAAAATACACTGTTTCTATACACATTACGAGACGTATACTTGACAGAAATACTCATGTATAAATATTCTCTATTATCGTCACACCAACTATTATTGCTGTACGAGTGCGTTAACTACTACATGAAAGAGCCGCTAGCCACCAAGTCCGTCTTTTTAGAATATTTTTAGCAGGTAGCCCGAGATGTAAATAAAGCAAGAACTTAAGAAACTTTTAAAACTTTGGTCGTATATATATATATATATTAGTTTTTTCGCTGTTTTTGGTATTGTGTGACTAGGTCTACCTGCCGTTATTTTCAATTTGTCAAGTTGTCTAAACGTATGTTATTATTCTAAGGCCTACTACCTTATTTAGTGGTTTGCTGCTCATTCCTAATTGTAGGTTAGCTTGGCCACAGCCAAAGCTTCGATTTTACTAAGCTTCCACGTATATATATACTGATTTTAGGTATCTAGTCTTTAATGCGAAGAAATACCAACGATAATTAGCAGGCTATTGATGAAGGACATTCTTGTTTCTCGGTCTATTTTTATTCATATGTTCATATTCGCAACAACGCAGCACGCCATTTTTCATTCACATATATTTTTTTCCCTTCGCTGTGGTTCGTATTTTTTCTGTCACCTTACTGCTATCCTCTTTCACTCTTCCCCTTCTCCCTCCTTCACCTCTTGCTTTCCTCCACTCCCGCTGCTGGTCACTCACTCTCGGCTGGCCCCTTCCTCACACTTTCACTCACTCACTCTATGCGACTCACCTTCTCTCATTTCCTCCCGTCTGACCCGCGTGAATTTCTTTCCTCTCTCACTTTTCTCGTGGCTCGGACGCGTCTGTTTCTTCTCATCATTTGATTTGTCGAACTTAAGCCCACAAGATTCATTGACTTGTCTCTCTTTTCCTCTCTTTACGTTGCATTAATACCATGTTGTTTGTTTCCTTTCCTCTATTTTCCCTCTGTCCCGATATCTTAATTTAGTTATCGCTCGCACTGATTTAGGTATCTAGTCTTTAATGCGAAGAAATACCAACGATAATCAGCAGGCTACTGTTGAAGGACATTCTTGTTTCTCGGTCTATTTTTATTCATATGTTCATATTCACACAAAAAGGCTAGTTCTTACTGATCCAAGAGTAGCCCGGTCATCCATCAACAAATTAAATATAACCGTCATCAAAAGAACTTGTTTCTAGTTATCTCAAAAGATCAGTGGCAATCTAGTCGATATTACAATTGTTGTTGTTGTAGTTTCGAGTGAGTATATTAGTTCGAATTCTTTCTTTGTTATATTTGTTACTGGTTGCGAACCTAACATTTCAATTACATTAGACTAGTAGAAAAGCCACCCTTCGGGTGATTTTTCTGCTAGCATATGTAGTGTGCATATTGATATTATACGCAAATATATATGCATGTAGATATGATACGTCAAAGAAACCGTAATTGACAATATGTACAGAAATTGAACGAAGTCTCTGTTACATTCTTTTGTAATCAGTAAAGTAATCCATAATACATTTAAAAAATACGATTATATATATAAACTGGATATATAATAAACTAAAATGTTATGAAAACGAAAAAGGAGAAACTTAACGACGGAAATATAAACCTTATATAATGATGCAAATATATGAACGCTTATATAAGCGATGTGTTATGATATAACGGACGCTAACTGGAAGTGTTGATATTTGAAAATATTAAAGAAGTGAATCTTAAAATAAGCAATATTTTATATATACGTATATTTATGTTTAATCAAGAACAACGAAATTTAGTAGATAAATTACATAATATTCATTCATTATTTATTCAAAGTAATGAATGAATATTATGTAATTTATCTACTAAATACAGTCTGAGTTCAAATCCCGCCGAGGTTAACTTTGCCTTTCATCCTTACGGGGTCGATAAAATAAAGTACCAGTAATGCACTGGGTAATTGCTGGCCTTGTGCCTAAAGTAGAAACAATTATTTATTCAAAGTAATCCAACTTATTTTACTATCGGGATTAAAATAATATAAAAAGGACACTGTCCTGCATTCCTCCCTTTATTATATTATACATTATGGACCGAAGTATACATTAAAAGCACATAATAATTAGATGGGTTCTAGTACTACGGCGTTAAAACGGTGTGTGAAGAAGTTGTGGGTGCAAATATTTGCGTATGGTACTTACTATATTTGTATATATGTGGGATGTGGTACTGAATATGTGTGCGTGTATATATGTGCGTGTGTGGTACTGAAAATATGTATTTTTACTACCATATAGTAGGCCTAAGATTGTCGGGTCTGTATGCTAGAGTGTGTGTAATTGTTACTGATTGTTTTGTGAAATAATTAAATACCTTAAACCTTGGGCAGATTTATACATTTCATCATTTTAATATTTTAATTTAGATCAGTTCCAGTACTACGGAGTCCAAAGGCACATGTGTGTCCGTGGTGAGTGTGGGTATATGTGTATATAAGGTACTTGTTTTACTTGTATGTATGTGGGTTTGTCCCTGCCTACAGATATGTGCGTGAGCAGTTGTTCGTGCGTGGTGGTGATATTTTTTGTATTTGTTGTGAAAGAGAGATAATGTGTATGATTATTATTTATTTGTTATGCGGTGGATTGGCAGTGTCGGTAGAAGGTCGGACGCCATACTTTCCAGCATAGTTACGTCCCTTTAAGATCTGAGTTCAAATCCCGCCGAGGTTGACTTTGCCTTTCATCCTTACGGGGTCGATAAAATAAAGTACCAGTAATGCACTGGGTAATTTGCTGGCCTTGTGCCTAAAGTAGAAACAATTATTTATTTGTTTATGCAATGTAGTGGGCCTACGTATGGCTTAGATGCCTGTGTGTGTTCGGGGGTGGTGCGGGGGCTGCTTGAGTTCAATTAGATATTAATAGTTCTATAATAAAGTGCCTAGAGGAGTATTGTCATTGTAAAGCCGCTATAGGAAAGGTGTTGTGGTGCGAACCTATTTAATAATAATCATGTATGGCTTAAGAGTTGGATGTCCAGCCTGCGTTGGTGTACATTGAGCTGCTTATGCACCGACGACATATACAGTTATTCCTGTGGTGTCGAGTAATGCTATGTGTATGTAAACATGGCAACGTCAGAGCAGGTTCTTATGTAAGAGCTAGATATGTTGCTTTTCTGGGTTGTAGTTTTATGGGGTCTTTGGTGAATTTTAAGTTGTGTTATGATTTTGTTGAGACGTGCTCGTCAATGCGTGTGTACTGTGTGGATCCAGATGTGTATCTGTCGATGTGCAACTGTTCAGTGTTTACCTAATGCTGTATGTGCCGGTGTGGATGTGCAAAATGGATGTTAGGAAAATAGTTTTAAATTGCTGGATCGTAAGAAATTCTTAATTTTGAGGTATGTTTTGTAAATACACGAAGTCACAAATTCATCCTTTTCAGTTAATAATTGTTCCTTGGCGATCAAATGTGGATAATATCCTTGGACCATGAACATCACGGGTGGCGTCATTCTATACAAGGTTTGGCCTTGGACAAAGTACTCCAATATGGCCAGTTAACCGTGAGCACTTTTGGCGAACAGTCTCGAACTAGCTGTTGAAACGACAAGAGCTCAGCCGACGTGTCCCGACTCTTTATAATATAGCCATACTCTGCCAACCCAAGTATCGAGTACTCTATTTGAGTAATGGTCTAACTAATTTTAAGCTGGCCCTATCCTTATATATATAGATATATATATATATTAAAATAACAGATTAAAGTTTAAGCAAAGAATCCTTATCGAGCCCTCTTTGGATTTTAGTCTTCAAATTTATTATTATTACTATATATATATATATATATATATATATATATATATATATATATATATATATATATATATATATGTGAAGCTGGAATTCTCAATACTTGTGTCGGTTCATACTATTGTAACTGACTGTCTGTGCGCTATTTCTGTATGTGTTTATGAAGTGTTATTACGTTTTTGTAAGATATCTTTATGCATATAAGATTAAAACTATGAATCAAAATAATCTCATCTATCTACCAATATCTATACACTCGTGATTATAAACTTTGGTGAATATATCAGAACACGCTGGATTGCTGACAATACATCGATCAGCTCTCGTAGCTTCAAGGGAGAAGGCAGCTTATTGTGATTTGCTTTCTTTGTAGGATAGTACAATTAATATGCATATATTTCTGTATGCTAAAGGAACTAATTAGGTTAGCTAAAGTTCACCAATGCTATAACCCACCATTTGCATTCATTGAAAACACTTTCCAGCATGTCTATTTAAAATTCAGAGTCATTACTGGTGGCATAACAGTAATGATTAAATTCGCTGCGCATATATACGTTCAGGCATTCTTTTTATAATAAATGATGCCTGGATCTTGTACTTTTTCTCTCACAAGCATATAAATTCAAAGTTTCTATAATGTTCTATCTATTCGACTAACAAATATCAAATACTATATGAGTAAAGGCGTATGTGGACCCCTATACAATATATTTATGTACAATAAATATACATAATAGTCTTGCTGTGAGTATTTTAAATTGTCGTCATATCAGAACTATTTCAGCGTCTGCATATACAGAATTGTATATACGTTTCACGATTTCTTAGCTTCAAAGTTAGCGAATTCATTTACCTTAGGTTGCTACTTTGTAATGGGTTGTGTAGTTGCTGAAATTGTGTGTAGTTCCTTAACCTTAACTCTCAAACACACCCCTGTCAACAGCTCTGTCCTTACCTTATTGAATAAAAAAACATGCTGCTTCAAATACATAAACGCTGCATATACATATATATTTATATACACACACACACACACATACAGACACACACACACACATATATATATATATATATATATATATATGCGTTATGCAGGCTAAAGTCTGTGATATATATATATATATATCACAGACTTTAGCCTGCATAACGCATATTTGAGCTGATTGTTAGGGTGTAAGATTGAAATAGTTATTATATTGCCATAAATATATAGTAATATATAGTAATATAATACGTTTCACGATTTCTGAGCTTTAAAGCTAGCGAGTTCATTTACATTAGGTGGGTACTTTCTAGACTTAAGGTTGAGAATATTGGCTGAACTTGATAGCATTCTATCAAAGGCCAGTGCCCTCCATCTCAATTGCCTGAGCACATCTTAAAAAGAACAGCATAACTTTTTCCATCAAATGACGTGTATTAGACAAATCTATCCCCCATGTTAAAGGGACAAAATTTCTCAATAAGAAAACGTTACAGCAATACAGCGAGAGAAAACATAATAACATCCCTGATGATGTCACGGGTGTGTGAGGAAAGAACTCTGAAAAACTATATTTATATCTATATTTTTAACTGTTGGTCAATCTTAACTATAATAAAAAAAGAAGTGCGGGACTGCATCCAGAATATAATCTTTTAACCAATTTGTAAATTAAGTTGGATTACTTTGAATAAATGAATGAATATTACATAATTTATCTACTAAATTTCATAATAAATTATTAAACATATATTTAAAATATTATTGCATATTCAAGACTTACTTCTTTTAAAAAATTCAAATTTCAGTACTTCCGGTATATCTATACTATATATATAGAGAGAGAGAGAGTGAAAGAGAAAGATGAAGCGAGTTGGATATTTTTTAACATCTGATGCGTGTGCGTGTGTGTATGTTGTTAGGTCTGAGATAAGGTTAGTATACGTTGTCCACCTTTCCGAACGGTCACCTATTCAGATCACAAATTTGATAGAGCATGAAGTCTAGGACCTGGTTACTGGAAGTTTAAGGTGGCATTCCTGACGCTTAAAGCCTGCAAGGACCGGGTCACCATTTTGGTAAAGTGTAAATTGAGCATGGGCGCTCTCAAGAACGAGATTAGAGTTATTTCAATAGTGTTAAGTAAAGATATAGCATTAGAAAAAATAGAAAGGATGGGGAACTGGTAGATAAATTAGACAAGGCGATTAGAAGTGGCATCGAAACTGACGTGCTAGCTGCAAGAATGGCACTAAACCATTTCTTCAATGCGAAACACGAAGGTTGCATTGTCAGTGTTACAGTGAGTGTTCTATGAAATGAGGGAACAAAATCTGTTCGGTGGACCCGTGGGACGGAGGCACAGCGTAGTAACACAATCCCGAATCGGTCTTTTTGAACGATTCCAGGCAGATATGTGCAGCCTTTCGGTAGCACTTTGCTGGTCTTCGTTCGAAGACAGTGGTGGTCTGCTCTACGAATTGTAATTAAATATGCTATACGTGTTGTCAGATCTCCTCGAAGCGGTCTACTGCAACTGTCAACGGAACGGGAGTATTCCCGGTTCTGTGAGCCGGAGCCGGGCGTAATAATGGTGATCAGAAAAGACGAGAACATAAGGGATACTTTAGACAATTGCAGGCCCATAACTCTTTAAAATTCAGTTTGAGATTTTGGCGAAAGTGTTAACGAAGCGGTTCGCAGTTGTCGTCGATGTTTTGTTAGTGGAGGCAACTGGTTTCAGTCCCGTCTTTAGCGTCTGGCTTGCTGCAATGCACAGCAGCATCTGATCGGAGCCGTTTCAGATCACGCGCTTGGTCTGTCAAAGATGCCGTCTCTCCTCCCTTCGGTATGTATTGAATTTCGAGTCTTTATTGCGAAAGCTGAGGCTGTTGAAGGGCATTCTGCACGAACCGGGTTGAGCAGGCGCTGTGTTGGTATATGCGGACGACATCAACGTGGTGATGTTAAACACCTGGGAAATCGAGGTGGTCAGCACCTTCTGAGACGAATAGGAGAAGCTGAAGCGAGCATTACTGAACCCGGAAAAGTCGATGGGTTTGCAGCTTGGTGAAGTTACTCGGAATCTGGTGGTTAAGAACATGGACGGAATAATGAGCAAGGTGGCCACTCTCATCTAGAAATATGCCGAAGGGAAGCTATCCCTGAAAGGTCGGTCTAAGGTGGCGAATGCGTACATCACGTCCGTCATCTATTACCGCCTGACTGTCGCTCCCTTCCCCCGTCCGCACCCCACCAAATTGGAAAGCCTGCCCTTCAACCTTTTGTTTAAGGGACATGTGTCACTGGTAAGCGGTCCATCTGCTGCTACCACATTCTACGCAGATGGTTGGACATGACGTGACAGATGATGCACAAACTTGCGATGAGCTTACGGCATCTTCAAATATTCTTAAACAATGAACTGGTGTGGTCACTGTTTGTGAGACAGGGCTTTCTGAAGCCCGTCTCTTTGACGGAGTTTCACTCCTTAGTCAAGAATAGACTGAGACTTTGCGCCAGGAATCTCGAATATTTCCAGGCGATCACTGCCTTCTGCCAGATGGGCAATAGGGTCAGTAGAAATTCCACTCTAGTGTTCTGTAGATGTTTAGTGTTTGGCAAGTGCAACGACGCTCTCGACGAGGCTCTTGGCGTCGACGAAATCAAAGTGACCCGTTTATTCCGTAGAACTTTCGAGCTGGGGCCTATGAATAACTTCCAGAAAACTCTCGTTTGGCAGTGCTATGGGAGAGCACTGCCATTTCCTAAATAAATTCTACAGGCATGGAATTGTGGTCAGACGGAACTGTCCTAGACGCGTACGGAAAGACGAAACCGTTCTGCAGGCGCTCCTCCAGGGTTCCTGCATTACTGACTTGTCGAGTTATGTCGAACAACTGTTATCGTGTGTGGGATGGATCCATCTATCGCCCGAATTCAGAGTGAAGTTCGCTGCGCTGTCTTCTTTGGGCCGCGAAGGGAATTTGTAGCATGTGAAATTTCAATGCAATTGCACTTTAGCTTTGAGGTTACGCTTTTCAAGAAACTCCCTCATTAGTACTATCATTTTTCTGAAGTGGCCGCCACCAGTAATAATTTTAAAATGCGAAATAATTACGTGGCTTACAGTCAAGACAGAAATGTAGTGAATGTTAGACTGGTGGTGAGTAATAACATTTAAAATCATTACTGGTGGCAGTCACTTCAAAAGAAAACTATTCGTAATGAGGGAGTCTCTTGAAAAGCTTGTAATCTCATAGCCAAAGTGTAATTGCAATGAAATTGCACATACTACAAATCACAAACGAAACTGCAGTCGGGACAACGAGGAATAATTGGGTAAATATTTGTCTATTTTTTCTTCACAATTATGTTTAGCGCGGATTAATTGATTATTTATTTAATTAATTCCTCTGTGCTATGAAAAAAAAAGGTAAAATGTGTCTATTTGTTCATCACACCTATAATTTTATATAGCTCTGGTCATTTGATTATTTATTTAATTCATTCATCAAGGAAAAACAAGTTGAAGGTGGTCACAACTCATATATATAAATATGTATGTGTATCCTCTATAATTTTGTTCTAACTCTCGTAAGGTTGAGTAACAATTAGTTTTAATTGACTGCTTCTTCTATCAATGCTATTACTCATCATCAGTCTCCCCTTCAGTACTTTTCGGTCTTGACTGTAAGCCACGTGATGATTACCCCGTTTAAAAGTAAACAGTGGGGATCACCTAAAAACAAATATAGTCCTAATGAGAGTCTCTTGAAAAGCTTCTAACTTGATAACTAAAGTTCAATTGCTATGGAATTACATATGCCACAAAGCACGAGCGGAACTGCAGCAGTCAGGACTACGGGGAATAATTGGGTTAATATTTGACTATTTCTTCGTCACAATTATAATTGTATTTAGCTCGGAATAATTGAATATTTATTTAATTAATACCACTAAGCTACGAGGGAAAGTTAGGTAAAGTTTGACTGTTTGTTCTTCACACATGTAATAATAATAATAATAATAATAATAATAATAATAATAATAATAATAATAATAATAATAATAATAATAATAATAATAATAAAATGCTACCACCACTATTCCCCTGTTAACTTGAGAGAGAAAGGGGAAGGTGGCGGTATCACTAGACAAGGGAGAGGCTAGCAAAAGATATAAATAGATTGACTTAGTGACCTGGCCGCCGGCCGAACGTCAACATCAACCACTATGGGACTGCTGGCTCACCCCTTCCTCACCAACAATATAAAAAGCCCCGGCACCACCACCGACATAGCCAACAACAATAACAGCCAACTACAACAAAAAGTATATTATATTATTGTAATGCACTGGGTGATTGCTGGCCTTGTGCCTGGAGTGGAGACAATTATTAATAATTTCATTCTTAAGCCACGCAATGCTCCCATTAAGGAACCACTCATGATAATAACAATTTAAATAAACAACAAAAAGAAAAGCCCGTGACCAAGAAATACCTGGATGGCGGCCGGCGGGGAATAGCCGTGTCTCTAGGGGAGAACGACCCCTCTAGTCTTGGTTGACACTCGTTCTAGAAGTGGTAACACGAAATGATTACCCCTTGGCGGATAAGGATAAAACGCGACAAAATAAAGTAAATGTCTAATGATAAAACCTCATACCGGATCGGCCGTCACCCGGGTAAAAAAGGGCCGCGTCCCTCAGAGAGGAACCAGACTGGGGTCGAAAAATCAGCTAATGGTTCAAACCTTCCCATCACTTCGGAGCTGGAGACCTCCCATAACCGGAATACTCCTACTGTTGGCTCTCCATGCTCACCACCAAGAAATCCAAAGAAAAAGAGAGAAAAATGGTCAAGGGAAGATAATAAAGAAGTCCTTGAGGCTTTCTACACTGCCATGTACTACCCATCAAATACATCGAATACAGAACAGACATATATCAACTGGAAAAAGAAACATCCCGAAAACAGAGGCTATATTGACAGTAACAAACTAGCCAATATACGAAGAAATATTGTAAGAAAAAAGTTACTAACTGATACAGAAATTGATCAGATCAAGCTATTAGCACAAAGTCAGCGAAGGGAAAATGAAACATGTGTCAGTGAAAACGAGGTAAACTGTAACACTTCGAATCCCAGGGTTGGGGCGGAATCACTGGCAACAGAACAAATTAAAGAAAGGATCGAAAAAGTGGAGGGAGTGCATGCTCAGGATGAAACTCCAAATGAAAATAATGAGATCGTAAATGATAAAGAAATGAATGAGAATGAACTGCCAACTTGAAGAATGAAATTATGATCGAATGGATGAAAATGAAAGAATCTGACATGGGGAAACGAGACACCCTCCCTAAGATCCAGAATTCCAAACAGAACCAAAAGATAATACACAAGACTAACATAATTCTCAAAAACATTATCATCACAAACAAACTAAACATTACTGATTTAACTCATCTCTATTATGCATCGGCTAAAGTCACCACTCACTTATGTGGAGCGAAGATGAAAAAACAAAGGAATTCCCACAAGAAATCTACTTGGCACGAGAACATCAATCGCCAAATAAACCTTCTCCAATCTGACATAGAAATTTTAACAATCTATAAAGTAGGTGAACATGTTAAACAAACTAAACTTAGAAAATTTAAAAGAAAGTACAGTATAAAATCAACAAGTGACATAGACATGCTGATAGAAATAATCAAGCAAAACGTGTCGGCCAAAGCTGCTCGTATAAGGCGCTTTGAAAAACGATCTAGATTCTATAAGGACAATAATATGTTCAAAAACAACCAAAGAAACTTCTACAGAAAAATTGGTAAGTCAACAATAACTGCTAAATCAATACCACCCAAGGAGGAAGTGCAAGAATTCTGGGAAAAGATCTGGGCCGAAGAAAAAGTTCATAACATACATGCCCCATGGATAGACAGACAAATGAAAGACACAGCTCACCTTGAGGAACAAACATGGGAAAATATAACAGTTGAACAGTTGCGCTTGGCTCTAAGAAAAACCAGCAAATGGAAATCCCCAGGAAAAGACAAAATACAAAACTTTTGGATAAATGCCTTCACAGAGTCTCATGAGCTGTTAGCCCAACTTTACAATGAAATAGTTAAGGAGCCAGAAAAGATACCTTCATGGCTAGTTAACGGCATTACATTCCTGCTTCCGAAGAATGATGAGACAAACAATCCCAAAAATTACAGACCGATAACTTGCTTGACCACAATGTATAAAATTTTAACATCAGTCCTAACTGAATACACATATGACCACCTGATAACAAATGACCTATTTCCCATTGAGCAGAAAGGGTGTAAACGAGGCTCATATGGCTGTAAGGATCAGCTTCTGGTTAACAAAATGATACTGGAAGATTGTCATAATAGACAGAAAAATCTATCGATTGCTTGGATAGATTATAAAAAATCATTCGATAGTTTGCCACACAGTTGGATTGAAAAATGTTTAGAGATTTTCAAAATATCCCCCGTTGTCAGGAGGTTTTTGTCATTCAGTATGAAGACATGGAAAACGACACTCCTTTTGAATAGTGAAACAAAATCACTGGAAGCTGGAGAAGTTAATATTAATTGTGGAAATTTTCAGGGTGACTCTTTATCACCGCTTTTATTCTGCATCGCACTTATACCATTAAGTAAAATGCTCAATGAAACAAAACATGTATATAAAGTCTATGACAAAACCATTAATCATTTGTTCTACATGGATGACCTGAAACTATTTGCAAAAAATGATGAACAATTGCAAGGGCTATTATCCACTGTGAAGCAGTTCAGTGATGACATTAAAATAGAGTTTGGACTAGATAAATGCGCCAAAGCAACGTTCACCAGCGGAACGCTGCTGAAGAGTTCAGACATTAATCTTGATCGGGGGAACGTGATAAGAGAACTTGATCAAGAAAAAAACGTACAAATATCTAGGTGTTTGTGAAGGAGACGGAATCAAGCACTCAACAATGAGGGAAAGGATAAGGAAGGAATGTTACCGCAGAGTAAGAGCAATCTTAAGAACGGAATTGAATGCAAGGAATAGGATCGATGCCATAAACACGCTTGCCATACCAGTAGTAACCTACAGTTACAATGTCATCAACTGGTCAAGCACAGAGATCCGTAGGCTCGATACAAATATTCGAAAATTCTTAACTATGCACAGAATGCATCACCCTAAGGCAGATATAGATAGAATATATCTCCCTAGGAAAGAAGGAGGGCGTGGGTTAATCCAGTTAGACATTGCGTTGAAAACTGCAACAATTGGATTATCTACATATCTAAGGGAATCACATGATTGGATGATCAAACTCGTTTTGAAACACGAAAGCATCAAAAGATCATATTCCATTACAAAAGATGCACAAAGATACAGTAATGGACTACAAATTTCAGAAGTCCCATTTACTGCTGAAATGGAAAACACAGAAAAAGCAAAGCAGGTAAAAGTAACTGCAAAGAAAGAACTGCTACAGAAACTGGCTATGAAATGGCAAGAAAAGCCTCTGTATGGAAAATACCCAGAGCGAGCTAACAATCCTGATGTTGACAAAACTTTAACCCATCAGTGGTTGGCATCCTCTGGACTGAAATCGGAGACTGGAGGACTGATTATATCGGCACAAGATCAGTGTCTGCCAACAAAAATTAACCAAGCCAACATAATAAAAAATGGGTGCAGCCCATTATGCCGTGTATGCAAAAAACAACCAGGGACCATTGACCATATAATTTCAATGTGCAGTCCTATAGCTCCAACCGAATACCTAAACAGGCATGACAGAGCTGCACAATACATACATTGGATAATGTGTAAGCATTTTGACCTGCCCCATCAAAAGAATTGGTGGGAGTATCAACCACCTCCCATACTTGAAAAAGATCACATCTCAATCTTGTGGAACTTTAGCATCCAAACAGACCGAAAAATAGATGCAAACAGACCTGATATAATATTGAAAGACTTTCAAAAGAGGGTATGCCTGCTAATTGATATGTCTGTTCCAATAGACAAGAATGTATCTATAAAAACATTTGAAAAATTGAGCAAGTATAAGGACCTGGAGATAGAAATTGAAAAAATGTGGAAATTGAGAACTAAAACAATACCAGTGGTTGTAGGCGCTCTGGGAATGATACCTAACGGGTCTAATGATTACTTATCTCAAATCCCAGGAAACCCGCGTATAGGAGAAATACAAAAGATAGTACTAATGGGAACTGCCCATATACTAAGGAAGATTCTGTCAATATAAGTACATCACAAGTCTAAACACTAAAGATGCATGTGTGAATATGTATGTTCTTTCTTGAACATGGCGGACCTTGTTTTCTCTTGAGGTCACTGGTTGTGACTTGGTGATAACTCGTATGAACATAAAGCAAGATAACTGCAACTGTAATAATAATAATAATAATAATAATAATAATAACAAGAGGGAAGAAAACGCACATGGTGGATATATATCGTTATGGAATCGCTCCCGTAAGTTTTTGATTTTTACTTATTTAAAACAACTGTGATAGAATAATTCTTATTACAAATGAAGTATAAGATTACATTTTTAACGCTCAGCAAGCCACAACGCATCACTTTACGGCATAGGGCCCCAATATTTAATATTTAATTTTGGATCAGAAATGTTATAGTCGAAAAAGAGGAAAAGGCCAAAATGGCTAAGTGGACAGACAGGCAAATAATTTCGCCACCAACACCACCACTGCCACCATCACCACTACCACGCCAATAACTCTAGTCAAGTTACCTCAACTTCTATTTCTACTTCAACTTCAACACCATCACTACACTACTACGATCACATCACCACCACCGCTGCCTCATTATCGCTACTGCCGCTATTCTCTCCCACTACCTCCTGCTAAGTACTACTAACACATCACCACCACCACCACTGCCTCATTATCGCTACCGCCACTATTCTCTCCTACTAAGACAGGCATCATAATATTCCCACCAAATGAGGAAGGCATCAAAATAGACTGTTTTGATGACCCGGTCAAAAAATCAAAAAACCAAAGATCAAAATCAAAACAGCACAGCAGCAACGAAAAACGTAAAGAAAAGAAAAAAGAAAAGAAAAACAAACAGTCAGACAAGCAGAAAAACTAAGTCAGACATTCAAACATTACATTACAATGAAACTTATGCTTATTTTTTTTTTTTTTACCTATTTGTTTGTTTGTTTATTTATGTTCGTCTACAGCCTGATAGTGCCACGCTAAAATCATCGAGGGTGATGAAATCACTGGGGGTGATGAAATCAAGGGAGGTTATGTAATTCACCAATCCTCGATATGAGTGCTTAAATGTCGAACTTAAACAGTTCGAATAACGGTGAAGAGGAGACTGGAACGTTATGTGACAGACTGTCACTCAGCGAGTGCACCCTGGCCCAGCAGCAGCGACTTGGCTGTCATCTAAATACTGCTGGTGTTGGAGGAAGAAGAAGAAGGAGAGGGGCAAGAACCAACAGGACGAAAGAATTGAATAGAACTGTTATGCAATGTTACCTGAAGAGTAACCCCAAGGGAAAAGGCTATAGGAAACGGATGCATAACATCTGGAACGAGATTGGTCTATTTAAATTAGATGAACAAAAATTGGCCGGGCAGGCCCGGGTAATAAGAATTAATGGATGGATAAGCGAGTTGGAACTGGAGGAACTGAGCAGATAGATTAGGTTGGAAATGGAGAGTGGAGTATGCCAGGCAAACGAGCTAGTGGGAAATGAAGGTGAAGAGGTTGAGAGACCGGAGGAAGCATCCGAAGCAGACAATGATCTGAATGCTGACATAAATAACATCTGGAACAAAGATGCGGCCATTGAGGGAATAATGCAGACAGGCTAGGACAAGATCTGGTTGATATCCTAAACTTAGTGGTAGATGAAATGAACAATGATAGTGGAAAACCTTTGAACCTAAGATTTGTAGACAGGAAAATGTTAAAAGAAACAACAGCTAAGGTAAACAAATGCATCCCATACCTTGAGGCGAGGAGCCTTCACCAATGCAACAATATCCTCAAAGCAACAGCAAATGCGGTGAGGAAATTACTTTGCGTAAAAATGAGAGGAAACAACAAACAAGAAATATTAGAACCTTGGTGGAAGAAACGACTGAATTGTCAAATGAGGGAAATGAGAAATGACATTGAAAAGCTTGAGTCCCTACTGAATGGGACACTACAAAACATAGACACTAAAAATAGACTGGAAATAAAGTACAACACTAGGAGGAACAAGCTTAATATTATCATAGAGGAACTGAAGCAACGCATTGTAGCAAAGAGTGCAAAGATTAGGCGATACGAGAGCAGAGTCAGTCAGTATAGACAGTATAGACAGAACCAGAAGATGTTGTTTGGACAGCTTGAAGGGAAAGAAAGAGGCAACGACATGATCCCTGAGGCGGAACAAACTAAGACATTCTGGAGAGGAATATGGGAGCAGGATGTTGAACAAAATGATCAGGCAGTGTGGATTGAAACAGTACAAAAGGAGATTAGTGAACAAGCACACCAACAAACTGATTTAAGTATCACAGTTGAAACTCTTAAATGGCAGGCCAAAAAACTAACCAACTGGAAATCACCAGGCCCAGATGGTGTGTAGGGGTATTGGATTAAAAATATAACATCCCTCCTCCCGAAACTGACAACCATGTTCAATGACTGCTTGATGTCGGGTGAGGTACCAGAGTGGTTGACAAGAGGTACCACAGTTCTGGTAATGAATGTTATCAACTATAGGCCTATCACATGTCTGTCCGTAATTTGGAAACTGTTAACAAGCATTGTATCTGAGGAAATCTACCATCACCTCCACATAAACAACTTGTTACCGGACGAACAGAAAGGATGCCGAAAGAAGTCCCGTGGTACCAAATACCAGTTACTTATTGATAAGATGGTAATGAGGAATTGTAAGAAGAGGCACACTGGTCTTACCATGGGATGGATAGATTACAAAAAGGCATTCGACATGGTACCACATTCTTTGATAACCAAAAGCCTAGAGATCTTCAAGGTGGCAGATAACATCAGACAGTTGTTGAGCAAAAGTATCAATTCCTGGGAAACAGAGTTAACATCAGGTGGAGATTCCTTGGGAGGCGTGAAAATCAAGAGAGGTATCTTTCAGGGAGATAGTTTGTCCCCTCTGCAGTTTGTCCTTGCCCAGATACCCCTGTCCGTTATATTGCGAAACGTGAGAAGAGGATACAAGTTGGGAAGAGGAGAGCTTACCATCAACCACCTCATCTTCATGGACGATCTTAAACTCTTTGGCAAGAGTGAGAAGGAGTTTGATGTACTTGTTGACACTGTCCGTATTTTCAGCAATGATATATGTATGGAATTTGGTATTAATAAGTGTGGAGTCCTAGTGAAGAAGAGGGGTAAATTGAGCAGAAGCTACGGAATCCAGGTACCAACAGGTGAGATGATAAAGAAAATTGACACTGAAGAGGGATACAAATTCTTCTCTGCTAATGGCTTAGTTGTGACTGGACTGGGGAGAAGCAGGAGGCGAGAGTAGAAGAAGGAGGAGGAGTTAGGGGATGGTTGTTGTGGCTGCAGACTGCTATGTGGGACCCAGGGTGGCTACAAGGTTTGGCTGGGATTGGTTTGAAAGGCTGGGTGACCTTCGATTTGACCGGGGGTGGGGGTTGCTTCTAAAAATATCTATCTTGGTATGTCTTAGAAGAAATCATCAACATTGACCTTGTTTATTTTGCCACAAAGAAGTTTTAGAGTTATTGAAATATTATTTCCATCCTTAGCAGGAACTTTAGATTTAGGTGGATGAAAAAAATGTTTGCTACAGGGTTTAGGGCTACTGGAATACCCATTCTATCTTCAGTAGAAGCTTCCAGATTCAGGGGAATGTAAAGCATTTAGTTTGGCACCTGAATGTTTTCATTTATTTTATTATCTTCGTGAAGGTCCTCCAGGACCTGCTGATGTGGGTGTTATAATGTGGTTGCTTGGTCTGCATTATATAGTTGTCAGAGTTTGCTGGAATCTTGGAGAAGCATACATTGCTAAAGTGTTAATTTGTCTAGGGTGTTGATTTTAAAGTGTGCCAGCTTTGTTTTAGTCCGAAATGGAAGCATTTAGAAGGGGTTCGTATGTGGCGAAAAATTGTGATTCCTTGCTAATGCGTTGGATGTAGGAACCGTTGTCTTTGAATTTGAAGATGGGAAAAATTCTAAAATTGGGTTGTTCATCAGATGCTTGGGTCGCGATGTGTTCACTTAGTGCTATCTTTCTGTATTCCCGTATTTTGATTTAGGATCTATGGACGGTCACACGTTGTCGGATGCTGTTTTTAGTCCGTCCTATGTAGTGCTCTCAACAACCTGAGCAGGTCAACACATATATCAGATTTTCTGATTCACATGTGAAATTGCACTTAACTGTGAAGTATTGTCCTTGTTTGAAGTGGAACTTCCAGCACCTCTGACAACTATATAATGCAGACCAAGCACCCAAATAGTAACACCCACATCAACAAGTCCTGGAGGACCTCCACGAAGATAATCAGATAAATGGAAACATTCAGGTGCCAAACTAAATGCTTTACATTCCCCTGAATCTGGAAGTTTCTGCTGAATATAGAATTGGTATTCCAGTGGCTTTGTAGCAATATTTTCTCCATCCCACTAAATCTAAAATTCCTGCTAGAGATGGAATTAATATTTCAATAACTCTAAAACATCTTTGTGGCAAAAAAACAAAGTCAATATTGATGATTTCTTCTAAGACATACCAAGATAGATAATTTTAGAAGCAAGCTCCCACAGTCAACTCTAAGGTCACGCAGCCTTTCAAAGCAATCCAGCCAAACCTTGTAGCCACTATTCAACCATCCCCTACCTCCTCCCGCTCCTTCTTCTTCTCCTCTCCCCTCCTGCTTCTACCCACTCCAGTCACAACAAAGCCATTAGCAGAGAAGGATGGACAGACAAAATGACTTTCTTCTCTGAAGGATGACGTATGTGAAAATGAACTTTTCTTCCCCTCTCTATATTTTTTTTATTCTTATCATTATTTTCACTATTTGTACAAATATGCAACCTAACAATATTCTGCATATCCGCAATTGATAATGCCTTTAATGCTGAAACCGGTATTGTAAATAAATTAATGCTTTGAAATTTCACCACAAATATCTCTTCAACATTTTCTACAGGAAAAATATTTTTCCTTTCTACTATTTGTTTTTATATATATATATATATATATATATATATCTTGTGCCAAGCTGAAAGTTATTGAACGATGCTGTTTTCTGTTATATAAAAACTACAATAATAACAGAACAAATCCTTTTCTTAAAACACTGTGTTTCCTTCAAAATATACACAACAAACATATAAAAAAAAGTAAATAATTTATTATTAAACAAAACACAAGCTGAACGACTAAAACACACATTAACAGTCAATATGAAAAGAATAACATATACAAGAGTTAACGAACTCTACAAACAGAAACGCATTAACGTTAAGGACGTTCAAAATCTCACCACACCATACGAGATATATGAACTCATGAGCGTCATTCGACATGAAACGAAATACGCTCGAAACGAATGCAATAGACATTTCAATAAGAAATTAGAATGGATGAAGAAGAAAAAACTAGAAGAAAGGAAAATAGAAAATTCACAAAAAAAAACAGATAACATCAACATTATCCGTATGACGGACGTAGCATTACCGCAGAATTTACCAATAACAACACAATAAATATTTATGGGAACACTTTAATCAGTGAACCAGAACAACATGTTCTACAGCTCCCACCAAAATTCGCTATCTACAAAAAGATTGATCCAATCGAGTGCAAAACGGAGCTGGAAAAGTGTTTCAAAAAATACGCTGGAATGCAAAAGTAAACAATAACCATACGGACAACAACAACAATAATAACGATAGTAGTAATATAAACAATAACTCTGAGTATAGAAATAACAGCTATGATAGTAATAGTCATAACAATAACAATAGCAGGAGAGTGAGAAATAGTAATAATAATAATGGATAGACAGAACAACAACAACAACCACAATAATAATGATAGAAACATTAACGACAGACACAACAACAACCACAATAGTAATAAAGGAAATAATGCGAGTAACAACAACAACCACAGTAGTAATAATAGAAATAATACGTGTAGGAATATTAATGATAAACACAACAACAACAAAAACAAGAAATATAATAATAAAAGTAACAACCACAATGGTAGAAATAACAGTAACAAAAACAATAACAATAGAGAAAACAACAACAATACATCTAGCAATCATAACAATAATAATAATGTTAATGATAGGAACAACAACAACCACCATAATAACAATAATAGCAACACACAACTATGACGATAGACATAATGACAACCCCTTAAAGAAACTATTCTTCAATCCAGCTAACAAAACATATCAGATGGGTAATATCTATACTACGAGGTTACCCTTTAATAAAAGGGTCTGTATACCACAACAAATAGATGATGAGACAGAGGCACAGTTCACCATAGCTAGATATAAGATTAGACAAATAGTAGACCGGTATACTAAGAGACAGAGCAGACCAGGGGTCCAACAACTTGGTAGGATACCTGTAGAAGGATTAGTTAGCCTCAAACAGCGAACAAGGGATGGTGGGGCAGTATGTCTACCCATGGATAAGTCTGGCAGGCTGTCAATAGACAGCATGCCGAACTAGATCAAGGCTATGCAACCCCACATCACCAACACGAGCGAAATTACACAGCAAATACATGAGGAGAAAGAGAAGATCCTCAACGCTCATAATGAGGCAGCAGCCATTGGCGTCAGCATAGCTGGTGACGTTGCCAAGCTTTTTATGGTATGGTGGGAAAGGAGACTCAAAGATCTCCTTGATGAGAGCTCCATAGACCACATCATGTACTCTCGTTACGTAGACGACATTAATATAGTAATTAGGACATCCCCACAAGAGAGCACTAACATGTATGATTTAGAATGTAGGACAATGGAAAGCAACCAGCTGATAGCTAATTCTATACACCAGATTATAACTGTAACTGTTGACTACCGTTCCAAACACCCTAACAATAGACTACCTGTATTAGACACGGAACTCTGGATTAACACTATAAACGAGAGAGCCCAAATTCTCCACTCACACTATGCTAAACCCATGGCCTCCAAATACCTGATACTCAAAAACTCAGAAATGTCCAGTAGTGCTAAGTTTAATATTCTGATCGCAGACTTGGTACGAGTGATGAAGAACGTGTCCCGCATGTGCGACCCAACAGAAATGGAAAGACACATCCAACACTTCATCAACCGCATGCAGTTCTCTGGCTACAACCAAAGAGACAGAGTCAGAGTATACGAAGGAGCCATGGAGAAGTATAAGACCCTCATAGAACTGGACAGGAAAGGAATTTGCCCATTATACAGGAGCAAATCATGGAATAGCTTAGATAGGACTTAACATAAGATAGGGAAAGCCACCTCATGGTACGCCAACCAGAGATACCAGAGTGTTATGTTCGTGGACGCTACCCCTGGAGGGATTTTAGCTAACCAGTGTAGAAAGGCCCTGAGAAAGACCCACTTAAATATTAAGGTGGTAGAAAAGCCAGGAACCACCATAAAATCCCTGATCAGCAAAACATACCCTTTTAAGAAACTCACGGTACTAATAGGAAATGTATTACATGTAAAGTAAACCCCCGGATAAACTGTAAAACTAGAAACGTAGTCTATAGCATAAGATGTACAGAGGGTACTTGCAGAAACATGACAACAACATACATAGGCGAGACAGCTCGTAGCATAGGTGAAAGGATAGACCAACACTGAGAAGAAAAAACGATTCAGTACTATACCAACACGTCAGACAACAACATGACAGTAACATAGACAACATAGAAATTAAAATAATATCTAAACATAGAAATGACTCAGCAGATAGGTAAATCATAGAGGTCAGTGAAATAGAACTTAGAATGTCAAAGCTAAACAGAAAAAATTAATGGAATAACAACACCCAAACAAACAATACTGACCTAAGAGAAATATAAATAACAAATAAATATATACACAAGCACAATAACAAACACATGAAAACACACACTAGTAAACTAAGATAGAATACAATAACCAATACACAGTCACCCAAACGCGAACACACATCAAACAATATACACACACGCAAACGCATGCACAGAGAAGAAGACAAAAATAAATAAATAAATGAATAAATAAATAAACAGATTAAATAAAGAAAGCGTAGACATACAATACAACAGGAGGAAACATAATAGCACCAATGACGATGTTCCAGATGTGCAACGAAAGAACTTTGTTAGACTATATATATATATGTGTTTGTGTGTATATTATATCGGTATTTTTGACCGTTGGTCAGTCAATGGTAAACATTGAGGACCGAATAAATTAAATTAACAGATATAAAAGATACAGAAGCGAAAACCAACCAAACAGTCAGTGTGTTCTGTTATTAATTCTGGCAATATTATTACAACAATATGACAAGTATAACAATATATATATATATATATATATATATATATATATATATATATATATATATATATATATATATATATATATATATATATATATATATATATATATAACGAAGGAAATGTGGTAAAGAACCAGGTGGACCATAACGCACCAAAGTAGAATTAGCCGTCGAAACGGCTTGAGCTCAGCCGTCGGGGTCTTACTCGTTCCTATATATATATATATATATATATATATATATATATACACTTATAAACGTGAGTCGTGGGTTCAACCGGTGGAAACTACAGTAAGGTCCTCAATATTTTAGTACAGTGTAAACATCAAATTTAATATAGAATTGACTTCTACAGGAGTAGGACAGCTTCATTCCAAAGAAATCATCAGGAAGGCAAAAGCAAATGCTGGGTAGCTGACGACGAAGACGTCATTGTTTCTAACTCTGGTTATTCTCAAGCTGGTATTCCTTTACCCTGTTCTCTGCTGAGACTCAATATAGGCGAAAACATAATTTTGATACTATTGTACATGGGTTGATTAGCTTCATTTGCATATAGACGTATCGGATAGCTCGTCTGGAAAATAGAATTAATGTATGAGTTCTAATATAATTGTATACATGCATGTATACAGCGTATCTTGTATATGTTTAACACCTATGCATATGGGCCGATTAGCCTCATTTGCATATACAGTTATCGACTACTTGTATGTATACAGCTATGTTAGAGCTAACACATTAATATATATATATATATACGATATTAATAAATGGAAACTATATTTATAAAACCATATTTATTTCATTATACATATTTCAGGGATACCAAATTAAGGTATGCCTTCATCAGACAAAATACAATATATAACAGTTTTACAAATAAGCTTTGACGTACCCTTTTAAAATGCAACCATTATTTTCCAAAAATAATGGTTGCATTTTAAAAGGGTACGTCAAAGCTTATTTGTAAAACTGTTATATATTGTATTTTGTCTGATGAAGGCATACCTTAATTTGGTATCCCTGAAATATGTATAATGAAATAAATATGGTTTTATAAATATAGTTTCCATTTATTAATATCGTATATCTACACCAAATACTTGTCGATTGCTTTATATCAGTTATAAAAATATTTACTTGTTGTATCCCAACAATTTTAAATAGAACTTTTGCATATATATATATATATATATATATATATATATATATATATATATATATATATATATATATATATATAAAACATGAGAAGAAAGAATACTGCGTGGTTGCAGATGGGTTACATATGATAAAAATAGTCCTTCGTCAGTGATTTTCCAACCTTCATTGGTATTTCATCGCTTTAAAAAATCATATACCTCCGGTTGGTGCGAGCAATAGCTAAATAAAGCTATTGGGACAAGTAAATCGCGTAAAGCGGGCGAGACAAGTAAACAAACAGAGAAGGATTGATAGCAACGCAAAGATAGGAAAAAACATGCAACATGGTTATCCGGTCAGCTTTAGCTGGGTGGATTTTATGAGCGAGCGGGATACAGACCATCCGACGTGAGTGACATGTGAGCAAGAAGAGAACGCACACAGGCCAAACGGGAGGAAGTGAGAAGGAGAGAAACAGAGAGTGAGTGAGTGGAAGTGGCCAGTCGAGATATATATAGATATATATATATACAGAGAGGGAGAGAGAGAGATGTATGTGTTTATGGCCAACACAGGATAGATCCGTTACAGGAGGAAACATCGTCTTTTCATTTGAATAAAGGGGTTTTTGAATTTGAAATAATATGGTGAAATATACCAATATACCAGGTAAAGAAACATCACTTTGTTTTGTTATATTCGTCCTCCTATAAACTTTATATATACATATTTATAACGCATGTATACAGTGTGACCCCCCCCCCCCAAAAAAAAAATGTAACACCTATTTATTAGAAAGATGTTGACGTATGTATACATTTTGTTGGACACTCTATATATATATCTATATATATAATTATCGCAACATTTGCATTATGTCATCTCTTGCCGATGGAATCGATTGCGTATACATGCAGTTAATATGGTTGAAATATATTATAGCCAGAGCGCTATTTGTATGTAAATAATAGCTATAGAAATATAACCTACGGAGACACACATTTCACTGAGAAAAATTAACTTTAGCGCAGAAAATAACTAACCGCCAATCATAGACTGCCTCAATCGATAAATAAATAAATAATTAAATATACAAATAAAATAATATAGGAAAATAGTAAACGGAATTATATAACAGATGTGCTCTCTAGTGATAATTCAGCTTTACAAATCATGTTATCTGGTCAATTTTGATTCAGATTTTGTTTCTTTCCTTATAACATTTGTTGCTATAGTAAATATATGCATGTGCGTTATGTATATAAATGTATATATGCATACTCACACACACACACACACACACACACACACACACACACACACACACACACACACACACACACACACATATATATATATATATATATATATATATATATATATATATATATATATATATATATATATATATATATATATATAGGTATGTATATATATATGTATATATATGTATGTATGTATGGTTACCAGTTGGTGCTACCGGTAACATGTATCCCAGTACAACCTGTCTCATGGTCGGGTCGTTGGCGACTAAACTGCCAACCCCACCAAGGTTTCTTGGTGAGGAGGGTTACTTTGGACATCCTGCAGGACTAAAAACAAAACCTGTCAAAGGGCAAAGGAGCTCTTAAGAGTCAATGACCATCCAAAATCACCGGGAGAGATGACCCCTTAGCCTTTGTCAAGGCAGAATTCTAGGATAAGGAAAAACTCTGCTATAACACCTGCAACCCTGATGGTATCCAATGATGTTGACTTGTTCTTCTTTTTGGTACATATCATCTTGGTTAAGAGAGTGGGACTGGCTTTGTGCAGTGCCTTTGCTCACTATAAAAGCTTCACGGCACAGGCATTGCTTTATATCTGGAGATCTCTCTGCACTTGTCGTCAGATGGTATCATGGGCCCAGCACTATGTGTCAATAATTGTCAAAAGTGTAGTGTTTGTACAAGAGTTTTCAGATCGCTGGCTGGACTGAAAAGTCACACTCGTTCAGCGCATCCGTAGGGGGTTCTCCTACATGGATATAAAGTAGTGGCCGTACTCGAAAACGAGTTGGCAGCCACCATATATATATATATAAATATATATATATGTGTGTGTTTTTATGTATATATATATATATACATATATGTCAGATCACCAGTTGGTGCTACTGGTAACCAGTATCCCTGTACATCCTGTCCCATGGTCGGGTTGTTGGCGACTAAACTGGTAACCCTACCAAGGTTCCTGGGTGAGGAGGGTGACTTTGGACATCCTGCAGGACTAAAAACAAAACCTATCAAAAGGCAAAGGAGCTCTTAAGTGTCAATGGCCATCCAAAATCACACGGAGAGATGACCCCTTAGCCTTTGTCAAGGCAGAATTCTAGGAGATGGAAAACTCTGATATAACACCTGCAACCCTGATGGTATCCAATGATGTTGACTTGTTCTTCTTTTTGGTAAATATCATCTTAGTTAAGAGAGTGGGACTGGCTTTGTGCAGTGCCTTTGCTCACTATAAAAGCTTCACGGCACAGGCATTGCTTTATATCAGGAGATCTCTCTGCACTTGACATCACATGGTACCATGGGCCCAGCACTATGTGTCAATAATTGTCACAAGTGTAGTGTTTGTACCAGGGTTTTCAAGTCGCTGGCTGGACTAAACATCACACTTGTTCAGCGCATCTTTAGGGGTTCTCCTACATGGATATAAAGTAATGGCCGTACTCGAAAACGAGTTGGCAGCCACCATATATATATATATATATATATATATATATATATATATGTATATATATATATATATATATATATATATATATACACATATATATATGTAAACATGCATATATACATTTATATATATATATATATATTATATATATATATATATATATATATATATATATATATATATATATATATATATATATATATATATATATATACATATATATTCTCTCTCTCTCTTTCTCTCTCTCTCTCTCTATATATATATATATATATATATATTATATCGGTGAGTGTGCTTGTATGTCGGTGTTTATACAGAGAATATTTATAGCAAATGTTGAATTAGAATTCTGTTGAGAATTAGAATAGAATGTCTTGAATTCTAGCAAATATTTAGTACAATAAAACACTATAGTCGTCGAGATTGCAGCTGCGTCTATATGATATTACCATATACATATATTTATATATGTGTGTGTGTGCGTGCGCGCGCGTTTGCCTATATATGTTTATGTATAAATGCAGATTCGTCCTACATATTTATACCAAGATCTGGAATCTCCAGTATCTTACCTTCACAGATTTAATTTATTGTTTTTATTTACATAACTTTTACCTCCGGTACAATACCACATGAATAGTTCCCTCGTCAATTTATTTCAACAGATTAAACTAAAGAGCCTTTAGACGTTTGATCGACTCGCTATAAGTATCGGCCAAATATCTCCTAAATCAGATCATTTTATCTTGAAAAAGGAATGAGATATTAGGTCGTGTTGCCTGTAGCAAGAGTGATGATTTTGGCCGGAACGTCTTTGAACATATCTCTGATAGATAAAAGATAGGCTGTGATAAATGCAACCAGCAAAGTAGCATCAACAATTTTAGATGACTAGCTAGAATTAGCAACCATATTTCCCTCCAATCAATATAATACAGGCTTAAGTAGTAAGAACCTCTCGGAAAAGCTGAACATTAGAAGGTCTTCAGAGAAAAAAAACCACCCTTCATGCAATTGCTTCGGCCATTACTCTCGTACATTCTAAATCTGTTGGGTTGTATCCACGTCATGACTCATGTGCGCCCTTCTGTTGATATATTTTAATCAGTTGAATGTTGGAGAGTCTTTATGCATTTAAACCGCATGGATATTTTGTTGACAGGGTCTAGCTGGAACTTCTTTCCGCTGTCTCTGATTTCACATCTATATTTAAACTCTTTCTTGAGTTTGAAAAAATAACATTAGTAGTCATGGAAGCGGTGACATCACAAGAGTGTCATTATCACTGCCAACACTTCAACCATGAATTAGTCAGAGTTTCTTCCTTTAGCGTACGCTAAAATACAAACCTATTACCCCCAGACATATCAGCTTCCTAGTTATTATCTTCCGGCCTTGGTCCTCCTCTTCCCAGAGTCTGAGAGTTGATTCATGAGATTGTAGGCAGATTTCCCACAAAGCCTCTGGCACCAACCTTTATGACAAGAACTTTGATTCTGAAGTTAGCTTGCGACAGGCTATTGACCAAACTGGCGGATCTTTCGGTCTGGGACGTGTGCTTCTTTTTCTCTACTTACAAATAGCAATCGAAATAAGTTGAATCAAAATCACCTCTTTTGATCAACTAGAATGGAATACGTTATCCAACCTCAAGCCACTCTTTTTTATGAATTCTGGTTCTTTTGCTGACCCTAGGAAGTCCGCTTTGCACTCTTGGTCAGCCGCACTATCCAAAAGACTCCACTTCCGTTGCCTGTATAGTATAGCTGTTCTTCATCATGAGTTGCTGCCTCCTACATTGTAGAATGTTGTTGGAGATAATACCGGTGCTACGGACTTTGCTTTTGCAGTACATGCCACATGAACGATAAACTCAAGTAGCCGATTGTGCCTCCACGTGTATCTTCCTTGAGCTAGTGCTATTCTGCATGAGCTTAGAATGTGTTCCACTATGTATCCACACTGGCAGAGTGGGCACTGAAGCTAATCTGATTTGCCTCACTTCTATATGTTCGTACTTGAGGGCAGGAGATCATAGACAGATCTGAGGATAAAACTGATTCTGTGAGGCGCTATATGCCACAAGACATTCAAGTTGAGAAACTTCTGGTGTGCACCTTTCAACGTAACCCACTAGCCTCATTGGCTACGCTATACTGCCTTCCAGAAACTTCTGCCAACCTTTTCGTTTTTCACCTGCTGTACACTCATCTTTTGCTTAGACTCTGATAAACTGTTCCAATGTTGTTACTCCCAGTCCCTGCCTATTAACCTGAATGTGTCCAAATATTTCTCTGATCTTAATGATTTCCTTTGCTATCTCTACTTCCCTCTTTAAACATGTAATGCCACGTAGTCATTATTGAGACAATTTTGAGCTAACGTCTCCAGGATCAGGGTTATTTTATGCCTAAACTATATCAAATGGTTGCCGAACACTGTACGGCTAAAAATTCGGGCTGTTTCTTTACAAACAAACCGAGCATTATAATAAATGTTCGGTAAACCCATACGTACATATATATGTGTGTGGCATGTATGTATGTATATACATACTACTGTACGGCTGTATACATATATGTATGTACGTATACATACTTATATTTAAATATCAAATTCATTTTATCGATAAAAGAAATGTCAAATTTGAAGTGATACTAATTATGGTCTGATGTTACAATATACACAAAATTATACAATCTGTTGCATAATTCTTCTGTTATTCATTAAACTAAGAGCATTGGTATGTTCTTCAACATTGTGTTTATTAGTCTACTTAGTGTAAATACAAAGAAACGAGTTGTTTTATTTTAATTTTATTTCAACAGAAATAACCCGAAATAGTCAAGCCTGAGATCAATTACGTAGAAATCAAAGGCCAAGATAACAAACTTAAATAGCATCTACGAAATCTATAATACACCTTCTTGCCAATAATATCAAAGAACATCAAATATGACCAACAATCACACTCAACCACATATCCTTAATATATTCATAAAATTATTTAGAAACATACATGTAACACGATTGTCCAAAATATCAAGCAACAATACTGTATAAGTAACTTATTAGAGGCATTTTAGACTACGTTAGGCCCACTTAGATTTTGGATATGCGATATTCACAGTTTATATCATAGCAAATTAAAGTCCTCATAGTACATGTCAGTAATAGAAAAATAACTTCCACACACCTAGAAACATACACATACATCTTGATTCCTAATTCTTGCCAGAAGAGTGCCCTAACTTCACTGAAAATTCCACAAAGATGTGTACGCAGTTGACGGTTCAGACCAGCTTTTGCTTTCCAAGCACTTTGAGAGATGTGACACTTGAACTGTCTATATCCTACCATTGCCGGCTGAGGTGTGTCTTTCTGTATTCTACCATGTCTGGTCATTCCACCAGCTGACTTCCAAATTAGCAACAGTCATTGAAATTTACCTTGGAGGGCGTGGCGTTAACATAATCTCATAGCACAAGTGGATCGATTTCTCCCTGGCTCATGTGACTTCAGATGGTCGATGAATCCAGCCCTTGATGGAAGAAATTTGCCACATAAATCGCCCCTCAATTCTAGCTGGATTTTTGCAGGCACTGCACCTGGATTTGGCTTACAGATTGAACGCTTCATAACAGCATGTTCCACTCGCTTTTTCTCAAAGACATTATATCTATACTTGATGATCAATGTTCATGATGGGCGGCCTCCAGGCAAAGCCTCAGTTTTCATATCCATCTATTTTCAAAATTAAAAAAAAAGAATTCTCGTGTAACTCATGCAATTTAATATGCATTAAAACATGTAATTTTTCGTGTTATAATCCCACATGCAACACGTGTATAATGTAATTAACATGACACGCAGGAACATGTGTATAATATATTCAACACCAGCACAACATGAAATGTAACTTCGAAAAGATACTAATATTTAAACCGATGCGCATAAAAAACTAATTAGATAATCATGACTATTTTCTGCAAACCCACTCCAAGGTTTATATTACAGCACTAAATGTATTTAGAATGAACTAATTCCGTTTTGCATGTACATATAAAACACATTAGGTGCATTTTCAAATGATTTAATTTTACTAGAAGAAAAACCGCGGTTCGGGCATTTTTCTGCTAGCATATGTAGTGTGCGTCTTGGTTTTATACGCAAATATATATATGCTTATAGATATGATATGTAAATTGAAAAGTAAATTGACAATATGTACTTCTTCACCCAATGATTTCTGAGAAAGTCGTGGGGGAAGAGTCCTTCTAAAACACTCTTTCCAGCGCATCTGTCAGAAGCAAACATCTGTAACTGATCCAGCTGGATCCCAAAGCTTTACCATCCAAGCTCATGGATGTTATCCCACTATCTTGCTCGGGGTCTACCTCTGGGTCTCTTGGTGTTTGGTTTTGCCCGTAAAATCTGTCCAGCGATTCTTTCCTGAGACATTCTAACCATATGCCCATAGTATTGGAGCTGTGATCTCTCAAACCGGAGAAGTGCCGGCTACCAGGAGTGACTCTCTGATCTCTGAGCTATACCCTTCATCAAGTAATGTTACTCCAAAGACCCTTCTGAAGAACCCCATTTCTGCCGTTTGTATTTGCAATTGTATTATTTCGGTCATTCCCAAGATGCATGACCCTCGGTAAGGGTTGGCAGGAATACCAGGAAGAGAGTGAGTTTGGCTTTTACACCTACCTCCCTTTTTTTAATGCTGAAGCTGGCGAATTACTGCATCAGCTTTTGCAATTCTTGCACTTAATTCAGCCTCCTGCCTTCTATCATTAATGAACACGGCCCTGAGATACTTGAACTTCTCCAGCTGCTTCAGTGGAACTCCATTCACATGTATATAAATTTGAGCGACTTCTGTCCATCCGTCCATAACAAAATGTCTATTTGTGTGAATGTATGTGTGTGTAAAAGGAAGGAAGGGTATACACACATATATGTATCTAACTTACTAACGGTAACACATACACACACACACACATATATATATAATAAATGTAATCTGAGTTTTTCGAATATTAATAATAATATTCGATTTGTATGCAATTATGCAAACAAACCTCAATTTTATAGCCATGTCAGTAGAATAAACACTTCATTCTTGCTCTTATGTTGGCATGCGAACAATTATTATTAATATTCGAAAAACTCAGATTACATTTATTGTATTCAGCCATGTAGAGCGAAATTTTCTTTTTTTACTTGAATATGGCAAAGCCGGCCATTTATCGCTCGTATACAGGAAACTGACTGGCGAGTCTGCTGATATGCACATCTGACGGATCAGCCAGTCTACTAATATGCAAATCTGGCCGATCAGTCACTGTGTATTTTTGAAAATAGCATATATTTTCACTAGCTCTGATAGTTTGGCAGGTGAACAGTGAGCTGTACTGATGAAGGGTGATACCCAGAAACATTAGTGTATGCAGTTCTGTTCGCATGCCAACATAACAGCAAGAATGAAGTGTTCATTCTACTGACATGGCTATAAAATTGAGGCTTGTTTGCATAATTGCAAACGAATCGAATGTTATTATTAATATTCGAAAAACTCAGATTACATTTATTGTATTCAGCCATGTAGAGGGAAATTTTCTTTTTATATATATGTATAAAACTCACTTGCAATAATTCTTTACACACATCTCACTGTGTAACACACTTATATTTGTGTAATATATTTGTATATATATATATATATATATATATATATATATATATATATATATATATATAATAAGGGTTGACAGACCCATCATATTTATCAATGCTAGTACCGGTTGTATCTCAGCGCACTCAATGGGCAATGTAAGATACAATACCAGAGTATACACATAGTTATTTGCCTCCAAACAACACACGTAAAACGGGTGCCTATAAAGTTCCCGGACTCGAGTTTCTGCCGCACTAATGCAGCAGTAAGGTGCACTGCACCATCTGTCTGCATATATTATGCAACAATGCACAATCGGCTAATGCGGCTTCAACAGCGGGCATCGCCTAATCAATAACCAATCGATATATATATATATATATTTAATACAATAACAGAGATAGCTTAAAGCTAAACTCTGACTGGTAACCATCTCACTTAACAAACATTAGGTTATATGTTAGTATAAACCCAATTTAAGTGTTTGGGGTGCTAACTATATGTATTTTGTGGAAAGCCAGTTGTATTATTTTATGACATATAATTAAAGTTAAAATATATCTCTCTTTCCAAACAATTGTTTCATTATAAGTTTTCTACAAATTAGGAGATTGTTTCCAGTTTATGTAGAAGCCTAACATATATTCATGTAAGAATATATTTAGGTGGGTGCTTATAAATCATCAGTGGAAGCCCATTAAACTTTGACATAAGAAAAAATTCTTACCGCAGTTAAAAATCGTGTCTGCTAAGCTGCTTCCTCACGCATCGAATGACCGCCAAATTTGAAATTCCAGCAGTTTTTGACTGAGGAAGAATTATAGCGTCACGAAGCGGGAAGGGGAGACAACCAATACACGAGAAAAGAAAAAATAATATTCACGCGGGTTAATTAGTTTTTTCAAAAACATTATCAATCCAACGTTTTAAGAACTCAATTGAAGTTAAAAAAATAAATGCATGCGTGTATTAATTACACACGCATATAGATATTTTCTTAGGCTAAAAACAGAAGTCGTACCTGAATAACAAACTGCATCTCATAACCGTAGTAAATACGGAAAGTTACGCTTTAAAGGGCAATCGGGAATGTAAATCTCTGGCCGAATTAAGAGTAAAATATTAAATATACGCGGGTTAATTAGTTATTTCAAAACTAATATCAATTCCACGTGTTAAGAACTCAATTAATTTAAAAAAATAAAAATATGCATGTAATTATTTACACAGGCATATATATATTTTCTTAGGCTAAAAACAGAGAAGTGACAACCAAAAAACCATCATATCGCACAACAGTAATAAATACGGAAAGTCATATTTATAAGGTACCTGGAAATAAATACCTCTGGCCAATCAAGAGTAAAATATTTAATACAATAACAAAGATAGCTTAAAGCTAAACTCTGACTGGTAACCATCTCACTCAACAAACATTAGGTTATATGTTAGTATAAACCCAATTTAAGTGTTTGGGGTGCTAACTATATGTATTTTGTGGAAAGTCAGTTGTATTATTTTATGAGATATAATTAAAGTTAAACTATATCTCTCTTTCCAAACAATTGTTTCATTATAAGTTTTCTACAAATTAGGAGATTGTTTCCAGTTTATGTAGAAGCCTAACATATATTCATGTAAGAATATATTTAGGTGGGCACATCAGTGGAAGCCCATTAAACTTTGATATAAGAAAAAATTCTTACCGCAGTTAAACATCGTGTCTGCTAAGTTTCTCCCTCACGCATCGAATGACCGCCAAATTTGAAATTCCAGCAGTTTTTGACTGAGGAAGTATTATAGCGTCACGAAGCGGGAAGGGGAGACAACCAATACACGAGAAAAGAAAAAATAATATTCACGCGGGTTATATATAAATGATATAGATAAACCAGTAGGTTCTAAGTACCCACAGAAATATATATGGTGTCTATAATAGTGGTTGTTCCATGGTACTAATTTGAGATACCAGATCTGTAAATATGAGCGGAACAAGTAAACATTAAACAATCTTTTAAATAAATTAAAATACAATTTAAATATTTACCTCTTCTAGTGCCATTACCGACGGTTTCGCTTATCAAAAGATTGG
Source organism: Eledone cirrhosa (assembly GCA_964016885.1). Classification (NCBI taxonomy): domain Eukaryota; kingdom Metazoa; phylum Mollusca; class Cephalopoda; order Octopoda; family Eledonidae; genus Eledone; species Eledone cirrhosa. The sequence continues at coordinate 359,943,799 of OZ024743.1, read as the reverse complement.
AAATTCAAAGAATTTCCAACGGAAAGATATAGCTCTTTAGATAGCTTTTCCAAACCTACTAGATATAAATCCACGTAGATGTCGATGTGGCGCTTTCTGCCCGGTGAATGAATCAAGACGTTAAAATGACCACTACTCAAGTGGGCCGTTAGAAAAAGCGGGAATAATAGACTCGTTGATATTTCATGCTACTAGAAATAGCAGCATGATACAACATTTTTTTTACAACATTAAGGAGAATTCACATAAATGATATAGTTATTCCAGTAGGTACTAAGTACCCACAGAAATATATATGGTGTTTATAATAGTGGTTGTTCTCTGGTACTAATTTGAGATACCAGAACTGTAAATATGAGCGGAACAAGTAAACATTAAACAATCTTTTAAATAAATTAAAATACAAGAATTTCCAATCTGTTGATAAGCGAAACCGTGGGTCATGGCAGTAGAAGAGGTAAATATTTAAATCGTATTTTAATCCATTTAAAAGATTGTTTAATGTTTTCTTGTTCCGCTCATATTTACAGATCTGGTATCTCAAATTAGTACCATGGAACAACCACTATTATAGACACCATATATATTTCTGTGGGTACTTAGTACCTACTGGTAATAATATCTATATCATTTATCTGAATTCTCCTTAATGTAGAGAAAAAAATGCTGTATCATGCTGCTATTTCTAGTAACATGAAATATCAACGAGTCTATTATTCCCGCTTTTTCTAACGGCCCATTTGTGTGGTGGTCATTTTAACGTCTTGATTCATTCACCGGGCAGAAACCGATACATCCACATCTACATGGATTTATATGTAGTAGGTTTGGAAAAGGTATCTGAAGAGCTATATCTTTCCGTTGGAAATTCTTTGAATTTCCAATCTTTTGATAAGCGAAACCGTCGGTCATAGCACTAGAAGAGGTAAATATTTAAATTGTATTTTAATTTATTTAAAAGATTGCTTAATGTTTAATTTTACGCTCATATATAAATATATATGACAGACACACGCATATATATATATATATATGACACACACATATATATATAAAACACACATATATATAACACACACATATATATAATACACACACACACACGTCTCTAATTTAAGAGTGCCGACAAACTCACACGTGCGCGCACACACACACAGTGTCCTATTACCATTGAAAAGCTTTGGCCCGGAAAAACATCCCCTCAATTGTGAAACCATCTGGGTTGTCCAGAATTGATGGAAAAAGACCTGACAATCTTACCATGTGCCCCTGGTTAATAGGCAGATGCCTTGTCTGGGACATCACAGATAGTGACTCTTTTGTTTCTTCCCACATCCTGCATGCAGCGGTAAGGGCGAGAGCCACAGCATCGGCAGCTGAACAGAACAAAATCCTAAGATCCTCTGATCTGTTGGCTAACTACATTTTCCAGCCTGTAGCGTTCAATACGTTTGGGGAAGTCGGGCTGAGACATTCAAGCCTAATTCCCATAGTATCGTAGCTGTGATCGTAGCTGTGATATCCCAATCCGGAGAAGTAGCGGCTCTACCAGAAGTGACTCTCTGATCTCGGCTCCCCTATCAGAGGTAACTGGTGAAGCTCGTGAGGGCGCTTGCTTGTTACACTACCTCAGCTACGCCTTCACCCGAGGTAACGCTGCGAGTGTGCTGGCTTGCCTCAAAAATTATTAGAGAGGTTTCCTAGTGCTCCCCGCGATATGGTTATCTTTTGCTCTGGTAGTATCTCGTTTGTCCACCCCTTTCGCCTGCCTTTTGTCGTATGTGGTCCTGGATGTGTGTATTATCTTCTTAGGTGTTGTATATGGTCCTAGATGTATGTATTACCTGCTTGTATGTTGCATGTGGTCCTAGATGTGTATATTACTTGCTTGTGTGTTGTATGTGGTCCTAGATGTGTGTATTACCTGCTGGTGTGTTGTATGTGGTCCTAGATGTGTGTTTAGGAGAGATGGTCACCATTTTAGAAGGCTGCGTTGTTTTAGAGGGGAGCTCGTTTCCCTAGCTTGGCTGCTAGACATCTCCTCTATTTTTTGTTAGGTGTAGGTAAATAATTAAACAAAAAGAACATACCTCGAGATTATATGTACATGAACATTTTAATCAGAGCAATAAACAAAACAGGTTATCATATCATTTGCTCCTCCTCGATTGGTAATTCGTAATTATCATTAAGTGGCGGTGTTCAAATATCCCGTGACCACATGGTGCAATATCGCTGTTTCGCCACAGTGAAATGCGTCTGCTCGCATCAAGACACAAAATCGAAAGAGAGTGTATTCAGCTACTGACGTCAGAACGTGACGTCAGAACGTGACGTCAGAACTAACGGCAGTTAATCGACTGCCTCCAAGTCAAAGCTAGATGGGGTGATCTTCTATATGGCCTCCCACCAGATTTTTAGAAAAAGAAATAAAAATCGGTTCATCGGACCATGTATGTAGAAAAACGATGAACAACTAGCAAAAACTCCAAACCAAGGAGCAATCAGCCCAACCGAGCATGAAGGGCACAACAAATTTCAAAAGAACATATGAAACAAGCATGCAAGAACGAGAAAGATAAAAAAATGTAAATACAATTTTTAAAAGTTCAAATAGTTCAAATAGGAAATACAGGATTAAAGCGCCGCAAAATTTCAGCTTAAAAATATACAGTGCTACACATTTTTTGGGGGCCAATGAACCCTCCGACCGGAACGCGTCGTAGTGTAATATATTGGTGATGGGGGGGGGGGGGCGAAGAAGCAGGTGTGTGTGCGAAAGAAATAGACGGGGGCGTTTGTGGCTCAGGTGTGATAGCGTCTGTCCAAATATGCTCGTTAGAGTCGATCAATAGAAACCGTCTCTCTGGAACCCTTAATGTCTACAGTCAAATGTTTCTCGGAACGAGCTAATACACGGTAGGGTCCAGAGTATGGTTGTGTGAGAGGTGGTCTCACAGCATCGTTTCTCACAAACACATGGGTCCACGAGGCAAAATCCCTCGGGACTGCAGATTTTACAGTTTGCTTCCTCGTATCCATCGGCGGCAGGTCCTGAAAATAAGAACGCAGACGGGATACGTAGGAAAGCGGATCTTGTGCAGCAAGATCGCCAGGGGCAAGCATTTGCCCAGGTAACGCTAGAGCAGCACCATATAATAATTCGGCCGGGGAGAACCCGAGGTTCTCCTTTATTGTTGACCGAATCCTCAACAACAAAATAGGGAGGTACTCGCTCCAACGCGTAGAGTCAGGAGAAGTCCGTAGAGCGGCTTTTAGTTGTCGGTGGAAACGCTCCACCATTCCATTAGAGGCAGGATGATATGTGGTAGTTCGGATGCGTTTAGCGCCGATGATGTTCGTTAATTCATGGAAGAGATTCGATTCAAACTGCCTTCCACGGTCCGTGGTAATTGACGTTGGTACTCCATATCGAGCGATCCATCCAGACACAAGGGCACGCGCTGTCGTCTCAGCAGTGATATCTTTCAAGGGGGTGGCTTCAGGCCATCGTGAAAAACGATCGATACCAGTCAATATGTAATTATGGCCACCGCTGATTGCCGAGGTCCCACGATGTCCACATTAATGTGGCGAAACCGGGTTACTAAAAGTACCTAGAGGAGTCTTAACAGGCCTGTGAACTTTTGATTTCTGGCAAGCAAACCAGGAAAGGCATCAAGCAGTAATATCACGTCTCATATTTGGCCAGAAGAATCTAGCCGTTATGAGTTTTAATGTGGCAGAAGATCCTGGATGTGAAATGCCGTGTAAACAAGAAACACAGTTCGACGATGGTTCAACGGAACAAAAGGGCGTGGCTCATCCTGCAATTCACAAATTCAGACGAAGTAACATCCTACGATTCGAGGGTAGGCTGATCGGCTGCCAAGCGATTCAAATCTATGTCATCGGACGACGAGATAGAAGCAATCGGCAAACGAGACAGGGCGTCGGCCGCTCTATTCATAGAACCCGGAATATGTTGAATATCATTAGTAAATTGAGAGATGAGGTCGAGATGTCTAGTTTCTCTGGGCGAGTATTTGTCGGCCTTTGCTTGCAAGGCGAATGTCAATGACTTGTGGTCCGTGAAGATGGTGAACGTTCTTCCTTCAAGCATGTGCGAAAAATGCTTCACCGATAGGTATATAGCTAACAACTCCCGTCCCAAGGTGCTGTAGCGGGTTTTGGCAGGTTTCAGCTTCCTGGAGAAAAATTCCAACGTTTGCTGTTGATCATTCCTACTTTGTTGTAAATCTGCGCCCACGGCAGTATCCGACGCATCAACACAAAGCGAAAGCTTAGCATTGGACACTGGGTGAGCCAGCAAAGATGCATTGGCTAGAGCAATTTTCGCATTCTCAAAATCCTCGAGCTGAGTTTCATTCAAAGAAATGTCTTCATTTTTCTTTCGGCAATATTTCAAAATGTCCGTCAAAGAGAAGAGTAGCTTAGCACAATTAAGCACAAACCGCCTATAAAAATTAATCAGCCCCAATAATTGGCGCAACTGACGGAGTGAGGTTGGTGGAGGAAAATCCTCTATAGCTTTAACTCTCCTAGGAATAGGTCAAATACCGTCAGCGTCAATGACGTGGCCCCAAAAATTCAGAGATTCGGAACCAAAATAACATTTTGATGAATTAATCCGAACATTGTAATCCCTCAAACAACAAAATAGAAGGTCCAGATGTTGCTCTGGAGAAGAGCTAGCATAAAGAAGATCATCAATATATGTGTATACAAAATCAAGGCAGCGAGTGACTTCATCCATAAATCGCTGGAAGGTGCTAGCAGCATTTCTTAACCCGAAAGGCACGGTGAGAAATTGAAAAGATCCAAATGGCGTAGTTATAGCCGTTTTCGGGATGTCGTCTCTGTTGAGAGGAATCTGGTTATAGGCTCGTATCAAATCGAGTTTCGAAAAAATGTTACAACCTTGCAACGAGGATGCAAAATCCTGCAGATGAGGGAGAGGATACCGATCCGGTACGGTCATCGAGTTCAATCGTCTATAATCCCCTGTGGGTCTCCAATCGCCAGAAGATTTTGGCACCATATGTAATGGAGATGCCCACGAGCTCGGGGAAGGACGAATAATTCCAAGCTGTAGCATATGATCGAACTCGGACCGTGCTGCTTTCAGTTTGTCCGCTGGCAATCGACTGGGACGCGAAAAAACCGGAGCACCAGTAGTAGTAATAAAATGCTCCGTGGCGTAGTTTGGATCAGTGACTCTAAAATTTCCATGATATGGGTTTCCGGAGTTAGCGATGAAGAATGTCGGGCTAACTGTAGAAACTTCTGCTGTCCTGCCACAAAGAGAAAAACCAGTCATATCGTCGACTAGGTATTGGTGACGGACGTCCACCGTCAAAGAAAAATTGTGCAGGAAGTCCGCCCCGAAAATCGGGTATGGAAGGTTGGCAACCGTGAAAACCCATTTGAAATCACGACGAAGATTTCGAAACTGAAGAGGAAGCGAGATCTGTCCAAAAGTTCGGATTGGTGACTGGTTGACAGCTTGCAATTCAATCGACGACTCGGGAGGAGTTACTGTCATACAATTAACAGGCCAAATAATGCACGAAGCTCCTATGTCTACGAGGAAGGCTCTTTCAGACAGGATGTCCTCTATGAAGAAATGGCGTTTCTGTTGTGTCTCGCAGAGTTCACTTGCCGCCTTTAATGACTCTGATCTGCATTTCCCGAAGCTGAATATTTACATGGAGTCCGGCAATGTTTTGCCTTATCCGCGAAGGTGGCATGATACCAGCAAAATAATGGATTGCTGGCGGGCGAAGTAGTATGCTGACGTGGAGTCGCGAAAGAACCCGAACGACTCCTAGGCCGCTGTGAATACGGCCTATTCTCCCTGCATAAACGAGCGACTTGCTGCCTCAAAGCGTCAATAGCCTTTAACGTGTCGAGACGGGCTGGTTCGAAATTGAAGAAAAAGCAACACACGGGTCCGGGGCGGTAGCCTTTCTAAAAAATTCTACGCTCCGATCAGCGGAGACAGCCATCTGCTCCAAAGATCTGGTATCTACAATATTCGCCAAGATAATCTGGACGTTGTTTGGCATGCGAGAGAAAAATAGTTTTTTTATAAATGAACTATCCTGATCGGGCGATTCGCTGAGGTCCCGAATGTAGCGTAAAAATTCGGACGGCGACCTGTCGCCTGAACACTCGTCCTCCAATAATGCACGAAACCTGCTCTCAGCAGAACGGCAGTTTCTCCTTAATATTTCCGTCCTCAAAGAATCATACGACGTACCGTTTGGCGCGTCCGTTATTAAATCCTTCACCGTTGTAGCGAGTGAAGAAAGAATGCCGCTTATCAAAACGATGAGCTTTTGCTCTGTTTTCACTCCGTTTGCAGCTAAATATACGTCGAATTGTGCAAACCAGAGTTTGGGATCACCTGAGAACGCAGGTAAATTAGGACCACTCGTTGTCAATCTATATCAACTTGGACGTATAAAAGTAAGTGATATTCACGGAAAAAGAATGCAGAAATTTCTTTAGATGTTCAGAACAACGGGAAAACAGCAAATTTCCTCAACATCCATAAAGGCAGAAGAACATAAAAAAATAAATGTTCTCAAGTGTCCATAGCAGGGAAAATAATCCGGAGAATTAGTAAAAAACAATCCGAAGTCGACAAGTCAAATCACATCATGGCAGGAACTCTCAGAAAAATATATATCGACAGCATATCACGCTGCTCAGTTAAGGTCGGGAAAAGACGGCATCACGTGATGTGTCTCAGCCAATCAGATGGGTGCATTTCGGAGAAGAAAGAAAATTGGCGGGAAAATGATCGGCCATTACAAAAAATAAGAATTCTTCTTTTTCTTTTGGTTTGTCTGCTTTAAAAAAAATGTTCAAAAATGTTGATAATCATTTTTTCTTTGTTTTTTTTTGGGGGGGGGGGTTTGTTATATATTCACTGCCCAGAGAATAGCATAATAGAAGATATAAGTGTTTCGCTTATAAATGTTCAACCACATGTTGTATCGGAAGGTTGCCATTTTATAGTGTTCGATGTTCGGGGTCAACCACTTTAGGAGCGATGCTCACCATTTTAGAAGGCTGCGTTGTTTTGCGATTTAGAGGGGAGGTCGTTTCCCTAGCTTGGCTGATAGACATCTCTTCTATTTGTTGTTAGGTGTAGGTAAACAATTAAGCAAAAAGAACATACATCGAGATTATATGTACATGAGCATTTTAATCAGAGCAATAAACAAAACAGGTTATCATATCATTTGCTCCTCGATTGGTAATTCGTAATTATCATTAAGTGGCGGTGTTTAAATATTCCGTGACCGCATGGTGCAATATCGCTGTTTCGCCACAGTGAAATGCGTCTGCTCGCATCAAGACACAAAGTTGAAAGAGAGTGTATTCAGCTACTGACGTCAGAACGTGACGTCAGAACTAATGGCAGTTAATCGACTGCTCTAAAGTCAAAGCTAGGTGGCGTGATCTTCTACATGTGTATTACTTGCTTTCGTGCTGTATGTGGTCCTAGATGTGTGTATTACCTGCTGGTGTATTGTATGTGGTCCTAGATGTGTGTAGTACCTGCTGGTGTGTTGTATGTGGTCCTAGATGTGTGTATTACCTGCTTCTGTTTTTTCTCTTTTTTTTTTCGTTTCCCTTTCCTTTGTATATATTATATTTGTTTGTGTTTTCGTTGTAATCATTATATTATTATATTTTTATGCAACTATTAATAAAACCTGTAACATCAAATAATTGTTTCTACTTTTTGCACAAGGCCAGCAATTATCCCAGTGTATTACTGTTACTTTATTTTATCGACCCTGTAAGGATGAAAGGCAAAGTTAACCTCGGCGGGATTTGAACTCAGATTATAAAGGGCTTTAACTCTATTCTACAAAGTAGCAACAAATAATGTGTTTGTGTGAAAATGTGTATATTTGTATGAATGTAAGTCTGTGAGTGTATATTTTTGTAAGTGTGTCTGTTTCCACGAGTAGTTATATACTCATACATATAAATGTATGTATATATGCACATACGCACACACAAACCCTTCAGCGTGTTGAAAAATATCCCAATCTCTTCATTTCTCTCTCTCTCTCTCTCTCTCTCTCTCTCTATATATATATATATATATATATATATATATATATATATGATATTAAATAAATGGAAACTATATTTATAAAACCATATTTATTTCGTTATATATATTTCAGGGATATCATATTAACAATATGTTATGCCTTCTTCAGACAAAATACAATATACACAGTCTTATAAATAAATAGATACGACATACCTTTCAATCACCTTGCATTTGGGAGGTTGATTTGGCAGTCAACCTCCCAAATGCAAGGTGATTGAAAGGTATGTCGTATCTATTTATTTATAAGACTGTTTATATTGTATTTTGTCTGAAGAAGGCATAACATATTGTTAATATGATATCCCTGAAATATATATAACGAAATAAATATGGTTTTATAAATATAGTTTCCATTTATTTAATATCATAAATATACTCCAAATACTTGTTGAGTGCTTTTATATCAGTTATAAATATTTACTCTTTGTTAACCCAACAATTTAAATATAACTTTCCATATATATATATATATATATATATCAAGATACAGAGCTTAGCGTTGTTTTGAAAATTAGCTTACTTTACAAACAGCGGTTCTATTTCACTATCTAGCTATATATATATATATATATATATATATATATATATATATATATATATATATATATATATATATATATATTTGGACGAATCGCACATCTGACTTGGTTTCAATGCCAGAGAACCAGTCGATTACCTCTTTTGTACAGGACCAGAGGCTGAGTTTTGACCTATTCGTTAGTTCTGGTATCACCCGGTCAATGATAGATTTGCTTAGTCTACCTAGGTCTGATTTAGAGAGAGCTATGAGGCTGACCGGTAGATTGCTATGATAAGTCCGCTTTGTGATCCTTAATTTATATCCTCGGTGTCCTAGGTATGTAGGGTTGCTAAGTTCCGTCATTATCGTTTTTGCCCGTTTGTTTATAAAACACTGTCTAGTTCTACACCTTGACACTGAAGTTAACCTAAACACCGAGTGCTCACCCGGGTGAACCTACAGTAACTCCAAGTTACACTCCCTGGAAATATATATATATATATATATATATATATATATATATATATAGATAGATAGATAGATAGATAGATAGATAGATAGATAGATAGATAGATAGATAGATAGATAGATAGATATCCAGGGAGTGTAACTTGGAGTTACTGTATGTTCACCCGGGTGAGCACTCGATGTTTAGGCTCACTTCAGTGTCGAGATGTAGGGCTAGACAGAGTGTATTATAAACAAACAGGCAAAAACGATAATGACGGAACTTAGCAACCCTACATACCTAGGACACCGAGGATATCAATTAAGGATCACAAACTGGACTTATCATAGCAAACTACCGGTCAGACTCATAGCTCCCTCTAAATCAGACCTAGGTAGACTAAGCAAATCTATCATTGACCGGGTGATACCAGAAATAACGAATAGGACAAAACTCAGCCTCTATCCTGTACAAAAGAGGTAATCGACTGGTTCTCTGGCATTGAAACCAAGTCAGATGTGCGATTCGTCCAAATTGACGTTGCCAACAACTACGCCTCTGTATCCCCGGTCGACATGATACTTACAAGATCGGATCTTACAATGGGTTACATGTAGGAGAGGATAAAGGTACTGAGATGAGGGACGGTGTGGTAAGGCAAGAGTCGTTATCCCTATGTTGAGTCAGGTTTAGTCGCTGGCCCTCGGCCGAATGTTTGTGCGGAGAAGGTGTTCATCCTCGTGTGTCTGCAGTTTATTATTATGTCAGATCTTGAGTTTATGGCCGATTTCAATTTAATGATCTCAGCCGCCTCGGCCAGGCATAACCTGCAGTGGTTTCTGTCGTTGGAGAGTTGGGCTACGCGTCTTTTAACTGACCATTTGATCTGGTATTCCATGTTCTTGTCTTTGAGGTCCCAGATCAAGTAGCCAGTCTTGTTTGGGAGCTTTTGGGCCTGTGTTCGAAGGAATTTTTGTGATTATAATAACGCTCCTTAAACGTCTACCGACAAGCAGCACCCCCACGCCGCCACCCACTTCAACATACGACCGGCACCACCAACTTATCACCCCCCCCCCCACTTGTACACACACACACACACAGACACACACAAACACATACACTACAGGCAAAAACATTCCTAGGAATTAATCCACCAATCAAAACAAACTTCACTGACCACAATAGGAACATCAGACTTTATCATACGGCATGTATACTCATTTTTCCATTACCATTACACGGGGTGTGACGAGTTGCGGACTACAGAGTCGGGTCAGATCATGACAGATGGAACCTGGAGCTGGTCAGTGGCGAGACGCGTATCATCAGCCAATAAACTTAATGAAGGAGTAACCAATCGTCCTTGTTATTTTATTTCAATATATATATATATATATATAAAGTATGTCCATAGAATCATTTGATAAAATATCTACACCATTTCCTCTCCCAATTAGCATAATCAACCACATAAAAAATCAATTAGACCAGGCTATAAGATTAAAAGGCACCTATGAAGAAATATAAGATAAATAAACGACAGCAATCTCTTCGCGGCCGACCGCCATAGAATGTTTACCCAACATTTCAACAGCACGTGGAAATCGACTAAATATACCGTCAAGCATACACAATTAGGTATAAAATTAAAGTTAGAAGAAATGCGTACACACTTACCATGATTATGTCTCTACCCTCGTGTTCGTTCGCATTTTGAGATATCCTATTAAGGATAAAATATCGAGCTTCGAACTCTTCAGGAAACAAACTCGTAGGACAAGTAATTTTCTAAAATGATCCCCGCCAGCAATCAATCACATTCTTTCTGACTTGATCACTGCCACGTCACGATTTTTAGCCATGTTGAATTTGTTTCTGGCGGGGATCATTTAAGAAAAATCTTCGTCCTATGAGTTTGTTTCCTGACTAGTTCGAAGCTCGAGATTTTATGGCGGTCGGCCGCGAAGCGATTGCTGTCGTTTATTTATCTTATATTTCTTCATAGGTGCCTTTTAATCTTATAGCCTGGTCTAATTGATGTTTTATGTGGTTGATTATGCTAATTGGGAGAGGAAATGGTGTATATATATATTATCAAATGATTCTATGGACATACTTTATAGTATGTTGTTCTGATTATTTAATTGATTAATTCATCATTGAGCCACATCGTGAATGGTTGCTGTGACTTTGTTTAGTTTGTGTATATGTAAATCTTTATATTTATATATATATATATATATATATATATATATATATATATATATATATATATATATAAGTATGTATACGTACATACATATATGTATACAGACGTACAGTAGTATGTATATATATGTGTGCATGTATGTATACATGCATACATATATATATGTACGTATGGATTCACCGAACATTTATTATAATGCTCGGTGTGTTTGTAAACGAAGATCCCGAATTAAGCCGTACAGTGTCTAGCAACCATCGTTGCTCATTTGTTCAACACTGACAAAGGAACGCTGTACTAGTTTCAAGCTTATTAGCTATCGTCAGCAACGTATACCTTTCTGCCAGCCGTTAATATGCATAAGGAAAGTATGTGTGTGTTGTGTGCTTAGTTTGCGTATGTGTTACATCCGGGTGCCTGTGTGTGTTTTTATCTGTTTTTTTATTTGTTTTTTTACATGTCACTAGTTGGTTGTTTGTTCTATGTGTGTGTGGTTTCAGTTTGTCCTTAATTGTAAGTTGTGATGTTGCTATTCCATCATGTTTTCTATTTAATTTTGTCTTTTCTGTGTGTAGATTTTATTTTTATTTCTATGTTCTCTAATTTGCCTTTATGTTCTATTTTAGCATGTTGGTGGAGTACAGATCATTTTTTTCTATCTTGAAGCACTCGCCAGTGTTCATTTAATCGTTCTCCTATACTACGAGTTGTCTCACCTAGGTACATTATATTCTTATCTTGACATTGTCCCTCAGTACATCTTATGCTATATACTATCTTTCTAGTTTTGCAGTTAATATGGGGGCTTAGTTTACAGATTATGCATTTATTATCTATACAGGGACGTCTTTGAAAAGGACAAAATGAAAACACACACACATAGAACAAACAACCAACTAGTAACATGTAAATAAACAAATAAATAAACAAATAAAACACACACAGACACCCGGATGTAACACATGCGCAAACAAAGCACACAACACACACAAAAAAACAATATGGCGTAGGACAGAACAAAGGAGAGGCTCAAAACAAAACAAAACAAAGAAAAGAATCCCCAGTCACTGAAGAGGTCACAGAATGTGTTTCAAAAGAACTTTGACAATATATGAACAACCGTCCGGTTGTGGAGCCAACCATCCAACAGGACATTTACAAATTTCTTAAATTTAGGAATTTAATTTATAATAAATTGGAGTGAAAGCACTGGTACGTGTCTTTCTTATTGGCAACATGAGTCTCCCAAAGTATAACAATATATATATATATATATGTATATATATATATATATGGTGCCGGTGGCGATATACCGGAAGTATGGAAATTTGAATCTTTTGAAAGAAGTGACTCTTGAAATATGCAATAAAAGTATCTATGTTTAATTATGTGTTATGAAATTTAGTACATAAATTATGCAATATTCATTCATTATTTATTGAAAGTAATCCAAAAGGGCGGTGGATTGGCAGTATCGGACGCCATGCTTTGACACATAGAGTTACGACCCTTGCTATTCTGAGTTCAAATCCCGCCGAGGTTAACTTTGCCTTTCATCCTTACTGGGTCGATAAAATAAAGTACCAGTAATGTACTGGTTAATTGCTAGCCCTGTGCCAAAGTGTAGAGACAATTATTTATTGAAAGTAATCCAACTTATTTTACTAACGGGATTAAAAATATATATTCTGGACACTGTCCGGCATTCCTCCCTTTATTATAGTTAAGATTTCCTCTCTATGACGTGTTTTGTTCATAATTTCTTAATTTGTTTTTTTATGTTTCAATATATATATATCGATCTACCGTGTGGAATTAACCCCCCGAAACGATCGTAAAACAACGAACAAATTAAGCACATATCGTCGGATTCTGATTCACTTTCATTGTCCAATACCCCCTCACGCGTAAAAATATATATATATACATAGAGAGAGAGTGAGAGAGAGAGAGAGAGAGAGAGAGAGAGAGAGAGAGAGAGAGAGGAGAGAGAGAGAGAGAGAGCCAAGGGCACTGCTATAACAGCTTACTGAATCCATAATTTTCCTAACACAAGTCCAAACCAGTCAGACAAGAGCAGTATAATGACAGCAATAACGTGACTAGCACTAAATGTGTGCTGAAATACGCATCACTATTAAGTGAAGATATATTGTGACGAAGTTCATACTGCTTGCCCCCAACCTAATGTAAAATCCTGTATGGATAGACTGAATACATATAAACGTGCACTTGCATAGTATCCGATTTATCACCGCATGTCGGAATGTGGAGTATAACCCATAGCTTGTGTATAATATGCCATATCTGCTACAATAGAGTTGTGTCTTGCATCTAGTCGTTTGACTGACTGATTCCATGTCATAAAGATCTTCTTCATTAAAACTGACCTAGAGATATGTACCATACAACACGTCGGCGAAAGTGTCATATCTCAATTCTCCAAAACTATATGGTATTTAATTATAACACGTAGACTGTGCAAGTTCAAGAAATTACTACCTTTAGCACTCATTTGCCCACGCATTTTCTTAACTGGAATCTAACTCTAAATCGACAGGCTCAAAGTCATACTGAACCAACCAATTTTACGATCGTTTTTTTTTTTTCATGCTAAGTAGACGAAGTCAAATATGAAATATCAGAATCAACAAGATACCCACACAATACCAAACGACGACGATACCTTGAATTACCGACTACACAAGTTCAAAAACTTAAAACAGTTGAAGAAGATACATCAAGATTATAAAATTATGCATAATCATACTCAATATGTGCCACGTTCTTAGCCTTTTCTTAGAAATAGAAATATTGTTGTCCATTCAACGTTGACAATGTATTCGAGTCAGGTTGTTCCCGTTGCACAATCAACACCGTCTGTCTTGGTGCGTATATAATTCTTACAGTGTGTGATTCGTCCAGTATTTTGACCAAAACGTCTATCTATGTGTAATACTTGCGAAAACACATAATATAAATAAAAAATAATACAATTATACACATTGTTTATCTACGTGGTTCAAATATTCAGACATCGCTGGCAGTATATATATAATTCATTTACGGGCCTGATTCAGAGCATCATTTATTTGTTATTAGATATTAGTAAATACCACAACTTGATTTACATTTTTTCTTGGTTTGTTTTTATTTTGCCGCAATCATATTGGTCTCAGAAAATAAAATATCTATATCTTTAAAGATTATCAATATTGAAGCATTACTTTAAAATGTATTGTGTAAGTGAAGATGTAGGATAGGTGTATGGACGCAGGCATATTGGTTTGTGAAAATGTGGTCTGAATACGTGGTCGTATGAGCTTATGATGAAAGGAGGTTACGTTTTTATGCATATGTGTGTATGTAATTGTATTGTGGTGGGTCATGTATGTGTGCGTACAAGTCGGATGTAAGCGGGTACGTGTAAGACTAATCACATGAAATGGAAAGCGGGACTCAGTAATAGGCAATGTGGATTATATGATGACATTGTTCGGATTTTCACCAAATGCGAGGTCTCGTGTTTTTGGTATTTGTTGCTGTATTCTCTGTTTGAATTTTACATGTCAAAATCGAATTAATAATTGCTACTCTGAGACAGCAAATTCAGTTCGTTTATCGTCGAGAATTTATGGGACCATCCAGATTTATCGACTCATGTTGCATTTCGGCAATGATGACAGAAGTAAATTCCTAATGTACACACCTCAAACTTTTATTCTCGTCTAAGTTAGCGGTCATGTGTCGATGCTATTTTTAGCTTTTCAAAACCAGGTATGGCAGGAACTTTCTGGGTATCAGTTGTTGTTATTCTCTGTTCTCTGTCTACATATTGTTGCGCAATCTATACAAAGCCCTTTAAAGATTGAATTAGTAATTGGCACTCTGAAGGAAACAATTCCTTCCCTACACCATTGAGTGTTGATCGGACAATCAACGTTTATAGACTCTTGATGTTTTATGACCACCGATGACGATTTAACTTATATATATACATACATATATAATATATATATATATATATATATATATATATATATATATATATATAGGATCGATCGACTTTCGTCAAATCAGACCGAGGAAACAATGTTTTCGTCGGTCTTTCCAGTTGCTAATACTATCTATCGGTCGCAACTCCAGGTAGAAGGGGCAACGTGAAATAAAGTGTCTTGCTCAAGGACATAACGCATCGCCCGGTCCAGGAATCGAACTCACAATCTCAAGATTGTGAATCCAATTCTCTAACCACTCAGCCATATATATATATATATATATATATATATATATATATTGTTTCTGGGTATCACCCTTCATCAGTACAGCTCACTGTTCACCGATCCGTCACTGTGTATTTTGGAAAATAGCATATATATTCACTAGCTCTGACAGTTTGGCAGGTGAACAGTGAGCTGTACTGATGAAGGGTGATACCCAGAAACATTAGTGGCTGCAGTTCTGTTCACATGCCCACACAAGAGCAAGAATGAAGGGTTCATTCTACTGACATGGGTATAAAATTGCGGCTTCTTTGCATAATTGCAAACGAATCGGATGTTATTATTAATATTCGAAAAACTCAGAATACATTTATTGTATTATGCCATGTAGAGTGGAATTATATATATATATATAATGTGTGTGTGTGTGTGTGTCTATATATGATAATAATATTATCTATACTTATATATATATATACACTATATATAATTATAAACAGAAAAGGTCAGTATTTTTTTATTTTTTACCACATTATTACCAGTATGAAAAATAGCTCAATGTAAATACATCAGATGTCTTACAGATACAAGGCAGAAATATAAATTACAGAATAATCAAAACTATGTTCAAAGAATTTTATTGCTGACAATAGTTTCTTCCAAACCTTCGTTTGGAATCATCGGTGCATTTGAAAAGTAACATATAATTGATAACACTAGTGTAACAACAGTAACATCTACATATCTTTACGATTGTTCTGTGCAATAGGTGGTTAATTATATGCATACACTTTGCAAATACTCCGATGGAACCAAACGAATGTTTGGAAGAAACGATTGTCAGCAATAAAAAAAATTGCTTTGAACATAGTTTTGATTTTTCTGTAATTTATATATATATATATATATATGTGTGTGTGTGGGGGGGGAGGGTGTATGTGTGTGTATGTGTGTATGTGTGTGGCATTTTTCTGTACATATTCTACCCAATACATATTTCACCCAGAAGGCTTTGGTCAACACGATGATGTAGTATAATACATTAGCTCAAAATATCATGCAGTATGTTCGTACCCGAAGCCTTGTGATTACGAAGCAATCTTCTTAATCGCACAGCCATAAACTAGACTTAATACTGCTGGTTACAGCAGACCATTAGCAAAGAATCGAACCGACCTCTATGTATTTCAGCGAAATAATTTGTCTTAGCAAATTGCTGCCTGCGATTGGCGTGCACACGTTTCACACTATATATATGCGTGTGTGACTGTGACCTGATGTGTGTGCGTGTATAATTGGATGAGTGTGCATGCCTGACTATATAAATTTTCATTTTTATTAAATTAAGAATCGTAAACGTCTACATAATAAAATATGCCTTTAGATAATAAAAATAAATATTAGCAGAAATCACATTGTTGTATATTTGGGAATGCATTTCATTTCATCTTTCTTTTTTAATTTTATTTTTTCTGAAATTATTCCAATTTTTAAGAATGAAATCATTCTCTATGATTTAATTATAGATATCATTTTCAGAAATAATTTCATTTTTCTATGCCTAGTAAGTTTTGGTTCAACCTCTGTTTTACTTCAAATATAGCGAAGATTCTATCTTGATCACAATCGAAATTATAGTTGTTTTTCCATAACATGTTTCTTCTGATCTGAGGTTAACACATTTCTCCGAAAATATAATATATCTATGAAAAAAAATACAACAAAGGTTGACTACTACATAATCAAATTAGTCTATTGCTATTGATATAAAACATGGATTTATCTTTCTGATTTTCTCATGTTATGAATGTGCCTTATGTATAGCACAATGTTTCAGATATAACAGCAATGCTAAATATAATGTTGATTCCTTGTATACGAAAGGTCGCAAGCGGGCTTTGAATCTGCTACTTGAATTGAAAACAATGGTGACTAATATTAACACCATTAAGTTTCATTGCTCTATCATGGCTGACTTTGATATAAGCTACAGTAACATCGAGTAATATCCCTACTGTAATAGTAATCACGTTTAAAACTTTATGTTGTTTTTTCGTGACATGTAAAAACTGAAGAAGTATTTTCCTTTTATGATGTTTATAGAATAAAGAAAAAGAACAAGGAATTTCGTTCAGAAACTGTATATCAGGAAATGGGATTCAAGTAATTGTTAGCGTATTATACTAGTTCCTTATGACAATTCGCAATTATCTGTATATATTTGACGGGGAGGAGATACATTTTCCAATTACAATATTTTCTTAAGTTAATGGAATGTGCTTCAGCCTCTTAATAACGAGTTACCGAGGAAGCTTAACAGTATTCATGCAACCGGTTAGAAATCGAAACCATATATCCCTCAAATAATACAAAACCGTTTCTAGAAAGTAATAAGGTATGAGATATTGTGATCCTAGATTGTACTCTGTCTGATTAAAAAAGAGATAGATGGTTACAATTCGAATGACCTTAATTTAATCGAAAGATTTCTGAATGAACTGAGCTAAAACACAACAATTTCGAATGAAAAGCTACCCATGCTTAGTAAGTTTAAAAAATGATATCGTTTACCTAGTGACAAGTTGAAGTTATTTTACTGAAACCGAATTCCGAGGGCGAGTCAAAAATTATCAGCACTTTCCCCATAACATGATTTTAGGTTTATTACACTGCTCATGCATGTTTTTAGGTGGTACTTTTGTGGTCACGTGATCGCAATTTGAGCTTCATTGCGCCAGTTTTCTTGTTGCCGTTACAATGTAAAAATGGCCGCTTCGCTAACAATTTGTACCAAGGAGGAACAAAGAGCAGTGATCCGATTTCTCTGAAATTCATCGGGGGCTTTTAAAACAATATGGTGACATACACTGCTGTGTATATATGAGTGGGTCGAGAATTTTAAAAGTGGCCGGCAAGCGTAACGCCCGTCAACCTCCACTACTAACAAGAAGATTCAGCAAGCTTGAGAGATGGTAATGGCGAACCAGTGAGTTAACATCGATGAGGTACCATGTTCCCTGCAAATTACTCATGGTTCTGCCTACCAAATCATCCACGACGAGCTTGGCTTCCATAAAGTCTGTCCCAGAGGTGTCTAACAAGATTACCGCAGAGCACAAGCGCAAACGTGCTGGGGTCTATTTGACCGTTACAACAATGAAGGCGAAGAACTTTTTAGTAGAATAGTTATAGGAGATGAAACGTGGTTTCACCACTATGAGGTAAAATCCATAAGACAGACTATAGAATGGAAACATCCAAGTGTACACTGCTAACGGAGCTGCCATGTTTACGCTGTAACAGCACCAGGAAAACTGGCGTGAAAAAGCACAAACCTCATCCACGTTACCACAATAGTACTTGCTGTAAGCACGCATGAACAGAAGGCAGTGTGACAAACCTAAACATATGTTGTGTGGAAAGTTGGAATAATTTTTAACTTACCCTCGTATAAAAGATGAAGATGACTTCAAAGATATTTAATCGAGGAACATGCAGCCAGGAATTCATTGCTATATTATCGCTAAAACTTCTAAAGATAACAACGAAACCTTCATCTAATCACATTCTAACGGTTTTAAAATGATATATTGAATTAAAACACCTGGATAAAAAACGGGATGATCAAGTCTCGCTGTATTTGATCATTGGATTGCTTTATCAAAGTTGGCTAGGAGTTAAACTACAATTAGATATCTTAAGACATATATTCTGCTAATTTACAATCTCTAATGAATTAGATTTCGTGCCAACTCCATGATCCTCATATCGACGTTAATTAAAACACACTATTATCGTTCACTAATACTGAATACGACATATACGTTGATGCTTTCTAGAAATTAAATTATTGTACCCCGTAACACTAGTTTAGTTAATTTGCTTAGAGAAAATCGAGTGGAGAAAAAGTATGTGTAAACACGAAGGATGTTAATATTCTCGATGCTTTCTGTTCTCTTTGCAAATGACAAGAAATCAATGCGTTGTCTTATGAGTAGCAAATAGCATAGGGTACATAGTATGATAACGATTATCCCAAATATAAGAACGCAAAAATAGTATGTCTACTATGTTTGCAAAGCGTTGAATGGTAGATACAATCGATGGTTTGATAACATTTATACCGAGTAAAGAAACTATCCATACTTTGAGTATTTATTATTTACGGTGGATTGGCAGTATCTGTAGAGGGTCGCACGCCATACTTTTCAGCAAAGTGTTACGGCCGTTTACGGTCTGAGTTCAAATCTCACCGAGGTTAACTTTGCCTTTCATCCTTACGGACTCGATAAAATAAAGTACCAGTAATGCACTGGGATGATTGCTGGCCTTGTGCTAAAACAGGAAACTACAACAATATTTCTACCAAATGGAGTCCTAACTATAAAACAGAAACCCATGTTTTAATAATAACATCAACGTTAATGACAATTGTAGGAAGAGAGACACAGGTAACACGAAGCACGATGACAATAATAATAGTATTAATGATAAAATATTGTAGTGAAAATAAAATATTGGGCCACATAGAAATATCCCACCATTTTTCAAAAGGAGCTATTTTGGTAGAGTTTTCTGGAAACGTTGACTGCTACGCATGCGCATATGTATAAGAAGTGAAGTTGAGGTGCACTATATGGATTTCTCATTTTCTGTTATGTCGTCACAGGGAAGCAGCATGAACCTATCAAAAACGTTTATTCGCAGCTGTTTACTTTATGACTTCAAATCTGGCCTAATGCACCAGCATCGAATCATCACATTAACAATGCATTTGGGTCACTGCTATGACGAGCAATTTCGTGAGCTGGTGAAATCGATCCCACTATAAATATCACGTCAACTCTCCGAAGTGCTTGGGGAATCGCTAACAACCATTTCTAATCGCTTGCATGCAATAAGGGAAGGACCCCAGTTTGACAAACTGACTTGTCGTAATCGTGAATGTCTGTGACAGCTGCGACTTCTCTCTTCTCCTACCAACGCACAACCAACTGGATATGTTCCATTGTCACTAGTCATGAAAAATGTTGTCTCTAGATTAATGTCAAGCGCAAGCGATCGTGGGTTGATAAAGAGAGTGTGCCTCAATTCTAAGCAAAGCTGGCCTCCACCCTCACAATGCCATACTGAGCATCTGGTGCGATTGGAAAGGTGTCATCCATTATGAGCTGCTCCCACCTACGTCTATTGACAACTTGACAGAAAAGCGGTGAAATTCACAGAGGCGCGCCTACACCATGCTCTTTCAGGATAGCGCTCGGCCTCATACATTAAGGGTGATCCAGGAGAAGTTGCTGAAGCTAGATTGGGATGTTTTGCCATATTCACCGTATATTCCCAACCTCATACCTACAGATTATCATATCTTTCTTTCATTGAGCTATTCAATGCAGTCAAAGACTTTTGTAAATGCAGACCATTTAAACCAATGTCTGACGGAATTCTTGAGTCGAAGCCAGAAGAATTCTGTAGGGATAGAATCATGTGCCTTCCTAAACGATAACAGATGGTAATCGCCAATGGTGACGATTATTTTGACTTGTAAAACATTTCTAATGTTAAAAAGGCCAAAGTCAATACAATTTAAAGAAACGGGGAGAAACCTCTGTCCAATCTAATACATTTATATAAAAGTCATGTATGCGTGTGCAGCTGGATCTGTCTGTGATGGACAAAGTATGCAAAAAATCCCGACCTTATATTGTCAATAAATAAAGAAATGCAGTCTTAACATAATCACATGAAACAATAGAAGAATGAAATTATATTGATGCTATCTCAAAACCTGTCTAGGTGGAACATCTACGAAACGATATGTAAATTTGATATATTTATATATTTATATAATCAATGAGTTAATGCTCTGTCGGGTAACCATGTACTGTATATGTACAGATATGTATATATCGTATCTTTAAGCTACTTAGTACACCAACATCTACTACATAAGCACTAATAATATGGAAATTAGTATCTTTATATCATAGTTACGGCTACATTTGATATGCCGTCAGATACGTGTTTCTTTGGGGTTGTTTCAGAACACTACGATGAAACCGGAATAAGAATCGGAATTCGATTAACGGTATTAAGAACCTTTTTTGAATTCTACATACATGGAAATACGTGTGTCTAACATGTTTTTCATGTCTAAACACATGTTGTGTATATTTATGTATAACTTCGTGCTATCTTACTTAACTCTGCACACGGAATATGTACAGATATGTATTTATCGTATATGTATTTGATATGTATTTGATGTATAATATAATACATACATACACCGACACACACCTACACACCTACACACACATACACACACCCACCCACACAAAGATACACGCACACACATACGCACAAACACACATACACATACACATACACACACATATATATATATATATAAATATCTTTAAGTCGTTTGGAAGCCTCGACAATGCAAATGGGTAAATCTCCGGGTAACAAGATCAGGTGGTGGAGAGAGAGATGTAAGTGGGTGTACGTTGAGATGTGTGGTGTGTATGAGATGTGTAGAAGAATGAAGGAAAGAGTATAAAGGATAAAATAAAAATAACAACACGAGAGAGAGTTACCTTAGGAGAGATTTAATAGTCCCTATATATTTCGGATTCACATCCATCAACTGGGGGTTTTTCTGGGGTGGGGGAAATGTAGTCTGTCGGACAGGTGCGAAACGCGTCCTCCGCTGTTTGTTGTTTTGAATATCTGAGGTATTCGGCAGAGTGAAATGGGGTCGGTCGGGCAGAGGTCAGCGGCCGAATGAGGCAGTGGGGTGGCGCTAGCTGTCAGTCCAGTCTCTGTTAAATGTTAAATGTTACTGTGTGTGCGTGTGCGTGTATTGTTGTCTCGCTTGAGTGTGTGTGTGTTTGCGTGTGTTGTTGCCGTGTTCCTCTGTATTGGCAGTGTAGTATGTTCGTATGGTGGAATGCTACTGTGTGTGTGTGCGTGTGCGTGTGTTGTTGTCTCGTTTGTTTGTGTGTGTGCGTGTGTTGCTGCATCGTTTGTTAGCTTAAACCAGCCATCTCATTTCGCTTCTCTCTGATCGGTTGTTTATTTGCGGTTGCAGGCGTTTGATAAAAAGGGCTTCCTTGATACGTAACGTGCCGACGTTTCTTTCAGTCGCTAGAATTGTGACAATGGGCCTTCCGTCTTTGTTTCCGCATTTGTCTATGTTTTTCCGGAAAGGTGAGGCCCTGGTTTTAGTGTGTTACTTGATAAGGATGTGCAAAGGTCGGATTGTGCTACCTATGTAGTATTGGTTGCACTTGTCACATTCTATCTCATACACGACGTATGTGCGTAGGCAACAGTTCGCATGGCGTATCGGGCAGTCTCTGAGGGAGCATGCGTCAGTAGATTTCCCGGGTTTCTTGGAGAGGCATCTTCGCAGGGAGGGGCCCGAGTGGGCCAGGTGGATGTCGAGGCCCTCCCTCCGTATAGCCTTGCGGATAGCGTTGGTGGTATTCTCGCCCAGGTGTGACATTTTAAGGAGGCACTTGCCTTGGGTGCCTCTCTGTCTTTTGCGTCTGGTGTCTCCTATTCTGTCTGTGATCGAGGTAGAGTACCCGTTCGTCTCCAGCACCTCGAGGAATCGCTTGGTATGAGTGACATCACTCGCGGGATCGCTGCATCTGTTTTTGATTCGCGCGATCTCGTTCGTGATGCATCCTCTTTTGGCACTGTTAGGGAGGGCGGACTTGTAGTGAACGAACAGGTCCTTGCAGGCTGCCATTCGGTAGAAGTTGCAGTGGATCCTTCCCTGTTCCGTGATGTTGATTCGGAATGAAACAGTGATGTTGATTCGAATGAAACAGTTTATATGTATATATATATATATATATATATATATATATATATAGTATGCATGTATACGTACATACATATATGTATACAGACGTACAGTAGCATGTATATATATATATATATATATATATATATATACATATGCATACAGGTACACATACATATATGCACGTATCAGTTTAGCGGACGCTTATTATAACGCCGCTTTGTTCATTTGTAAACAAACTGAACAGCCTGAATTTATGCCATACGGTGTTAAGGCAACCACGTCACCTTTTTGTTCAACACTGACACAGGAACGATGTACTAGTTTCAAGCTTGTTAGCTATCATCAGCACCGTTTACCCATCTGCCAGATAGTTGAACGTTC
>OZ024743.1:359867535-359915035 GCA_964016885.1 Eledone cirrhosa | reverse complement strand
AAAATCGAATCTCTGGCGGTTTGCAAGTAAATTCGGCCTACTTATATGAAATGATCAATTAGCAAAGCACTCGATAAGTTGTGGCCTTAGAGTAATAACATACGTTTAAATAGCTTGACAAATCGAACATTGTGGTAAGCGAATCTAACACACAATATAGATCAAAGTAACGATAGAACTAATCATGTTGAGAAAAATACACCTGGACAAATCAAACGATTAATCGTTCAATGTGTTTCTTTGAATCCGAAATCAAATATCAGATTTACATGACTGGCAAGCTCGTGGTATTCATGATCGAACGGAGGATTCAGTTTTTCCACAGGCTTTTCATTCTGCCTAGGACCGAACTGATAAGCTATATGTTGCTGCTATATATATGCTGCGTATCGTATCTATAGCTGTCACGTGTTAATTCCGGCAAGGGAAATAACCCCCGGTTTTTGGCGGGTCATTCAAAATGTTAGACAAAGGAAATATTTTATTTTCCGCTAATCATCATGATAAGCTCTCAACTAGATGTTATAAAACAAACACAAATAATTAACTAATCAACAGAATTGTCTAATTAAATTAATTAGTTAATTATTAAATCTAGGAGAATAATATAATTGGAAAATAGTAAAATCGAATCTCTGGCGGTTTGCAAGTAAATTCGGCCTACTTATATGAAATGATCAATTAGCAAAGCACTCGATAAGTTGTGGCCTTAGAGTAATAACATACGTTTAAATAGCTTGACAAATCGAACATTGTGGTAGGCGAATCTAACACAAAATATAGACCAAAGTAACGATAGAACTAATCAGGTTGAGATAAATACACCTGGACAAATCAAACGATTAATCGTTCAAAGTGTTTCTTTGAATCTGAAATCAAATATCAGACTTACATGACTGGCAAGCTCGTGGTATTCATGATCGGACGGAGGATTCAGTTTTTCAACAGGTTTTTCGTTCTGGCTAGGGCCAAAGTGATAAGCTATATGTTGCTGCTATATATATATGCTGCGTATCGTATCTATAGCTGTCACGTGTTAATTCCGGCAAGGGAAATAACACCCGGTTTTTGGCGGGTCATTCATATCATATATATACTATATATATATATAATAATAATAATAAATGTCAAGAATAAAATCGAAAGAGGGCTCGATAGAGATAAATATATATCAAATATATAAAAACCATAGAGCAAATATTTATTAAAATAACAGATTAAATTTTAAGCAAAGAATCGCTGCTTTCACGGGATCTTCTGAAACTCACCGATTCTTTGCTTAAACTTTAATCTGTTATTTTAATAAATATATATAATACCAGTTGCTTGCCAAATGCGAAGAAAAATCTTGATATATTATCCAATTAAAAAAAATACAGGGCATAATTTTTTTTAAATCAATTGACACCCAAAGAGGTATTTCAAATCATTTTAATAATGTCTACACGCGTTTCTACTTCAATATTAATATATAATAATTGTTTCTACTTTTTGGCACAAGGCCAGCAATTATCCCAGTACATTACTGGTACTTTATTTTATCGACCCCGTAAGGATGAAAGATAAAGTTAACCTCGGCGGGAATTGAACTCAGATCGTGAAGGGACGTAACTATGCTGGAAAGCATAATCCAACCCTCTACCGATACTGCCGATTCACCGCCCTCAATATATAATAATAATGCTTCTCCAGTATTCGGAATATAAGTGTCCCTAAGAAACACAAGAATCATAGACAATACAGTAAAACATTTAAAGGTTTTTTTTAAAGTTTTTTTTAAACAAATACAAAGAAATGTAATTCATCTCAGGGGATGCAAATACAAAGCAGTTATTTAATTGTGTTAAATAAGCCTGAAAATGTTCAGCAATAAGAAATGAAATAATGTTTGAAGAGATTTAAAAAATAAGAATGTCACTTTTATCAGGAAAAGCACATGCGTGGTATTTAAATAATTGTTTATAAAGGTCATTGTGTTTTCCACAGCAAGCGATTAGTTGTAAATAAAAGCAGATCTAAAAAAATAATTTATATTACATAGGAATATCAAATGCACGCTTACTTATTAACTATGCTTCTATCATAGAGAAAACAACGCTTTAAGAAAGATCAGTATGGCGTTAATTCTGATATGCATGCAGTGTCTATGAAAATATATCCAAAACGATAATGCTGAAACCGGTTTTAACTTTAGTCATGCGTGTAGGTTGATAATGAATTACTCTATAAAAGAGTATTGCTTTAAGTACAAAATACTATAAACTATTAGATAAAGAACCTTATACTGATTCATTAAAAGATATGCCATTCATTGAAAGAGTTAGTTACATATTAACGTCATGTGGCTCAAACTGTGTTATATAAAGCAAAAAGAGAGAAGTGTGTTGCTTATTAGAAAACTAGAAATAGTACAAATCTACTGTAGTATTTATTTATGGGAGAAAACAAATTATTAATATATATATATATATATTAATAATTTGTTTTCTCCCATAAATAAATATATATATATATATATATATATATATATATATATATATATATATATATATATATATATATATATAACGAAGGAAATGTGGTAAGGAACCAGGTGGAACGTTATGCACCAAAGTACTCTAGACTTAGGGTAGTAGAGTGGGTAATATGAACGAGTAGGACCCCGACCGCTAAGCTCAAGCCGTTTCGACGGCTATGTCCAGAATTAACCGTCGAAACGGCTTGAGCTCAGCCGTTGGGGTCCTACTCGTTCCTATATATATATATATTTATATTGAACTCTAAAACTATTAGACTATCATACTCCCGGCACCAAACCTTGAAGCATACATAAAAAAACTTAACTTAAGGCAATTAAACAACTCTACAAAACAAAACATTTTAGTAACAGATGGGCTGAACGCTATATCTGCCTCCCAACCACGAAATGGGAGACGGGTATTACACAACCCACCTGTACCGCTATCACAACCTATCCATGGTATACCCGCTACCCACAACAAAGAATGTAACTGCCATCTACCTGAAAGATGTCCATTGAAGAATGAATGCCTAAAGTCCAACATTGTTTACCAATGCACGGTTGAATCGAACGACCGGAAATGGTATTATAGCGGTCTACCACCACCTCGTTTAAATCTCGCTGGTACCGTCATCGATTCTCAATCAAACATCATAATCACCGTTTTGTGACCACGCTCGCCAACAAGACCTGGCAACTCCGTGAACACAACCAACAGTTCACCTTAAAATGGGATATACTTTCCAGCGCTAGTGCATATCGGTGTGGATTGAAGTACTGCAGGTTATGTAACCTTGAGCTCTTTTACATATTAAAATCCAAAAACAAACTACTTAACGATAGAATTGAACGATCATTATACTGCAACCACAAACTAAAAGCTAAATTCTCTCACTATAAAATAACTTAACATTCGAACCCGTAACTATAACACCGCTTTCTAGCTAACCACCTTCTCTTCCCCCCACACTACAAGACAATACACTGCTTATCACTATAAATGGTAACTCAGTGCAATTCCTAGATTACTACTACAAACCCAAAGTTCACTCACCACCAAACTTCGTCTGTCCCCTCTCTACCTCTCTCTCTACATCCATTACACTCTCTCTCTCTCTCTCGCCTTTGGCCTACTTCCCTCTCAACATCTATGAACCTGCCCTCTGGGGCAATAAATAATTCCGACCTTAACTATCAACGCATCTCTCCAAAAGTAACCAGTATAATAAAACCCCTACCATAACATTTTGATTAAGATATCTACAAACCCTCTCTCCTACTTCTCCAATCCCTGCATATCTTTCTCTCTCTCTCCCTCTCCCCTACTTTTCTCTCTTCCTTTTCTACTCTATCTTCCCCAACAACCCCACTTAATGGTATTTACATTGTACATTTTACCATTCTGCTCTGAGGAAACAGTGTTCACAGCATTGGATATTTGAGTTCTGCAAGTACCTGTGAATTTGCACATAGCATAACTAGGCTGTAGTACCACCGTGGAAACACTTGTAAGGACACGGAATAAATTACCTTTTTATGATGTCTACCTGTCATTATTCATTCTTTATATATATATATATATATATATATATATATATATATATATATATATATATATATATATATATACAGTATTTTCCGATGTGTTGTAATATAAATATTACACACAGTAGATTATCAGCTCACGTAGAGTTTGCTCGACGGTTCCAGTTGTAGTTCCAAAAGTAATCCGGAGAAAAATAGAAAGATTTGAATGGATACAGTTTAGTTGAAAGGAATTTATTGACACGTGTTTCTATAACAGTTACATAACCTAAAACAGCTGCTATCTACAAACTTTTAGTTATGCAGACATTCAATATTTCAATGTTATTATTTACTGCCATTTCATCAGAATAATATTACTGAGGACCTATTTAGTTTTTATAGAGAATATTAGGAGGGAGGGGTGAAGTTGTTAGAAGAATAGTTGAAGGAGTGGTTTTTCGATAGCAGTGAGAATTCTTGGTGGCAGTGAGTAATTAGATTCCCATCTGTTGTTTTGACATTTTTTATAGAATATATTATTGGTTATTTTTCTAAATCTATAGAAGGATTAGAGATAGTAGAGATAGTAAAGATATGCGTGGTTGGTTTTGTGTTTGCACTTAATTAACATTCAGACTTAAATTTTTCTTTCAAGTGTACGTATCCTTTCACCCACGCATTCACAAACAAATATATTTGCACACCTCTACAAAATACATATACTCACAATTCACATATTCATACTTACATATATATACACATGCATACACATATATATACACACATGTATTCATGTACATACATACGCGCTCATGTGTATACATTTTCATACTCAACTTATCTTTATATACACACGTATAGACACACACATATATACATACATACTCTAGTCCATGTGTACACACATACACATACATACACATCCATATACACATATATACATACACACATATATATATATATATATATATATATATATATATATATATATATATATATATATATATATATATAAGCACTTTAATACATGAATATACACATCAAACATATATATATATATTTACTTATTTATATACATTTTCACATATATATACATACTTATGGACGTTTTTAGA
This sequence comes from Eledone cirrhosa, assembly GCA_964016885.1. Lineage (NCBI taxonomy): Eukaryota > Metazoa > Mollusca > Cephalopoda > Octopoda > Eledonidae > Eledone > Eledone cirrhosa. The sequence goes on along the minus strand of OZ024743.1, from coordinate 359,909,872 downwards.
CACATTCATTATCGCATATTTGTACCTATTCTCATCAGCATATCTTTCCATTATTAGTGTGGTAATTTAAGGTTATTAATATATGTTGAGAAGAGATTGTTTTTATATTTTTCTAACTAGATTAAGGTTTATATAGTGGGGGGATGTCCCTCTTTTATGTAATATTCGGCTTGTAGTGGGGAAAAAAGGGTTTTAGTTCTGTGACGGCAGAATAATGTTCGTTCAATTCTGTTATTCAGCAGTTTCTTCTTGTGTGTGATTATGTAATAAATCTCAAGATTACACAATTTGCAGAAATTTTGGCTCCTGGAAAAGCTTTGGGTTTTAGCTAATTTTTCCCATTTTAGGGTAAACCTTTGATCGCTATCCCTGAGCGTCCAAGCTTTTTCTGCTAAAGTTGTTACATTTCTTTGGCTCTGGTGTTTTATTGAGTAAGAATACCTATACAATCGAGATTTAAACGATGTTGCCGTTGATCCTACGTAATACCACTCGTTGCCTCCGGATTTAATGGTACACTTATAAATAATATTTTTTTCCAGGCAGTTATTGCCGAGGGGGCAGTTGTCAGGATAGGTGCAGTTACAGTTGTGTACGTTGGGTTTTCTCTGGAGTAGTATTGCGGACGAACTTAGGTGTGGTTTATTTATGTTCTGTAGTGTATTGTTTACTGTTTTTTTTGTGTTCTTTGTACTTAAGTTCTTAGTGTTTTCGTTTAACCTTCTAGTATTGATCTTTTTTATGTGTTGTTCAAGGTTTAACGCTGTAGAGTATGACAGTCTTATAGTGGTAGGGTTTAGGATTTTGTGGTATTTGTGTGATGTGGGAAAATGTCTTTTAATTATTTTAAAGAAGAGTACTGGTAAATTTGTACTAATGGAACTATTGTATTCGGGGTTATACCATAAGTACTCTTTGCATCGCTTTCTATTAGTTTTGTTTGTTGGTTTACTGGTGTGCATACTATGGTAGTAAGTGTGGTTTGGTGTTGTGTTATTATATCTACCGATGTGGGATTTATTTTGGGTGTTTTGATTGTTCCCATCTATGTACTCTATTTTGTTGAGGTAGCCTGCTTTACTAAGGGCGTTATCGTAGTACTCGGCGTGTTCCTTAAATACTTGTATGTTAGAAGATAGACCCGAGATTCTAAGGGAAATATTTTTAGGGATAGATTTAATTATAGAGATGGGGTGGTTAGACCCAACATTTACGTATTTGAGATTTTCATTCAATTTATGAAACGGTTTAATCAAACCAGAGTTTAAATTGAGTGTGACATCCAGGAAGTTAACTACTTTAAGGTTGTATTCATATGTTATAGTTAGTCCTATTTCGAGTAGTAGTTTTCTTATATCTTTGCGTAGTTTTTCTAGTTTTTGGTTATTAAGGTTTTTAGCTAGGAGGAGAACATCGTCGCGGTATATTCCGCCGTGGAGATTGCTGAATTTTTCCTGGAGTCTAAAGGCGATAAATAACCCCACAATATCAGTTATTTCCGCCGAATCGTTAGAGCCCATTGTTATGTCAAAGTTAGAGGGTCTATCTTTACGTACCCAATAACTGTTCTCAAATTTGACTATAGTTTTCCTAGCTTCTAATATAATCTTAATTTCGTCGTTTGTAAGGTCAGAGTTATCCTTAGCAAACTTAATGGCTCTATTCAAAGTTTCAGGTGATATCGATGAGTAATATTCATCGATATCAAACTGGATAAACTTAGATTTATTCTTATTGCTAATGCTATTAAACCATCTTATTGCTTCTTGGGTCTTCCCCCAGAGTTTAATGTTAACCTTAGCCTTAATTTGGGGGATGATTCTATCTAAGATATATTTGCTTATTTTACCTATATCTGATTTAGAGGGGCAGATTAATCTAATTTTAGGGTCATTATCAAAGTTAACTTGTGGTTCTTAAGATTGAAGGTGGGTACCGCCGGTAAGAGTGGTCCTGTCCTATCTTCGATTCCGAGATTTTTCACTATTTCGCATGCCTCATCATTGATGTGCTTAAGGGTTACTTCACTCGTTTTTCTATATTTTTTATGTAATTCTTTTCGAATGAAGTTGTTGTATGTAGTGCAATCCATAGTGTACAGGTTTGATGTTTTGTCCGCTTTTACTACAATTCCTTTGGTGTTTTTAAGGTCGTCCAGTAGTTTTTTTATATCTTTCTGTAATTTGCTGTTGGTGTTGCGTCCTTTGAATTTAATTTTAAGGATTAAGTTCATAAGGTCCTGCTCAAATGCATCTAATAGTGGGTTGGTGGGTGGGTTTTTACAAGTCCTAAAACCGAATTTGTTGTTTACACCACTTTCTAATGTTGAGTTCATACGGCTTCTATCATAGTGGAGCGTTTTCCACCTGACACGTCGAATGAATTCATTAGTTTTTTGAATCATACTCAATAAATATTCCTTTCTACCTTGGGTTGGTATGTTTTTGAGTGACATATCCAGGTAGTGTTTTTCCATTGTTGTGGTTGCGTTTGCTGTGTGGGTTGCTCGACTTTACAGGAGGTAAATATACAGTATTTTCCGTTGTGTTGTAATATAAATATTACACACAGTAGATTATCAGCTCACGTAGAGTTTGCTCGACGGTTCCAGTTGTAGTTCCAAAAGTAATCCGGAGAAAAATAGAAAGATTTGAATGGATACAGTTTAGTTGAAAGGAATTTATTGACACGTGTTTCTATAACAGTTACATAACCTAAAACAGCTGCTATCTACAAACTTTTAGTTATGCAGACATTCAATATTTCAATGTTATTATTTACTGTCATTTCATCAGAATAATATTACTGAGGACCTATTTAGTTTTTATAGAGAATATTAGGAGGGAGGGGTGAAGTTGTTAGAAGAATAGTTGAAGGAGTGGTTTCTCGATAGCAGTGAGAATTCTTGGTGGCAGTGAGTAATTAGATTCCCATCTGTTGTTTTGACATTTTTTATAGAATATATTATTGGTTATTTTTCTAAATCTATAGAAGGATTAGAGATAGTAGAGATAGTAAAGATATGCGTGGTTGGTTTTGTGTTTGCACTTAATTAACGTTCAGACTTAAATTTTTCTTTCAAGTGTACGTATCCTTTCACCCACGCATTCACAAACAAATATATTTGCACACCTCTACAAAATACATATACTCACAATTCACATATTCATACTTACATATATATACACATGCATACACATATATATACACACATGTATTCATGTACATACATACGCGCTCATGTGTATACATTTTCATACTCAACTTATCTTTATATACACACGTATAGACACACACATATATACATACATACTCTAGTCCATGTGTACACACATACACATACATACACATCCATATACACATATATACATACACACATATATATATATATATATATATATATATATATATATATATATAAGCACTTTAATACATGAATACACTTACATCTAACTATACACATCAAACATATATATATATATTTACTTATTTATATACATTTTCACATATATATACATACTTATGGACGTTTTTAGACACATTCATTATCGCATATTTGTACCTATTCTCATCAGCATATCTTTCCATTATTAGTGTGGTAATTTAAGGTTATTAATATATGTTGAGAAGAGATTGTTTTTATATTTTTCTAACTAGATTAAGGTTTATATAGTTGGGGGATGTCCCTCTTTTATGTAATATTCGGCTTGTAGTGGGAAAAAAGGGTTTTAGTTCTGTGACGGGTTTTAGTTCTTTATTCCTCTAACAACTTCACCCCTCCCTCCTAATATTCTCTATAAAAACTAAATAGGTCCTCAGTAATATTATTCTGATGAAATGACAGTAAATAATAACATTGAAATATTGAATGTCTGCATAACTAAAAGTTTGTAGATAGCAGCTGTTTTAGGTTATGTAACTGTTATAGAAACACGTGTCAATAAATTCCTTTCAACTAAACTGTATCCATTCAAATCTTTCTATATATATATATATATATATGGCGTAATTTCAAACATTTGGCGGTGTAATTTAAATAATGATTTTTATAAATGATACCACTGTAATCTATATATATAAAACTGTGGTTGTCTGTCTGTCTATGGATTTTTGGCACACATCTCCTCTTAGAATCTCTCACGGAATTGCACTGAAATTGCTATACTTGTACATTGAGCCCTAGCGAAGACATCGGAAAAAAGAAATTTCAAATTGACCCACCCTATGTGACGAAATCGAATATAATGTATCGATTTTTGAGCGTAAGTTATCAGTTATTTCCCTTTGTTCTGTTTACATTGAGCGTCTTACGTAAAAAATTACGCTGGCTTTAACAGTTGTCGAGCCAGCAAAATATTGACCTGCAAAATTCATCAGTTCGAACACTAAGCTTCCGTTTTGCTTCATTTCCATTTAAAAGCATTTTAAAACAATATTTTTACTTGAAAACAAGTCTATTTAAAGACTACGTAAAACAAGCAAATATTTCGTCGTTAGGCGTGCAGACAGACTGTCGTGCAGACAGACAGTCGTGCAGAGAGGTGATATAGGCGTGCAGACAGACAGTCGTGCAGAGAGGTGACATAGGCGTGCAGAGAGGTGATATAGGCGTGCAGACAGACATAACTGATAATTTGGTTACGCTAATGTTTTTCTCTGCGTTGCAGTGTTTACATTTTCGATCTTTGTTAATAAATAAGCAGTGCAGTTTCTATCCCCAGCATCCTCTTTTGTTATAACATTCGGGTTATCGTTATGTTTTCTTAACTTCATAAGGCATATTGTTGGTTGAGGGAATATTAATCAAAAACACCACATGCAAGTCTGCACAGTAGACACTACAGTTTTTAAGCCAAGAAAGAAACTTAACATTGTAACTTTAACACAGCTACTGAGCGACCCCGAGCAACGCCGGGCTTTACTGCTAGTAAGTTATAAGATTGTGTCACCATTTTTTTTTTTTCTGTAGATCATTTTTTTGTTAGATAGTTACATTACAAGTGCGCATTCTTTTAAATACGGTATACTACACATTATGAGAGAGTTCAAACGTAAAAAAGTGCACACATAAACATATACAAAGGTATGGACCGGATTGAGAAGAATTTTACCATTAATGTTAAGTGGCTAAGGCATCTAAAATTAAAAAAAGGCGTGTTGTTTATTAGAGCTATAGGTAAGTAAATGTGATAATGACTTAGTTTTAAAAGATCCATTAAATTGTTTATTTTGTTTGATTACATTTAAAATAGTAAAATAAAACAAGAGAAATTTCTATGGGGGCATGTAGACATTATTTCGGACTTCTAGATTGGACTTTATTATCAGGAGGCATTCCCTTTTGCATTTATTTTCCTGGCTCATAGGAGTTTGCAGGTTTCAATACTGACCAAGACATGGAGTAAGAAATACTATTGCTTTTCAAATACAATATGTGACTTGCAAGCGAAATAGAATTCCTCAGTTTAACATATTTAAAAGAGTGGAGGTGGGAATAGTGATGTGATATAAACACATTAATCATGTCCCCTACGTAAGGATTAGTTCCATTAGATGCAGAGACAATGCATTGATAAACTAAGTTAGTAGTGAAGCACAAACATGTCAAGGAGCAGTTTTGTGGATGTCTATAGTTGCAGTTATAGATCGTTAATAGGTTAGCATGATTATTGGTTATTACGTTGGTTAGCATGAGTGTTAGGGTTATTACACTCGTTCAGTCTTCTACAAGGATGAGATTTCTTTATAATTACTTGTGCTTATGTCATGCTAGCATCTACTGAATTATCAGATACTACATTATATTTATTCAATTTAGCATTATTACTTGCTATTAAATATTCATGTAAGTTAGATGTTGTTGAAGATGAAAGTTTTATAGCATTGTTTTTTTTTTAGTAATTTATGGTACTTATTTGGTTGTGGAAAACATTGTCTATTATATTAAAGAACCATTTAGGTATATTTGAACCTACATGTTTATCAATAGGGTGGGAGGAGCTTCTATGATGGGTTGTATCAGGCAGCTATTGCATGAATAGAAAGTTACATAAATTATAATAAGATGGCGTGAACAAAAATAAAGGTAAAATTACTCATGTTTTCATTCAGTCATACGTCACGGGCGGGTTATTCATGTGGCTCCTTCAAAGGCCTTCTATCATATGGGCTAGCATAAACAGCATCAGAGTAGCATCACAATGGTTGTAAACAACATCTATCTATTGCTTAAGAATAGTTCCAAACCTACATGCTCCTAGCCTTCTTGAATTCGCCAGTGACTCTAAGGACTGAGATCATTCACTCACTCTGGAATCAGATCAATTGTAAATACTTTACCAGTAGGGTTTACATGATGATGAAACTTAGATGACGATGGCGCGGGAAGATGTGGTTAACTATCATCGCTTCAACAACAATGGTCAAGGCTGCAACAACATCTCAGTTAATTAGGAGTAAGTAGGGATGATGCAACAATTTTTGTAGGACCAGGAGAAATAGCTTCATGGGAAAAATATTACATTCAACACCACTCCTTTAGTAGGATCGATAAACGAGAAAGCCCAGCCCTTTCGGATCAGATTTAGAAACTTGGTACAATGATCGTGATGTGCCTCCAGACGGATGTGACTCCTGAATTTTCTGTCTCTGAGTGAAACCCTTGAGATAATCAGAGGTGGACTGCAAATAATTAACAGAAAAGCAGATATCTTTGGTTCTTGTCAGCATCTGTGGACAGGAACTTTCTTTCAGCGATATCGAAACTAACCCTAAGGCTTCTGATCCTAGGAAAACCCCACCATAGATAAGAAAAAATATATATCACTCTATCCATGTACTGAATTTGTTCTCCTCAATTTGCACCAAAGTTAATAAATATATATATGCTGTGTTATGGTTGTATGGTGATGGTGATGGACCATATATATATAGATAGAGAGAAAGAGAGAGGGGGGGTATATGTATCATAATCTATAAAGTTCAGTGTGTGGTCATGCTCCTTCGTTATAGAAATCTACGATATAGAATTTTTTCAATTGAAATTAACAATTCAGTATTCGAAATAGTTTCGATTGCGTCTTGACGCAGATAATTTTTTCAATTTCACCCACAATTACGCAAAAAAATAGATAAAACTCAATATTTTACGATTTTTCTCTGTCATTTAAACTGCTAAACTCTTTCCACTACCATTCAAAATCTATACAACTTCATACTTTCTGCTATTTTCTCTTTCCAAGCTTGATGGTGATACTGTCCGTTCACACCACTCCCTATTGTCTTAAATTTAGAAAACACATATCCTCTATGAGGTTACTAAACCTGCTAGAAACAGCAGCTAACTCTCCCCCATATCACACCACTCCCTACTGTCTTAAATTTAGAAAACACATATCCTCTATGAGGTCACTAAACCTGCTAGAAACAACAGCTAACTCTCCCTCATATCACAACCCTCCCTACTGTCTTAAATTTAGAAAACACACAGACAACCATGCAGAACAACTCCATCGCAGCTCTGTTGTTCGGCTGGCATCGTCTACGCGCGTGTTGCGCAAGTACTGTGAAACAATAAATTTCAACACTTTTTTGCACAGAGATAATATCCATAGGCGAAACTACAATTGTCACTACTGGAGCAGCTCCTGCTTCCAGGTCTGCAATTCATTCACCCAGTGCCTGGCAGACAAAAAAGTGCTGCCATAAAATGGGTGGTGCAACCTAACTTTGGTAACTTAATGACCCCGAGCAATGCCGGGCTTTAATGCTAGTATAATATAAAACGAAAAATCAGTGATGCATCTGGACTCAATTTATTGTGTGTTACAATTGTTTCGCCGGCAGACAGCTCGAGACACGATCATTGTATGGATCTGTCTGATTCTAGAACTGCAGGTTCATCGGACACTTCCAATAATTTCGGAACAAATTTTCTCACTGGGGTTTTAGCTTCAAAAAACATCTTCCTCGCTTGTCCTGCTGTTGGCTGTTATTGTCTACGTCATCATAAATTCTGACCAATAATTGCTGCCATACTGCCCATAGCTACTCTCCGTCCGACATACTTCAATGAATTCATGCTGGGTATTTCACAAGTCACTCACACACACATACACACACACACACATACACACACACACACATATACATATATACATACACATATACACACACGCGCACACATACATATATACATATATATATACATACGCACACATGTACATATACACACCCATATACATATACACACACACTATCTCATATACATATACACACGCTCACGACCATATAACTAACAACATACGCGTCAACAGGCGCCTGTCTACATGCCCTCGTACAAGAGCTCTGACACGCACGCACACGCACACACACACAAGCACACGCATACAAGGACACACACATGCGTACGCGTACATCTACTCATATACACAAACACGTACAGACATATACATAGACACGCACACACACATACACACGCCTGTCCGTACAAAGAGCCACAAAGACAGACACACTTCCAACACAAACACATACACACACATACATATATATATATATATATATATATACATATGTGTATATGTACGTACACATACACGTACTCACCAGCAATCGTTAGCCTGTTTTAGGTGCACGTACACACACACATAAACATTCAAACAAATACGCGCCCAGATACCTGCGTGCCCATATACATTCCACAAAAATACATACACTTACACTTATATCTCTGTTCGTACTCAAATGTGATATACTCACAGTCATATAAATCTGCACAAAAGGTCATACAGGGTTATCCATGAAAGGATGCATCCTGTTATACTTGCACGAATATAAACAATGTAACCAAATTCATATATCCATACACGGCCGCCGCGGAAGGCGGCCAGGTGGCAACGAGTGGCAAGGGGGAGATCACCGAGCCGCCGGAACAACACCCTGAGAATCGTGAGAGGGCCATAGCAGATCTAGGGCCAGGCGTGCGAAGCGAACAAAATAACAACAGAATTTGTAACTGCAGAGTGTGCACCCAGTTCCCCCTACAGGGAAAATGCCTGACGAAGGGCCTGGTATACAAATGTGTTGTTAGCACCCACAATGTAAAGCGCACCTACATCCGCGCAACATCCACGCCCTTTAATCGTGGATGTCAAGAACCGAAGCAAGATGCACTCCACTAAGCTAGCGGACCTGGTGTAGGACCTGAAAGTCAAAAGCACCCGTACGCCCTTGACTGGAGTATCGTTCGGCATGCGAATGCATACTCGGCTGGAAGTAGAAAATGTAGCTTATACCTATACGAGTCCATGGAAATAGTCAGACTGAAGGATGAAGCGGTCAACCTGAAATCAGAAATTATCATGACCTGCAGACACCAGAGAATGTGCACACTCTCCGCATGGAATCCCACGGGAAGCCCAGGCTAAGAGCATGCGGCGGAGTACGCGCCGACCAGATCGACGAAACGGGTTCAAGGTATCGGACACCATACGCTGATGACATTATATGCCCCGTGGGGTAAACCAAAATATCCCAAGATGCATACCCGACTCTGCACGTCACCCTAGGCAGGAACATCGCCTGTACTTAGCCAGGTTGACCCGGATGCCACGGTCACTCAGTCAGGTACTTTGCACCTATAGGACAACACACCTCAACCACAGTGGCAGACCCCAATATGACCGGGCTACGCGCCCCCATGCATGTGTACCTTTTCAATCGTGAATACATACTCCCCATGTGTTCCATTTTGGAACACATTATTTGTTCCGTACACAGACCTAAGTGTGCACATTATACTCCCCATACGTACTATATTACACGCATACACATACCTTCTCCTTTCTCCTCTCTTTTTTTTATATATCTCTATGTGACGTTATATGCATATTTTAATATATTGTATATTTATTTTATTGTTTTTATGTGTTTATAAGCGTAGGCGTGTGTGTATGTGTGTATATATATATATATATATATATATATATATATATATATATATATATATATATATATATATGTGTGTGTGTGTATATATGTGTGTGTGTAGAGATATATATCTGTGTATATATATATATATGAATATGTATATATATATATATATATATGTGTATGTATATATATGTGTGTGTGTATATATATGTGTATATGTATAGCTTACGCGAATGTGTATGGAGGTATTGTATATTTATTTTTTATGTATTTATTTTACTGTATATTGTATAATTATTTTATTGTATATTGTATATTTAGTTTATTATGTATGACGTTATACGTATATTTTGGTATATTGTTGTTTTTCTTTTGATGTGTATGTATGTGTGTGTATGTACACATATACATATATGTGGTGTGTATGTGCGTAAATATATATATATGTGTGTGTGTGGGTGTGTGTATATGTGTGTGTATATGTATATGTATGTGTGTGTGTATATATATATATATATATATATATATATACATATATATATATATATGTATATACTTTCATATATTTTTTTTTTTCTATTTACTTATTTATTTATTTATTTATTTATTATATCTGTGTATGCAGGCTTGCATGTATGTGTATGGATGTATGTATTTGGTTACATTGTTTATACTCGTGCATGAATAACAGGATGCATCCTTTCATGGATGACCCTGTATGACCTTTTGTGCAGATTTATATGACTGTGAGTAAATCACATTTGAGTACGAACAGAGATATAAGTGTAAGTGTATGTATCTTTGTGGATGTACGTGGGCACGGAGGTATTTGGGCGCGTATTTGTTTGAATGTATATGAGCTAGTGTGCGTAGGTATGTGTGTGTGTGTGTGTGTGTACGTGCACCTAAAACAGGCTAAGGGATTGATAGTGAGTACGTTTATGTGTGCGTACATATAAACATATGTATATATATATATATATATATGTATGTGTGTGTATGTGTGTGTTTGGAAGCGTGTCTGTCTTTGTGCATCTTTGTATGGACAGGCGTATGTATGTGTGTGTGCGTGTCTATGTATATGTCTGTACGTATTTGTGTATATGAGTAGATGTTCGCGTACGCATGTGTGTGTCCTTGTATGCGTGTGCGTGTGTGTGCGCGCGTGTGCGTGGGAGAGGTAATGAACGAGGAAATGTAGGTAGGCGCCTGTGGACGCGCATCTTGTTAGTTATATGGTCGTGGTCGTGTGTGTGTGTGTATGAGAGAGTGTGTGTGTATATGTATATGGGTGTGTATATGTACGTGTGTGCGTATATATATATATATATATATATATATATATATATATATATATGTATGTGTGCGCGTGTGTGTGTATATGTGTATGTATATATGTATATATGTCTGTGTGTATGTCTGTGTATATGTGTGTGTGAGTGACTTGTGAAATGCCAAAGCCGGCATGAATTCATTGAAGTGTGTCGGACGAGGAGTAGCTGATGAACAGTTTGGCAGCAATTATTGGCCAGAATGTATGATGACGTAGAAAAAGAACAGCCAACAGCAGGACAAGCAAGGAAGATGTTTTTTGAAGCTAAAACCCCAGTTGGAAAATGTGTTCCGAAATTATTGGAAGTGTCGACGAACCTGCAGTTCTAGAATCAGACAGATCCATACAATGATCGTGTCTCGAGCTGTCTGCCGGCGAAACAATTGTAATACACAATACATTTAGTCCCGATGCATAACTGATTTTTCGTTTTATATTATATCACACTCTGCTCTGTAAGAACATAGAGTGCTCAACTCGCATACCGCCTATGGAAGCAGCATAGCTACCATTACACACACACACATATATATATATATATAGGGAGAGTGAGAGAGAGGGAGCGATAGATTAGATAGATAGATAGGTAGATAGATAGATATATAGATAGATAAATAGATAGATAGATAGAGAGTGTGAGAAAGAGAGACAGACAGACAGACAGATATGCATATATACATATCTTAATCCCATGACCAACCAACAACCTATATAAACACGATCGGATGCATAGGATACGTTCCCACGTCAATAATACAATAGCATTACATTATTTACTGTACTGTATCATGTAACGAAACTTTTCTGAGTATATAAAAAGTGTTTATATCTCTACGCTTCATCTGCATCGAAGATCCGATTTGTTCGAAGGGTTTAATTTGTCTTCGTTTCTTTTTTTCCCTTTCGATACTTATTTATGATATGCACTCGAACATTTTTAAAGACTTTTTTAGATATACTTTTCTATTTATTGTGTTTACCAATTATATTTGTAGCTTGTTTCTTTATTTTGCATTTATGGAGATACAGAAATTTTATTGTAAGTTTGTTTTATTTTATTGTCATAATTAGAATGTTGGAAGCGAGATTCTCAATAGCCGTGACTATGTTTTATTCTGCAAAGTTATTTACAGTGCAATTGGTTTAATTAGAAACTCTATTGTATGTCTTTGTTATGGATTAAATGGAAAAAACCAAACACTACCGTATTATGTTTGTACTTATTATATTTCTGTTTATTTCTATTATAAACAATTTTTTCAAATTATCAAAATAAACAAAGCAATATTATTGTGAATATTATACATTATCATTGTTGTTGCTACTGCTGTTACCATTTAATAATATTAATATTAATAATATTATTAATAAGTCAATTATATCAACTCCAGTTCTTGTTTAGTACATATTTTATAACAGTTTCACCCAAGTTTCTGTAAATATACCGGAGAGCAGCATTTTTCCCACTTTTTCCTTTTTCTTCAAGTGATGCTCGCAAAGGTCAAAGGAAGATTGGACAAAGCGGGAAACGATAAGAATACGTAGACAGGCGAGGAAGATACGGGTAAGATGGAAACGAAAGATGGGGAAGGCGAGAGTGGGAAACACAGAGAGCGAAATGTTGCTTTGCACGAATTATACATATATGCAAGTATAATATGGCATTCTAAATATGGCGAATCTACTGAGACGTTCCACACAATTTCAAGAACTCATTTTTCGCTGTTCAAATCCTGATAGGCATGAGACACAGAAATCTCTTTTACAGTGAGATCTGTTTGAAATTGTTTGTGATTATTTTTACACAATGTAATGGAAGTGGAGCTTGTCTGTATGCCAAACTGTTGAATACAATATACATATTTCGATCTTATATCTCGTCAGCAAATCATATTCACATAACAAGATTACTACATTAAAATTGTGATGTATATAGAGATATTAAAAAGGAAAGACAATATACGATAATTATGTGTGTTAACAAAGGGTGGATGTTAAAATGGCCAAGTGGAGCATTTTACATGAAGTGTATATATGAAGTAGAGTTTCATATTCTCAATATGTCAAGAGGGGGAAGAAAGACTTCAATATATATATATATATACATACATAAATATATATATATATACATATATATATATATATATATATATATATATATATATATATATATATATATATATATATATATATATATATATATATATATATATATATATATATATATATATATATATACGATATTAAATATATACGATATATACGATATTAAATATATATACGATATTAAATATATATATATATATATATATATATATATATAATTATTATTATTATTATTACTAGCAGAAAAAAACACCCTTCGGGTGGTTTTTTGCTAGTATGTTTGGTGTGTATATTGATATTTTACGCAAGTGTATATGCATGTAGATAGGATAAATCAAATAAAATCGTAATTGACAATATACACAGAAATTGAACGAAGACTGTGTTACATTGTCTTATGTAATCAGTAATGTAATCCATGATACATTAAAAAAAAAGACGATATCATATATAAACTGCATTAGGAGAAACTTAGTGACGGAAATATATGAATATTTACTTAAGCGATCGCCACCGCAAGTGTTTACATTTGAAAATTTTAAAGCAGTGAATCTTTAAATAAATAAGAAAATATATTTAATGAACAGCCACCAAATTTAGTAGATAAATTATGTAATATTCATTCATTATTTATTCAAAGTAATCCAACTTATTTTACGAAAGGGATAAAAAATTATAAAGCGTACGCAATGCCACGCTTCTTACTTTATTATAGTTTAGATTATCTTTGTTTTTGAGTCTATGAAGACGCGTACACACATCGATCCGTAAGTTTTGTTTGTTTGTGGTGTGATTATTTGACGTATTTTGGCTACAAACTGCTAACAATGTATCATATGCAGTTCTCGGAAAGGTGATCTCATAATATTTTTTGCCAAAGTTCTAAATATTTGAATTTTATTTTATTTTCCCCGCCTACAAGCTTTACAAAAAAATGGATGAGATATGTCTCTCCACTTTGAGTGAGCTGCCACGTGAGAGTGACTCAAAGGTCAACAGTAACGTCATCACCTCCCCCACTACCTGCGTCACCACTGTTTATCACTATCACTACTACAGACAACAATGCCGCCATCGCCAAGAACAAAATTAACAACAGCAACAACGGCAACGATAATAAAAACAGCTGCAGCAACAACAATCACAACAACCACAACAACTTGAACAACGACGATGACAGGAAAATCACAACAGTAATGGCAACAGAAACAATTATAGTAGCAACAACAACAACAGCAGCAACAAGGACAAATCTACAACAGCAACAACAAGGACAAATCTACAATAACAAAATTACATTTGCAGCTACGGTTGCCAAAATAACCGAACTTTTTAATATGGACATCACTAAGAAAGGATGATGTTTGGCTCAGGCAGCCAAACTAGTAAAAATGGATAAAACCTGGGCCAACATAAATGTTGCGCCTGGGGTGTTCGCAGCAAAGGAGAACAAATCTTGACTTACAGATGTATTGGCATTAAGTCCAAAAAGCTGGAGCTGGCGCCACCTTCCTAGATGGAAACAGCGCTGAAGGGAATAATGCCAGATATTCAAAACGGAGAAAGGGCCAAGCAGGATGGGAACATCTCGGTGCTCTTCAATAGCGATATCCTTGCTGAAAAGTACCCTGAGTTCCCTGTAAAACTGACCAATTTATTTTGTTTCCTTCTGACATGAGAAAAAGAGCAATCAAAATCCGCATATCTGAGATCCAGCCAGAAATATATATATAGTGGATCTGAGAAGTCCTAAAAGATCCTAGTCATAGTTTGCCTTCCGGACGGCATTGAGTTAAGGATCAGAGTTGAGGGTAAAAATACCAGCTGTCATTTTTGCGCGGGGAAATGGACATTTAAAAACATTTTGCTCTAAACAAAAGACAGGAAACTACAGTGTTACTTTGTTACTGACACCAGAACATCAAGAACAACATAAAAAAAAACAGTAACAGCATCTGCAGCAGCAGCAGCATCAATGACAGCACCAAGACCAACAACATCACCAACAGCAGTAACTGAAACACCAAAACCAACTACATCAAACTCCAACAAACCACACAGGGTCTCTGTAAAGACAGCGCTTTTACTCTCTCTCCGCTTTAAACACACACACATACAGTCACAAACATCCTTGCATTCCCTTCATTATAAGACACATGCACCACCTCTTCTACCACTAAAGAAAATGAGGAAACAGACAAACCTAGAAAATGAATAGGAATACACATACAAAAAGTCAGACAACACGACCTGCCAGACACTAACGCACAGAACACACCCGCCACAAATAAAAGTACATATGACACAACGCCACCTCCATCACAACCCCAACTTAAATTTATGGTGCATACCCTGGTTAGAAATCATTATCATTGTCTGCTGGGAATTGTGTGATACTGTAGTTAACAGAGCCTATATCATTTGCATTAATTTTGTTTCTTTATCTTCTGGATTTGAAATCCGTTTTCGTTACGTTTGCCTTTACCATTATATATGTATAAATTACATAAGTACTAGTAATGTGTTGGAGTTGATATAATCGACTATAGCCCTACCTTCAAACACGATATAGAGTATTGCGCCTATACTATAAATCGTTATCTATTTATCTTACAGGTTCGCGGCCATGCCCTTGGAGGTGGAGACTTCTGGTGTCCTTGGCCCCAGGGCTACCTCCCTACTCACCATCATAGGCACTGAGCTGGCCAGCCGCAGGTGTGAGCCTCGCGAGTTGGAATGGCTCTTCCAGCGCATCTCCCTTACCATCCTCCGGGGAAACGCCTTCTCCATTCTGTCCACCAGTTTGTGGGGAGGCCAGCACGTGGGACCCTATTTGCTCACCATACGGAGAGATGGGGAGGGCGAGAGAGATTGAGGCGATGACAGTGGGAGTTCGGCTCTTCCACGTTCGGACCATATCCTTGTGGTTGTTAGGTAGGAAGAGGTAATTTTAGGCTATAAATACTACCTATACTACTGCTGCTGCTGCTGTATTGATTGGTTGATTGATTGGTTTAGTTGAACAAGTTGAATATTTATCTTAGCGGGAAGCCAGGCGGGTAGAGGATAGAAGAATCCGAGGTCTACGTAACCAAATGACCATTTAGCCTTCCTTGTTCCTGATAGAGTTCATTGTTTGAATTACATGTCTATAACAACTTTGACTATACTAGAAATATTTTAAATTTAATTTTCTGATTATTTCTTACCTCTAGATATAGGAGGCCAATGGTGCGTATAGAAATAGGCCGTGCGGGACCAAACAGGCTGCTCTTTGGCAAAAATAGCACCCCATAGCATCCGAGGCTTGTGTTACAGGTGAAGCTATGGGAAGTAGCAAAACAGATATCCATATATCAACAGTGACACTCGCAGGAGAGACATTCCAGAAGCTAATGGCAAGGATTACCACCTCATTAGACGTATTATAACTTATATCCATAATGCTGGCGACCATAGTTGTGGTTTCGTTATAGCGTTCAAATAATACGCTGCAACTCCTAAATATACTTTTTGCGTCACTAAAGTTTAAATCCTCACCTATAATCCAACATTCGAGTATACTCAATCCTATAATAATTGTTTCTACTTTTGGCACAAGGCCAGCAATTATCCAGTGCATTACTGGTACTTTATTTTATCGACCCCGTAAGGCTAAGTTAACCTCGGCGGGATTTGAACTCAGAATGGCAAGGGCCGAACTCAATGCGTCAAAGCATGGCGTCCGACCCTCTACCGATA
The DNA here is from genome assembly GCA_964016885.1 of Eledone cirrhosa. Classification (NCBI taxonomy): domain Eukaryota; kingdom Metazoa; phylum Mollusca; class Cephalopoda; order Octopoda; family Eledonidae; genus Eledone; species Eledone cirrhosa. Next base: position 359,892,762 of record OZ024743.1, on the reverse strand, counting down.
CTGCCAATCCATCATATAATAATGATGATTATGAACACGAAAAATGGCGATTAGGAATAGAATGACAATTAAAATATGATTTCCTTTATATCTTCTCTTTATTACATATCATATCTATTCACACTTTTTCACGCTTTTCCATTGCCTTGAAGCATGGCACGCTCACCTTTGTATTCCTGGATACATCTTTCACCTGATACATTGTTCGACATATTCTTTTGTTATCATACATTATCTCTTATCACTTGTTTCGTTACTGAACGAAACAGGATTCTATTTTAGATTTCTTTTTTTAAATGTGACCCCCTTATGGCTGTCATTGCATTTAACTTCCACATATATCTTATTAAAATTAATGCACCCACTTAATAATATTGTTGCTTTTGTCTTTGTTGCTGCTGTAGTTGTTTTTGTGGTTGTTTTTATTTAAACTCAGGTTGAATATGATCAAATCAATTGCAGCGATCATTATTTCATGTGTGTATACATCAAGCAATGCATGTGTGTTTCTGTTTCTTGAGACTGTATTTTGATTTGAATATTTAGTTGCTTTTCTGGCAGATCGAGTAACAGCATACAACATTGAATCTGAACGCGTTAATTTACACACTGGGGTAAATATCTTCTTCTTCTTCTTCTTCTTCTTCTTCTTCTTCTTCTTCTTCTTCTTCTTCTTCTTCTTCTTCTTCTTCTTCTTCTTCTTCTTCTTCTTCTTCTTCTTCTTCTTCTTCTTCTTCTTCTTCTAATCATCCATAAACAATAAATGATTGATATCGCTCCTATCTTTTCCTAGTCTCTATCCAACTGGCGTGCTTTTAATAACAACTGACAGTGGTAACATTACAACAAAAACACAAAATATATTCACTTCACCTAAACTTTCTCCAGCTGATATCAATTCTACTTTCCATTTAGCCATTGATTTCTTCATAAGGATCTTGATGTCTGATATATTACACATTTTCAAGCGGTGAAGAATCCAATAATTTGGCACCATGCCGAATGCCTCGTTGTAGTCAATCCAAGCAAGGGACAGATTTTGAGCCTCTTTTTGCAGTTTTTCAATACCTTTTTATCAATCATTACCATCACCACTTTTGGTCTCAGAAAGCAGACTTTCTCTCTACAAGTGTACATTCATTTCCGCAGCTAATATTCCTGTTAGAAGTTTCCACGTCAAAGGAAGGCGTGCAATTGCTGTGAAATTCGAAACTTTGCTACACTTACTTTCATCTTTCAATATCAAACATGTGCGTCATATTGTCATTCTGGTGTTTCTCCAGAACTTAAGATCTCATCTTACTATGTAGTTATTACCACATGTAGGTTGCTGATGTTTTTTTTAACCAGTATCCATTTAAATGATCTGGTTCACTTGCTTTCCATTTTGGCATCTTTTGCAACTGGGTTTTCATTATATCTTTTGTTATTTTGATGTTTTCTTGATTCTATATACCTATTACCTGTTTCCCAAACTTCGTCATCCAATCTGCTGTATCATTTGTGTTGAACGGATTTGCTCCAAATGTCATTCCAAAAAGCAATGCTTTCTTCTGCACCATTGTTCCTTTCCATTCTCTCCAGTTTATCAAACAATCTTTTGTAATTGATATGAAAGAATCTATTCTGCACTTATCGGTTACTTCTTTCTTTTCATTTATTTTAGTGTTACATTATTTGCCTTTATTCGTTGATTCACTTTTCTAACCACTACTCCTTTTTTCCATTCGTTCTGTAACCTTCCATATTTTCATTCTCCAATTTTGTAACGCTGTCCTGAATCATTCTCTTCTACCATGGCTGCCTGTTAGTCTCTTTTCGTTTTTAATTCTCGACAAGTCAGCTGCAACATTTGCCCTAGCAAATACTATTATGGCTGTGGTTTGGCAGTATCGATAGGGCTTTGGACAACATTCTTTGCGGCATTGAGTTACAGCCCTTTACATTCTGAGTTCACATCCCACCGAGGTTATTTTTGTCTTTCATCCTAACTGGGTCGATAAGATAAAGTACCAGTCACGTGCAGGGGTCGATTTAATCGAATATCCCCTCACTCCATAATGCTGGTCTTATGCTTAAATCAGAAACCATTATTATTATTATTGGCTGTCAGAGTGTGAAGACATGTTATTGTGAGCTTCACATGGTAGTACATTTTCAAAATGTTTCGTTCTAATTAATTATGTACTTTTTGAAAAGGGGTTGTAAGACTTCCCTCCGTGCCCTGTGAAGGGGAGATTTCGTAATATTTTGGCATTTTGGCCCAAATATTTGAACTATATATATTTTTTGCGTATTTAAAATGAGACACGCCCCAGCCCCACCCCAACACTAAGTCTATCATCTTGTGATAGCAACTTAAAAGTTGAGAGGAGCGACACAATAACAAGCACAAATATGGACCAACAAAAAGTGATTACAACACAACATACAACAACGTATTTAGCAACACCACCACAAACAACATGAATAACGATAACAACAACAGCAACAATGAAAAAAGTAAAGAAAGCAACTACAACTCCAAGAGCAAAAACGTAATTAAAAACAACACCAACTGCAACAGTTACAAAACACCACCACAAACAACAACAACAACAACAACGACAACACCAACAACAACATCACCAACAACAATGTGACCACCAACAGAACCGGTAACAGCAACACGGACAAGAACACTTTCGCTGTTGCAGCAGCCAAAAAGAGGCCATTCTTCACCATGGACCTCAGTGAAATGCAGAAAAAGTTGGCTCAGGCTTAGAAGCTTATTAAACAAGAGCAAACCTGAGCCAACATAACTGTCTCGGCTGAAGCTATAGAAGCCATGGAGAGGAGAACGGTGAACTTTAGATACATTTCAGTGCAGACAAAAAGCGGCAATAATACCACAAGCAGAAATTGAAGCTGCGCAGAGCGGCATCAGCGATGACACTGATTATACAGGTAGCGGCAGAAATTACGAAATCCTGTCAGTGCTGTTTATGTCTGAAACCCTCGCATTGAAACACTCCGTGGCTCCTTGCAAAATCAGCAAGGCCATTTTGTAACCCTCCTACATGGTAAAAGTAACGGAAAGAGTCCGCATTCCCGGGATTACCACAAGACTAGTTATGTGGTGGCTAATGGAATGCGTCATTGTGGTGGAGACAAATACTGTTCCGATCGCGGTGACGAGAACAGCCAGGGCGGACTGGTCCGGTATTGACATAGAGATACTTTTCAAGATTAGGCCTGAACACCCGAGAAAAATCCCAGACCACCTCCGTCTCCAAAACGGGAGAGTCTGCCTGTAATGCCCGAGAGCAAATGGCCGCACTGTTTCATCTGAGCAGAAACAATGCATTTGCGAGCCTTCTGCCCTCAACTGAAAAATGCAAGGGGTCTTAAGCCCCCCACTGCTGCCGACCCGAGGCGGGAAGCCACACCAACACCAGCAACACCACCAGCAGAAACACCAGCGGAAATGCCACCACCAAATCTGGAGACCCAGGGGAAAAAACGAGGAAAACTCTCCCATTTTCTCCTCACTAAAATACAAACATTAGCACAAACACAAACACACACATAGGCACACACATCTCGCATTCCAGTAGCGAAGATTAGGCAAGCCTAAAGCCAAAAAACAAAAATGATAGACAGAAAAAGAACTCCACACATCACACACACACCCACAACAGAAAATGCAGACACCACACACACAACAAAAACCTCCACAACACCAACACCAACACTAGCACTACCATCACTACAAATATGAGAACAAAACAGGACATACAAATTCGTGTTGGTAAAACGACCAACAAGGATTTGATAGCACTGGTAGCACGAAGGCAGGAAATAGAAAAAGAGGAAGAGATTTTTGGAACGAGCACATTTCAAGTGCTAGATAATTTACTACTTGTACGAATGTCGCTCGACTCCTATAAAGGGATTAGAGAGAGCTTTCCTCAGGCTTCAAGACTATTAAAGGGGTTCACAAAAGAAACCACGCCAACCATGGACCAACCGACCTCCACAAGTCCCCGGGAGGCAAGTAAACCTTTCCTCTCTTTCATTTAGCCTCCCAACACGACAATCCTAAGAGGTGGATGTTTAAATATTCGTGGCCTGGTCTCATCCTGGAAGAAGGGTCCCCTGCTCAGCGACATCAGGTTGCTAGATATAGATGTGATTGCCATCAGCGAGACCAGGATTTTCGACACGCTCGCGCTGACACCATTTTCGACGACTGTCAGATCTTCGCCTCTCTCTGTCTGCCCGGAATAGGAGGTGGGTGGCAGTGCTGTTTAGGAAAGGTCTCAATCTCGAGGTAATGTCAATATAAGGGGGCCCGTACCATTTCGTTGGTAGTCCTGGATGTGAACAATAGCAGCAGCCGGACTTCTTTAGGTGCCTGTAAGCTTTTCTGGGAACGTCTCTCACTTTCCTGATAGCGGGGTACTGGAACGGTATCTTAGACGCACGCTGAGATTATATGACAATAGCTGATTGGAGGTGGGGTGCAAAAGACACTAGAACCTGATCAGCCAGTTCCAATTGTCTGACAGATACCGACTAGCTTTCCCTAATGCGCCAGTGTGAACCTGGACCAACCGCATAGGGTTATCTAGATTGTATATAGATAGGTTTTTCATTAGTTCAATAGTTAAGAATAATATATATTGTCCACACTTTCAAACAGTCACCTATTCAGATCACAAGTTTGTGTTCTGTTTGGTCGATCTAGATAAGACATGCATATTAGGACGTTGTTACCGGAAGCTAAACATGTAAGGCTTATAGGAACCGTGTCAACAATTTAGTTAAGCAAAGGTTGACAGAAGGGAGTCATCAACGACATGTAGTGGGAGGTTCTCAAAAGAGAGTAGAGTAATTTGAATAGATTTAGCAAAGAAGTATCATTTAAGAAAAATAGAAAGAAATGGGAGCTGGTAAATAAATTAGACGTAGGAGCATTGCAACTGGCGTACTCGCGGTGAGAATTGCATTAGACCATTTCTTCAATGTGAAACACGAAGATTGCATTGTCAGAGATAAGGCGCGTACTCTAAGAAACGAGGGAATCAAAGTTGTTCGATGGGCCTGCGAGGCAGTGGCGCAGCGTGGTAACAAAACTACAATTCAGTCTTTGACGGACCGAGACGGACGTCAGCTGAACGATTCCAGGCAGATATGTCAACAACCTATACCAGCGTTTTGCTCAACTGCTTTGAGTCAGTCAGAGACGGTGGCGGATTCAGTCCCTACCGCGAAGCCAACAACCTCTCTCGCTGGGCGCTTGAAATACTGATAACTGCGGCCGAAATTCGGGATGCTCTAGTCGGCTGCACGAGGCGCAAGTCACCAGGTTTGGATGGTCTGCTCTATGACCTTTACGTAGATACGCCAGATCTCCTTCTCCGATCCCCTTGTACTGCAAATGACAGTAGAATTATTCCCAGATCTGTGAGCCCGGGCCCTAGTGACGCTAATGAGGAATAAGTTGAACAAGAGGGACACATAGATAATTTCGACCCCATAATTCTGATCAACACAGAGTTTAAGATTTTGGCCAAGGTCTTAGCAAAAAGGTTCGAACTTGTCGAGGATTTGCACAATGCCAACCAGGACCTTAAATGACAAACTCCACCTCACGAGATACATCATAGAGAGGGTAGGGTCTAATCTGGCTTCGGTGAAGCTCCAATCAATTTAGATCAATCAGAAGCTTTTGATAGGGTCAACCATTGATAGGTGGAGGCTGTCCTGAAGACAGCTGGCTTCGGTCTCGTCTTCAGAACCTGGATCGCTGCAATGCGCAGCAGCATCTGCTCGGAAAGTCAAAGTTAATGGCCAGCTTTCGAAACCGTTTGAGATCTCCCGATCGGTCTGGAAAGAGTGCCTTCTTTCCCCTCTTCAGTACGAATTGACTCTAAAGCCTTCACTGCTGGAGCTGTTGTAGGGCATCCCGCTCGAACAGGAACGCGGGAAGGCTGTATCGTCTACATATGCGAACGACATCACGGTGATTGTGTCGGACACCTCAGAAATCGAGGTGGTCGGGACCGTCTTGCAGGAATATGAAATGTTGACGGGGCAAAACTAAGCAATGAAAAGTCGGTGGGCTTGCAGCTCGGCATGTGGAAATACAAGTCCATTCAATCTAAAAGCGTCTTCGGGGGCTGGATGGAAGGACAGATAAAGTTGCTCGGGTTTTCATTCGGAGACGATCTCCAGGTGGAAAGGAATTTGGACGAGGTTACGATCAGGTTAGCCACTCTCACCCAGAAGTGGGCCGAGGGGAAGCATTCCCGGAAACGAGTACATCGCGTGCGTTATCTACCATCGCCTGGCCTTCGTGCTTTCCCCTTGTTCCCGCCCCGGCAAACTGGAAAGGCTCCTCTTCAACTTTTTGTGGAGAGGATGGATTCCGTTGTTGAGGCCGTCCATCTGCTGCCAGCACTCTCTACGTGAATGGATGGACATGCCATGTGTTGAGGCTGCAGCATCTCCAGATATTCTGCCTTCGGTAAACAGGTTTGTTCGCCGATTGTGCGACGGGCATTTCCGCTGATCATCTCTTTGTATGACCTGCAGTCCTAGAGCAAAAGATGACCGAGACTGGGCGCCTCGCATCTGAAATTATGCCAGGTACACACTGCCTTCTACCGGAAGGGCAATGCGGTCAGTGGAATTTCCACTCTCATGTTCTATAGAGTGGCATTAAAGTGCGACGACAAAGTCGAACTGACCAGTCTGTTCCGGAGGACTTTCAAGTCGGTGGCTAAGGATAACGTCCAGATATCCCTCGCTCGGCAGTGCTACCGGAGGGCATTGCCGGTTCGGGATAAATTCTACAGGCACTGGGAAGGGCATGCCATTTTCTCCTTGGTGGCTGCAGCGAAAGAATTTGCCCGGGCGACCAGGTTGAAAGGACAGAACACAGACACTTTTCTCATCAGTCAATCCCTCGTCGACCTTTTCAAGTTTCACTTGGAAAGGAAGGTAAGGGTGGAGAGAGAAGTGCTGCCCCCGCTAAAAGGTGAGTGAATGTGGCGAGAATGGCCCGTGTGAATGGGCCTACTCTCAGCATGCGCCTGTAGGCTGGTTAATTTGAGAGGGAGATGGAGATGGGTGCCCTTCCCGCATGCCCTCGAAGCGTCGAGTGGTTCAGGTTGGTGGGTACTTGAGTTGCCCTTGGGTGGTTCAGCCCCTGTTGGGGAAATTTATTTTATATTGTTATATATTCTTATATTTCTACATATTATTATATATTTGATTGTTAATAGTCTTTGTTATTATGTATTTTTGACTCGATTTCATTGTAAACCCCCACTGTCCCTGTATTTGCCTTATCCTTTATATGTCGCCAATCATTGTTGCCAATAAATGAAATCATCATTAAGGGGTCGATAAAATAAAATATCAGTAATATACTGGATATTTGCTGGCCTTGTGCCAATAGTAGAAACAATTATTATTATTATTATTTCTTCGCTCAGCTGTAGATATATTACAGTTTTAGTTGTTCACTACCAGTGAACTGAGGTAACACCCGTTATTTAACACCTGTTATTTTTCGATTACCCCCCCCCCCCCCGGAGTATTCGAGCTCTTCTCAGCATTGCATTTTTTTTTAATTGTCCCTACATTATTTTCTCTGTCTATCTACTTTTCAGTTTCATCCATCTTCAAATGTCTGTTTGCGATTTTTCCTTGCAATTCTCCTATTTTGCACATGCCTGACCTTCTGTACTTCCAGCGACAGCGGTTCTGTGGATTTTGTAGTTTACCACACCATATTATTTTCTTCTGTTCTAATGTTGTTTGCACACCCTATCAGTCCTCTTCCTTCTTTTCTTCTTGACACATATAATCTGTCTGTGTCGCTCTTTGGGTGAAATACCCCATATCTGGTCAATATTTTTCTTGTCTTTCGGTCTAAACTGTTTAGTTCTACTACTGTCCACGTGATACCCCCGTCCCATATCTAAGGAGTGATATCACCCATGTATTGATAGCTTCCATCTTATTCCGTCCATTTAGTTTCGACTTGAGAATAAGTTCGCCTACGCATGTATTCGACCCTAAATTTGTCTTTAATTTCCTCCTGAATTATCTTATCAACTTCCAATATCCCCAAGTTCTTATAACCATCCTCTTCTATTTGCTTCATAGCCTTTCCAGGTGGCAGCAGCAACCCCTCAATGCTTTTAATGTTGCCTCTGTTCAAGATGAACACATCACACGTTTTTAATCCAAATTCCATTCTGCTGTCAACACTAAATATATTTACCGTATCAACGAGGGAACCAAGCTGGGAGTCATTCCTACCATAAAGCTTGACGTCGTCCATGAATAATAAGTGGTTGGTGTTTTGCTTGTGACCTTTGAATTCATACCCAGCCTTAGCTTTTCTCAAAATCATTTTCAGTGGTATCATGTACAGAATAAACACCAGTGGTGACAGGCTGTCTCTTTGGAATGTACCATTCTTGACTGCTATAGTACCTTACTTTCCTCCGTGTGCTGCCACTTCAGTCTTTCACTCTTACATACTTTTTATTAAGAATCGCTCAACATTTGATGCAATATCAAATAGGTTAACGCAAGAGTGCGGAATCATAACATAGCATTAGCGATAATCGATCCAGGGCATAGTCAAGTTCGCTTTTCTACTCTTGCTATCCTGAAGTATAGTTTTATATATCAAAAGCAGCGGAGGCTATGCTTGTAGGCTAGAGGCTGTTTATGCCTCAACCGGGGTTTGACGGCCTGATTTCTTCAAGCGTCTGGAGACATTCCTAGTTAGTGGGCGAATGGAACGAGATCTTGCAATCGCGCTGGGATTGTGTGGGATTGGTCGATAGGGTCGGGGGTGAAAAAGCCTCGCAAACCTGCTCCGACGTTTCCAACTGTCTGACAGGTACCGACTGTATTTCCTGAATGTGCCAATTTGGACATAGAAAAACCCCATCAGGTCATCCAGATCGTATCTAGACGGAGTATTTTCTAAGGTAGTAGATAGTTCTAGCATAGGTTGTCCACAATTCAAGATAGTCGACTACACGGACCACAAATTCGTGATCTGTGTGGTCGACGTAGATAGGCTTAATAGACAGCGACCCGGTTACTAATTCTACAGATACAGGTTTAGCGAACTAGTTAAGCGGGCGTTGACGGGGGGCAGTCGTCAACAACAAATGGTGGTTCGCTCTGACAAGGGCGATTAGAACAGAATCTATTAAATTTAGTTAGGCGTTAGCAATAAAGATGAATAAAGCAGAGGGAGAAGTAGTTAGAAAACTAAACGAGGCTCATAGTAAAGTCATCGCGACCAACGTGCTTGCAGCGAAACTGGACCTCGATCAATTCTTCAACGCAAAGCACGAAGGCTGCGTTGTCAGAGCTAGAGCGAGTGCTCTGAGACACGAGGGGAGCATGTTGCTCGAACCCGAGCAGATGTGTGAGGCTTTTCAGCAGCACTTTGCTCAACTGTTCGGGAAAGGCGGTGGGCCGGATAGGAATATGGACCTCGCTGAATACCTCGACTGACTACCGCGGCTTTCGACGTCCGCAGTGCAGTGTTGCGAAAAGCCGATAACAGCCGATGAAATACAGGAAGCGATATCTGACTGCATGAGGGACAAATCGCCAGCTTCAGATAGACTGCCCTGCGAGATTTATGCGTGCATGCTAGACTTTTTCGGTGACCTCGTGGCAGACGACTACTGCAACTGGCAGCAGTACGTAGCATTCCCGGTTCTGTGAGCAGGGGAGCGGTGGCTCTGCTGATAAAAGACCCGAACGAGGCGGAGGTTATAGATAACTCCAGGCCCTTAACTCTGCTAAATCCAGAGTTCAAGATTTTGGCCAAGGTGTTAGCAACGAAATAGGCGCTTGTCGTCGGTGATCTGGTATGAGAGGCGCAGACTTGTGCCATTCCGGAAAGATCCATCCACCTCAAAGTCTACCTCATGCGATACATCATAGAGAGGTTGGTTAAGGAACCCGGTACGAGAGGCTCCCTGATAAACTTGTATCAATCTAAAGCATTTGATAAGGTCGACCATCGGTACCTGGCGGCGGTCATCGAGACGGCCGACTTTGGGCCCGTTTTCAGGGGTTGGATTGCTGCGATGCTAAAGTTTGCTGGATGCTAAAGTTCCACAAGATTAAGATGTGATCTTTTTCAAGTATGGGAGGTGGTTGATGCTCCCACCAATTCTTTTGATGGGGCAGGTCAATATACTTACACATTATCCAATGTATGTATTGTGCAGCTCTGTCATGCCTGTTTAGGTATTCGGTTGGAGCTATAGGACTGCACATTGAAATTATATGGTCAATGGTCTCTGGTTGTTTTTTACATACACGGCATAATGGGCTGCATCCATTTTTTATTATGTTGGCTTGGTAATTTTTTGTTGGCAGACACTGATCTTGTGCTGATATAATCAGTCCTTCAGTCTCCGATTTCAGTCCAGAGGATGCCAACCACTGATGGGTTAAAGTTTTGTCAACATCAGGATTGTTAGCTCGTTCTGGTTATTTTCCATACACAGGCTTTTCTTGCCATTTCTTAGCCAGTTTCTGTAGCAGTTCTTTCTTTGCAGTTACTTTTACCTGCTTTGCTTTTTCTGTGTTTTCCATTTCAGCAGTAAATGGGACTTCGGATATTTGTAGTCCGTTACTGTATCTTTGTGCATCTTTTGTAATGGAGTATGATCTTTTGATGCTTTCGTGTTTCAAAACGAGTTTGATCATCCAATCATGTGATTCCCTTAGATATGTATATAATCCAATTGTTGCAGTTTTCAACGCAATGTCTAACTTGATTAACCCACGTCCTCCATCTTTCCTAGGGAGATATATTCTCTCTGTATCTGCCTTAGGGTGATGCATTCTGTGCATGGTTAAGAATTTTCGAATATTTGTATCGAGCCTACGGATCTCTGTGCTTGACCAGTTTATGACATTGTAACTGTAGGTTACTACTGGTATGGCAAGCGTGTTTATGGCATCGATCCTATTCCTTGCATTCAATTCCGTTCTTAAGATTGCTCTTACTCTGCGGTAACATTCCTTCCTTATACTTTCCCTCATTGTCGAGTGCTTGATTCCGTCTCCTTCACAAACACCTAGATATTTGTAAGTTTCCTCTTGATCAAGTTCTCTTATCACATTCCCTCGATCAAGATTTATGTCTGAACTTTTCAGCAGCTTTCCTCTGGTGAACGTTGCTTTGGCGCATTATCTAATACAATCTCCATTTTAATGTCATCACTGAACTGCTCCACGGTGGATAAAAACTCTTGCAATTGTTCATCATTTTTTGCAAATAGTTTCAGGTCATCCATGTAGAACAAGTGATTAATGGTTTTGTCATAGACTTTATATATATGTTTTGTTTCATTGAGCATTTTACTTAATGGTATAAGTGCGATGCGGAATAAAAGCGGTGATAAAGAGTCACCCTGAAAAATTCCACAATTAATATCAACTTCTCCAGCTTCCAGTGATTTTGTTTCACTATTCAAAAGGAGTGTCGTTTTCCATGTCTTCATACTGAACGACAAAAACCTCCTGACAACGGGAGATATTTTGAAAATCTCTAAACATTTTTCAATCCAACTGTGTGGCAAACTATCGAATGCTTTTTTATAATCTATCTAAGCAATTGATAGATTTTTGTGTTTATTATGACAATCTTCCAGTATCATTTTGTTAACCAAAGCTGATCCTTACAGCCCTATGAGCCTCGTTTACACCCTTTCTGCTCAATGGGAAATAGGTCATTTGTTATCAGGTGGTCATATGTATATTCAGTTAGGAATGATGTTAAAATTTTATACATTGTGGTCAAGCAAGTTATCGGTCTGTAATTGTTGGGATTGTTTGTCTCATCATTCTTCGGAAGCAGGAATGTAATGCCGTTAACAAGCCATGATGGTATCTTTTCTGGCTCCTTAACTATTTCATTGTAAAGTTGGGCTAACAGCTCATGAGACTCTGTGAAGGCATTTATCCAAAAATGTTGTATTTTGTCTTTTCCTGGGGATTTCCATTTGCTGGTTTTTCTAAGAGCCAAACGCAACTGTTCAACTGTTATATTTTCCCATATTTGTTCCTCAAGGTGAGCTGTCTTTCATTTGTCTGTTTATCCATGGGTCATGAATATTATGAACTTTTTCTTCGGCCCAGATCTTTTCTCAGAATTCTTGCACTTCCTCCTTGGGTGGTATTGATTTAGCAGTCATTGTTGACTTACCAATTTTTATGTAGAAGTTTCTTTGGTTGTTTTTGAACATATTATTGTCCTTATAGAATCTAGATCGTTTTTCAAAGCGCCTTATACGAGCAGCTTTGGCCGACACTTTTTGCTTGATTATTTCTATCAGCATGTCTATGTCACTTGTTGATTTTATACAGTACTTTCTTTTAAATTTTCTAAGTTTAGTTTGTTTAACATGTTCATCTACTTTATAGTTTGTTAAAATGTCTATGTCAGATCGGAGAAGGTTTATTTGGCGATTGATGTTCTCTTACCAAGTAGATTTTTTGTGGGAAATCCTTTGTTTTTTCATCTCGACTCCACATAAGTGAGTGGTGACTTTAGCTGATGCATAATAGAGATGATTTAAATCAGTAATCTTTAGTTTGTTTCTGATGATAATGTTTTTGAGAATTATGTTAGTCTTGTGTATTATCTTTTGGTTCTGTTTGGAGTTCTGGATCTTAGGAAGGGTGTCACCTTCCCCCATCTCAGATTCTTTCATTTTCATCCATTCGATCATAATTTCATTCTTCAAGTTGGCAAGTTCATTCTCATTCATTTCTTTATCATTTACGATCTCATTGATTTTTCATTTTGAGTTTCATCTTGCGCATGCACTCCCTCCACTTTTTCGATCCTTTCTTTAATTTGTTCTGTTGTCAGTGATTCCGCCCCAACCCTGGGATTCGAAGTGTTACAATTTACCTCGTTTTCACTGACACATGTTTCATTTTCCCTTCGCTGACTTTGTGCTAATAGCTTGATCTGATCAATTTCTGTATCAGTTAGTAACTTTTTTTTTTACAATATTTCTTCGTATATTGGCTAGTTTGTTACTGTCAATATAGCCTCTGTTTTCGGGATGCTTCTTTATCCAGTTGATATATGTCTGTTCTGTATTCGATGTATTTGATGGGTAGTACATGGTAGTGTAGAAAGCCTCAAGGACTTCTTTATTGTCTTCCCTTGACCATTTTTCTCTCTTTTTCTTTGGATTTCTTGGTGGTGAGCATGGAGGGCCAACAGTAGGAGTATTCCGGTTATGGGAGGTCTCCAGCTCCGGAGTGATGGGAAGGTTTGAACCATTAGCTGATTTTTCGACCCCTGTCTGGTTCCTCTCTGAGGGACGCGGCCCTTTTTGACCCGGGTGACGGCCGATCCGGTATGAGATTTTATCATTTGACATTTACTTTATTTTGTCGCGTTTTATCCTTATCCGCCAAGGGGTAATCATTTCGTGTTACCACTGCTAGGACGAGTGTCAACCATGACTAGAGGGGTCGTCCTCCCCTAGAGACACGGCTATTCCCCGCCGGCCGCCATCCCGGCATTTCTTGGTCACGGGGTTTTCTTTTTTGTTGTTATTTTAAATTGTTATTATCATGAGTGGTTCCTTAATGTGAGTATTGCGTGGCTTAAGAATGAAATTATTATTAATAATATAATATACTTTTTGCTGAGGTTGCCTGTTATTGTTGTTGGCTATGTCGGTGGTGGAGCTGGGGCTTTCTCTATTGTTGGTGGGGAAGGCGGGAGCCAGCAGTGCCATAGTCGTTGACGTTTGGTCGGTGGCCGGGTCACTAAGTCAATCTATTGATATCTTTTGCTAGCCTCTCCCTTGTCTAGTGATACCGCCACCTTCCCCTTTCTTAAGTTAACAGAAAGTAATGGGGGAATAGTGGTGATAGCAATGAAGGAGTGGTGGCGGTGGTGATGGGATAGTGGTAGCAATGATGGATGGAGTGGTGGCGGCGGTGACTTTAGCGATGTCGTTGTCGTTACTGAGTTTTGTTGAATAGACTGTAGTTTTTTTTTTCTGTGTATCATTGTGGTTTGTCGGTATGTTTAATATATGTGTTGACATATATTCTTAATATTGGAATTAAACATTTTGTGAAAACTTTAGACAATAATAATAGTAATTATTATTATTATGCTGGGATTGGTGGTGGTGGTGGTGAAATTGCCGTTATCTGGCTGTTGTATTTAGTGTACACAGAGGGGTGATGGGATAGGTGGTGTATCTAGTTTGTGGTGTTGGTGAAATTGCTGTTATTTGGCTGTTCTATATAGTGTAGACAGAGGGGTTTTTTTCCTCCATTTATAACCATTTTCTTTTTTGAATATAAAATTTATAATACAAAATTGAATAATTGAGCGATATAACAGAATATTGTGGATCCGAATTTTCTGAGAGTTGAGTCTGGTGCTTTATGTATCATTTGTACTAAGAATTGTTATATCACAATTGTTTTGAATATGTTAAAAATCAAATACTTAAGGGAGCGATTTCATGACCTTCTATCCACCACGTGCGTCTTCTTCTTCTTTTTTTCTTCTTCTTCTTCTTATTATTATTATTATTATTATTATTATTATTATTATTATTATTATTCCTTGAATCTCAGTCATTGATGTTGGTTAACTGGAAAGTCCGTTGGATTGAATATCAAGCCACTACCTGCAGCCTCAGATATTCAGGACGTATCGGAGGGTTCTTGCCGTTCCAAGCAAGCATGCCTTTTGAAGCGTTCCAAAAAGCGTGAAGGGGCCGATTTTCTTTAACCATCCCTGGAAACCTTTGGAGATAGTCCCCAGTGCGCCTATGACAATCGGGATCACTTTGACTTCATGGCAGTTCCAAATCCTTTTCACCTCCCACTTTAGGTCCTGGTATCGGTTAATTTTCTCCCTCTCCTTCTCTTGCACTCTCGTGTCGAACGGGCAGGCCACATCCACAATCAGGCACGATCTTTTTTCTTTGTCCACAACCACCAGGTCAGGTCTATTGTGTTCCAGTTTTTTGTCCGTCTGTATCCTAAAATCCCACAGCACCTTCACCTGACTGTTCTCCATCACCGCCTCTGGCCTATGCTCATACCATTTCTCAGAATGTGGTAGATTGCTTACTTTGCACAGGTGCCAGTGGATCACCCTGCCCATCACATCGTGTCTCCAGCCCTTATAGTGGGTCTGGGCTAGGTGTTTACACTGGGACACAATGTGAGCCACAGTCTCCTCTCTCTCTCCACAGATCCTGCACAGTGGGCTAGCCTCCTCCTTGTAGATATGGTGCTTCAACCACTTCGTTTTGAGGGCCTGCTCCTGCGCAGCCATTAGCATTCCTTCTGTAGCCTTTTTGAGGTCTCCTCTTCTCAACCAGTTCCATGTCTGTGGATCTCTAAATTCAGTTTTCTCAAAGAAGGTACTATGAAGGGATTTTCCCTTAAGGCTGCTCTTCCTCCTTGATGTTATTTCCTCCTTGGGTATCCCCTGGCCTACTGTCCCCTCCTTCAGTACAGCTCTGAGCATTGGCTCCTTACTATAGGTCACGTATTTGTATAGGTTGTTTTTCTCCATCTGAACACAGTCCTCTATGCTGATAAGACCTCTTCCACCCTCAGATCTCCTTAGGTAGAGTCTATCGACATCACTCCTCTTGTGGAACATGTTGTAGATAGTCAATAGCTTCCTAGTCTTCCTATCCATTTCTTTTTGTTCAGCAACATTCCATCTCAGAATTCCCGCACTGTACCTAATAATAGACACAGCTCGGGAATTTACTGCGCTTATGGCATTTCTGCTGTTCAGATGTGACTTCAATACGCTCCTTACTCTCCGAATGTATTCAGTTCTTAACAATTCCTTCATTTTTTTGTTCTTTATGCCATCAGCCTCCAGAACGCCCAAATACTTGTATCCTTCCTCAGAGTCAATTTCCTTTATCATCTCACCTGTTGGTATCTGGATCCCGTTACTTCTGCTCAACCTACCCCTCCTCATCACAATGACTCCACATTTACCAATACCAAACTGCATACATATATCACTGCTGAAAATACGGACAGTGTCAACAAGCACATCCAACTCCTTCTCACTTTTCCCGAAGAGCTTAAGATCGTCCATGAAGAGGAGGTGATTGATGGTAAGCTCTCCCCTTCCCAACTTGTATCCTGCTCTCACTTTTCGCAGCATAATGGTCAAGGGCATCAGGGCAAGGACAAACAACAGAGGGGACAGGCTATCTCCCTGGAAGATACCTCTCTTGATCTTCACGCTTCCCAAGGATACTCCAGTTGATGTCAACTCTGTCTCCCAGGACCCCATACTCCTGCCCAGCAACTGTCTGATGTTATCTGCCACCCTGAAGATCTCCAGGCTTTTGGTGATCCAGGAATGAGGCACCATGTCAAATGCCTTTCTGTAGTCTATCCATCCCATGGCAAGATCAGTGTGTCTCCTCCTGCAATTCCCCATTACCATCTTATCAATAAGCAACTGGTCCTTTGTACCACGTGACTTCTTTCGGCATCCTTTCTGTTCGTCCGGCAACAAGTTGTTTGTGTGGAGGTGATGGTAGATTTCCTCAGACACAATGCTCGTCAACAGTTTCCACATTACGGGCAGACATGTGATAGGTCTATAGTTGCTAACATCATTACCCTTGATTCGGTCTTTCATTATCAGAACTGTGGTACCTTTTGTCAACCACTCTGGCACCTCACCCGACACCAAGCAGTCATTGAACATGGCCGTCAGCTTCGGGTGGAGGGATGTTAAATGTTTAATCCAATACCCCTGCACACCATCTGGGCCTGGTGTTATTATTATTATTATTATTATTATTATTATTATTATTAGTATTATTATTATTATTATTATTATTAGGGCGGTGGATTGGCAGTATCGGTGGAGGGTCGGACGCCATGCTTTCCAGCATAGTTACGTCCCTTTACGATATGAGTTCAAATCTCGCCGAGGTTGACTTTGCCTTTCATCCATACGGGGTCGAGAAAATAAAGTACCAGTAATGCACTGGTTAATTGCTGGCCTTGTGCCTAAAGTAGAAACAATTATTATTATTATTATTATTATTATTATTATTATTATTATTATTATTATTATTATTATTATTATTATTGTTATTATTGGCGACCTACGTAGTAAATCGTATCATCGTGAGCTCTGCATAGGTTTGTTATTTTCAGTTGTTTAAAACTGCCATTTATGGAAAACTTTTATTGTTAACTGTATATAAGTGCACATACATTGATTTCTGAAAAGGAAACTCAAAAATATTGGGGCCTGGAGCCCAAAACTTAAACTTTTTATAATTATCAAACAAAAAAAAAATTTCTTTGAAAAATTATGGCTGACTTAGAGTCACACCTTCCTCACAAACTAACACCTAACACCGACACCACCATTGTAAATATTACAACGTTTGCCAACACTAAAAATTTAAGCAGTAGCAATATTTTTGTCTCAGGCAGACCTTCATTTCCCGCCATTACCAATGACTGCAGGTGTTAAAGTCGCCACCACCACCACAGCGACAACCCCCACCACCAACACCACCACCACAGAGACAACAGAAACAAAAGAAAAAAGTAAAGTTACTCGTGATATCGAAATGAATTCCACCGAAATGAACTCTTCCAAACCAAACACCACTGACGCCACCACCACCACAACTGAAACTAAAATGAATAATAACAAAAATAACGGTAACAACAACAGCAACAATGACATTAAGAAAACCACCCTGAGTTTTGCCAGAGTAGCAAAACAGTGCGAAGCATTTCAGGTAACTCAGGAGAAATTAGAAGAAGCCAAAAAAATGGTAAAGAAAGATGGGTACAGGGTCAGCCTCAAGCACCACCAAATAAAATGGATCATCGGCGCCTATCCACCGTGTCTTAACGAACAATTAACATAAAATCGCGCCGAGTGGAACGGGCATCCGAGTCCCAAATCCAAAACGCTTTGGGACATGTGTGGGCAAAGAAAAACCCACATCAGACGTGGGCAGAAGTATGGAACCGTGGACGTGTTCTTTGAAACACCAGAGGAGGCTAGAGAACACTCCATGGCCCCATTAAGAAGTGATGACTTCACACTCGTCTCAAGCTATTGTGGCCAGAGACTCGTAAAGATCAGGGTAACCCACGTTCCACCGGCCATCGAAATTCCCTGGATAATAGCTGCCGTCCTCGCCCGTATCGAAGCCAACACCAAGATAATCGAAATAGCGAAAGAAACGCAGGAGAACTGGTCCGGATCTGGGATGGAGCTCCTGATCCAAGCGGACCAAAAAGCATTGAGGAGATCCCAGAGGTAATAGACCTCAGTGACGGCAGCCACCTCACCGTAATTGTCGAGGGCAGAAGGCCTAGGTGTGTAGTTTGTGGTGAAGGAACCCGCCTAAGGGCTTTCTGCCCTCAGGCTAAAAGGTTGAGGCCACCTCTCATATCCACCCCAGTGACTCAACCATCAACACTACCAGCAGCAGAGATGGCAGCAACAACAGAAGCAACTGTAACAGCAACAACCCCAGCAACAGTAGAAAACCAATACCACCACTACCCAACGCGCCAGAATTAGCACCAGCGCCTACTCCATCCACCACACCACAACCAAAACTAACGCCTGTGGAGGATTTTCCACTCACTGGCCTATCACAACTGGAGACAGATTGTGACGACGAGGAGTGGGAAACGGTATCAAGAAAAAAGAAAAAAAGAAACCAAAAAAGAAAAAAATTCTCTTCCTTCCCCCTCCAAAAACAAAATACAGAGGAAAACAAATAAACTATCAAACAAAAAAGTTAGGACAGATACGCCACCATCCACACCAGCATCACCAACCCCATCACCCCAAACACCAACACCATCACCATCATGAACCCCAACACCACCATCACCAGCACAGCATAAGTCACCAAAAAGCGAAACAGAAACAAACCCACAACAAACTCAAACAAAACAAAACAACCAAAACGATACACACTACACAGCATCAAATTTGAACAACAACCAATGATTACACTACATCCAACACAACACCAGCATCACAGAAAGAGACTACACAACACCCCAAAAGTTAACACCACCTCCACACATACAAATCATTCGCATCACACAGTAAACATACATGACACTAAAACAAAAATTCCCCAAAGACATCGGAGACTTCCGACAAGCACTCTCCATGAGGATTTATAAGGACATCCTTCCTGAGGAGGCCACAAGCAGTGAAAAGGATGGAGAAACCGTCCTTCCTCTACGAGAAGTAAGGTAAGTGGTCTTTCCCATCTTTTCCACTCCATTTCAACATGACCTCACTCAGAATAGGCAGCATAAATGCGCGTGGCTTGGGGTCGTATTGGAAGCAGGGCCACCTGCTCAACGACCTCATGTTACTAAACATAGATGTAGTGGTCATCAGCGAGACCAGAATCTCCGAAGCACGGGCCTTCGCACCGATCTTCGGCGGGTACCATGTGTACGCATCTCCCAGCCATCCGGGATCGGGGGGAGGAGTTGCTGTGCTTTTTCGGAGAGGTTTGGATCTCACCATATGGGCCAACTTCCTGGACCCAGAAGGTAAGATGGTGGTGCTGGACGTAACCAGCGGAGACGGGCAAGCTTTCAGGCTAGTCGCCATTTTCCCCAGCAGGGCGGCTTGATTTCTTCCGGCGTCTGGAGACCTTTCTTGGAACGTCCCGCTCTTTAGTGTTAGTGGGTGACTGAAACGGGATATTAGATGCACGCTGGGACTGCGTGGGATTAGCGGATAGGGGAGGAGGGTATAAGAGCCTCACCACCCTGCTCAGGCGTTTCGAACTGTCTGACAGGTACCGATTGGATTTCCAGAATGTGCCAATGTGGACTTGGAAAAACAGCATAGGGTCATCCAGATCATATGTAGATAGAGTATTTTGTAGGGAAATAGATAGGTCTAGTAATGGCACCCCAATTCAAGATAGTCAGCTACACGGACCACAAATTCGTGATCTGTGCTTGATTTACATAGGCTTCATAGACGAGGACCCGGCTACTGGAAGCTGAACGCGTCCTAACCAGCGCGCAAGGCCTACAGAGACCGTATTAGCGAACTAGTTAAGCGGGCGTTGACGGGGGCCATCGTCAACAATAAGTGGTGGTTTGCTCTGAAAAGAGCGATTAGAATAGAGGCCATTAGGTATAGTAAGGCTTTAGCAGAGGGAGAACTAGTTAGAAAATTAGACGAGGCGCTTATCAAAGGCATCGTGACCGACGTACTTGCGGCGAAATTGGCCCTTGACCAATTCTTAAATGCAAAGCACGAAAGCTGCGTTGTCAGAGCTAGGGTGCGTGCTCTCAGACACGAGGGGACGAAAGCCGTTCAATGGGTGCGAGTGGTGGAGGCGCATCGTGGCAACAAAGCCACGATCCGGTCTTTGGTGGACCACGACGAGCGCATGCTACTCGATCCCGGGCAAATGTGTGAAGCTTTTCAGCGATACTTCGCTCAGCTGTTCGGGGGCAGCGGCGGGCCGGATCGAGGGATGGACTTTAGTGTCTACTTCGACGGACCGCCGCGGCTCTCGGCCACTGAGGCGGAGTGTTGCGAAAAGTCGATAACAGCCGCTGAAGTACGGGAGGCAATGACTGGCTGCACAAGGGGTAAATCGCCTGTTTTGGATGGTCTGCCCTATGACTTTACGTACAGATGCCAGACTTGTTCGGAGGCCTCTTGGCGGACGTCTACTGCAACTGGCAACAGGACGGGAGAATTCCCAGCTCTGTGAGCCGAGGAGCTGTGGCGCTGCTGAGAAAGGATCCGAAAAGGGGGGATAACATAGATAATATCAGGCCCATAACTCTGCTAAACACAGAGTTCAAGATTTTGGCCGAAGTTTCTAGCAAAGAGAGTGGCGCTTATCGTTTGTGGTCTGGTGGGAGAGGCGCAGACATGCGCCATTCCCGACAGATCCATCCACGACAATCTCCACCTCATGCGATACATCGTGGAGAGGGTTGCTAAGGAACCTGGCACGGGTGGGTCCTTGATCAATTTAGATCAGTCGAAAGCTTTCGATATGGTCGACCATCGTTAACTAGCGGCAGTCCTGAGGGCGGCTGGCTTTGGACCCGTCTTCAGAGGCTGGATCGCTGCCATGCACAGGGACATCTGCTCTGTGGTGAGAGTGAACTGTCACCTTTCAGAACCGTTCAACATCATGCGCTCGGTCCGCCAAGGATGTCTCCTCTCGTCCCTCTTGTACGTATTGACTCTCGAGCCATTACTGTACAACTGGAGACGTTAAGGGTGATCCCGCGCGAACTAGAATGCGGAAGATCCGTGTCAGCATAAGCGGACGATGTTACCGCAGTGGTGTCGAACGCCAAACACATCGACGCGATCGACACTACACTAAGAGAATACGAAGCGGTGACAGGAACAATTATCAACCAGGAAAAGTCAGAGGTCCTGCAGTTCGGCACTTGGAAAGGCAGGTCCATGCCGTCCAACAGCGTCGTCGGGCGCTGGACGGACGGACTGGTTAAATTGCTAGGGTTCTGGTTCGGTCTGGACCTTGACGGACAAAAACTGGGACGATATGACGAGCAGGGTGGCTTCACTCACCCAGATATGGACGGAGAGGAAGCTCTCCCTGAAAGGTTGAGCGGAGGTGGCTAGCGCGTACATCGCGTCCGTCATCTACTACCTCCTGACCGTCGTACCTTGTCCTAAGCCCCGCCTGACTGCGCTGGAGCGTATGCTCTTTCGCTTTTTGTGGAAGGGACGCGCTCCGATGGTCAGGCGGTCCATCTGCTGTCAACACCCGCTACGTGGATGGCTGGGCATGCCGTGGCTGATGATGCGCAGACACGCGCTCAGGCTACGACATCTCCACCTCTTCCTCGACGGTGATCAGGTGTGGTTGCCGTTTGCTAGACGCATCTTTCCCCAGCTTGTCTCCTTGACGGAGCTACAGTCCTGGGTCAAGCGAAGAACGAGAGGGAGCGCTTGGAGACTGGAATGTCTTCAGGCGCTCACAGCCCTCAACCAATCGGGCAATGTGATCGGTGGAAACTCCACCTTGGCGTTCTATAGAGGATTAGTGGAGTGGAAGAGCGACGACGTACTTGCAGAAACTCTGGGCGTCGACGAAAATCAACCAGCCAATCTCTTCGGAAGAACTTTTGGACCGGGGCCTCTGGACACCTTCCAGAAATCCCTGGCCTGGCAGTGCTACCGAGGATCTTTGCCAGTTCGGGATAAAATCTACAGGCATGGAGGTGCCGTCAGCCGGGCATGTCCGAGATGCGCGCAGGGCGACGAAACCGTCCTGCACGCGCTCGTCCAGTGTCCGAGCATTGCTGACTTGTGGGTTTATGTCGAACACCTGCTGTCACGTGTAGGACGGATCCAGCTATCAGCTGAGTCCATCGTGAGGATTGCCCCGCCCTCTTCCTTTAGCTGGGAAGGGCAGGCAGTTTTTATCTGTCTGGTGGCCATGGCGAAAGAGATAGTATGGTGGACACGTTTGAAAGGGCTGAAGACGAGCACTTACCTCTTCGGTAATGCCCTGATTAACCTTTTCAAATTTCATTTGAAAAGGAAAATCAGGGTAGAGAGGGAAATGCTCTCTTCCCAGCATGTTGTTGAAAGATGGGTGTGAGAAGCAAGTATGTCCCGAGTGTGTGTCTGTAAATCAAAGGTCGAAAACTGGGAGAGGGCACTTGCCCTGGTGGTCAGGGTCACTGTTGCCTTTTAATGAGCTTTCTCCACAAATATCCCTCGGAAGTCTCCCTCCTATTGGGGAATTTTTCATTGTTACTTTTTATTACATCCTCTATTTTTTTTTACACGCAGAAATGCCCATTTGTACCGTCCTGTATTGTCCTGTACTGTCCTTAATGTCTACTTTATGTAAACCCTTGTGGTTAATAAAGAAAGCATTATTATTATTATTATTATTATTATTATTATTATTATTATTGTTGTTATTCCTTGAATCTCAGTCATTGATGTTGGTTAACTGGAAAGTCCGTTGGATTGAATATCAAGCCACTACCTGCAGCCTCAGATATTCAGGACGTATCGGAGGGTTCTTGCTGTTCCAAGCAAGCATGCCTTTTGAAGCGTTCCAAAAAGCGTGAAGGGGCCGATTTTCTTTAACCATCCCTGGAAACTTTTGGAGATAGTCCCCAGTGCGCCTATGACAATCGGGATCACTTTGACTTCATGGCAGTTCCAAATCCTTTTCACCTCCCACTTTAGGTCCTGGTATCGGTTAATTTTCTCCCTCTCCTTCTCTTGCACTCTCGTGTCGAACGGGCAGGCCACATCCACAATCAGACACGATCTTTTTTCTTTGTCCACAACCACCAGGTCAGGTCTATTGTGTTCCAGTTTTTTGTCCGTCTGTATCCTAAAATCCCACAGCACCTTCACCTGATTGTTCTCCATCACCGCCTCTGGCCTATGCTCATACCATTTCTCAGAATGTGGTAAATTGTTTACTTTGCATAGGTGCCAGTGGATCACCCTGCCCATCACATCGTGTCTCCAGCCCTTATAGTGGGTCTGGGCTAGGTGTTTACACTGGGACACAATGTGAGCCACAGTCTCCTCTCTCTCTCCACAGATCCTGCACAGTGGGCTAGCCTCCTCCTTGTAGATATGGTGCTTCAACCACTTCGTTTTGAGGGCCTGCTCCTGCGCAGCCATTAGCATTCCTTCTGTAGCCTTTTTGAGGTCTCCTCTTCTCAACCAGTTCCATGTCTGTGGATCTCTAAATTCAGTTTTCTCAAAGAAGGTACTATGAAGGGATTTTCCCTTAAGGCTGCTCTTCCTCCTTGATGTTATTTCCTCCTTGGGTATCCCCTGGCCTACTGTCCCCTCCTTCAGTACAGCTCTGAGCATTGGCTCCTTACTATAGGTCACGTATTTGTATAGGTTGTTTTTCTCCATCTGAACACAGTCCTCTATGCTGATAAGACCTCTTCCACCCTCAGATCTCCTTAGGTAGAGTCTATCGACATCACTCCTCTTGTGGAACATGTTGTAGATAGTCAATAGCTTCCTAGTCTTCCTATCCATTTCTTTTTGTTCAGCAACATTCCATCTCAGAATTCCCGCACTGTACCTAATAATAGACACAGCTCGGGAATTTACTGCGCTTATGGCATTTCTGCTGTTCAGATGTGACTTCAATACGCTCCTTACTCTCCGAATGTATTCAGTTCTTAACAATTCCTTCATTTTTTTGTTCTTTATGCCATCAGCCTCCAGAACGCCCAAATACTTGTATCCTTCCTCAGAGTCAATTTCCTTTATCATCTCACCTGTTGGTATCTGGATCCCGTCACTTCTGATCAACCTATTATTATTATTATTATTATTATTATTATTATTATTATTATTATTATTATTATTATGTCTTCAGGCGCTCACAGCCCTCGACCAATCGGGCAATGTGATCGGTGGAAACTCCACCTCGGCGTTCTATAGAGGATTAGTGGAGGGGAAGAGCGATGGCGTACTTGGGGAAACTCTAGGCGTCGACGAAAATCAACTAGCCAATCTCTTCGGAAGAACTTTCGGGCCAGGGCCTATGGACAACTTCCAGAAATCTCTGGCCTGGCAGTGCTACCGAGGAGCCTTGCCAGTTCGGGATAAACTCTACAGGCATGGAGGTGCCGTCAGCCGGGCATGTCCGAGATGCGCGCAGGGCGACGAAACCGTCCTGCACGCACTCGTCCAGTGTCCGAAAATTGCTGACTTGTGGGTTTATGTCGAACACCTGCTGTCGCGTTTAGGACGGATCCGGCTATCATCTGAGTCCATCGTGAGGATTGCCCCGCCCTCCTCCTTTAGCCGGGAAGGGCAGGCAGTTTTTATCTGCCTGGTGGCCATGGTGAAAGAGATAGTATGGTGGACACGTTTGAAAGGGCTGAAGACGAGCACTTACCTCTTCGGTGATGCTCTGATTGACTTTTTCAAATTTCATTTGAAAAGGAAAATCAGAGTAGAGAGGGAAGTGCTCTCTTCCCAGCATTTTGTTGAAAGATGGGTGAGAGAAGCAAGAATGGCCCGAGTGAATGGGCCTACTCTGAGTATATATCTGTAAATTAAAGGTGGAAAACTGGGAGAGGGCACTTGCCTTGGTGGTCAGGGTCATTGTGGCTTTTTAC
>OZ024743.1:359842535-359865035 GCA_964016885.1 Eledone cirrhosa | reverse complement strand
CCTCACCTTGGTGGTTTTATATCCCCTATTATCGGAAACCTGTATGTTTGTGTGTATTTCTCTCCTTACTGTTTTATAAAGAGCTTGCAGTGTGTTCCTTGAGCTTATTTGATTGTAGGTGGTTATTGGGAGTTTTTATCTCGAACTTCCGATTATATATATATATATATATATATATATATATATATATATATATATATATATATATATATATATATATGTATATATAGTGAGAAAGAAAGGAGGGGCGCGGGTGGGGTGGGGGTGGGGGTATTTATATATTTATATGTGTCAGTTTTCTGAGCTTGATTATGCCCGTAACTTAGTCGTTCGTGAAATGAATAACAATAATTTAAGTACCACACTCCAACAAATACGTTCTTGGTCGAGTCAGTCGGCTAACATCTGTTTGAGGTCATGCCGCAGTATGGCCGCAGTTAAATGATTGCACCCATTAATAGAATTAAAACATTATTACTATATTATTTTGATATCATACACTAGAAAAATGAATAAATATGATTAAAATTTCATCAGTAATTCTTTTTCCTTGTGAATATTTATCTTCGGTATTAGAACAGTTGAAAATTTCAAAGATGTCTAATAGATATTTATCTCTGGCTCATTTTATTGTATTGGACCTTATATTTGCTGAAGTAATGCTGAAGTAAGGGAGAAATATTTGATGATTTATTCTTTTAATGGTAATTGTATTTTTCTCAGCGTTCTGATAATTGTATTTATATGTAAAATCGGGCAATTTATAAATAGTAATGCTTTTTACATTGCAAATCTATATGTAATATAAAAGAGAGATGTTTCACACGAACATTACACATGGACACACATACGCACACACACACACACACGTACATAGACACACACACACAGAGAGACACAAAGGGAGAGACAGAGAGAGAGAGAGTGAGATCGGCCGTTATACAGAGAGAGGTACTATTAAAGTGTTTGATATTCAGATAGAGAGAGAGAGAAAGTGTGGCAACGAACGCTGCTTTACACACACACACATACCCTCCCCCCCCCCCACACACGTATATATATATATATATATAAAGACAGAAACAGAGACACAGAGAGGGATATCTGTACGTTCTTCATTTACATAGACGAGAAAAGTATATATTCTCGACTGTTTTGAAGTCCAGCAGTCGCAAGTGTAGGAGGCATCGTCCTGATGTGGAGCAGTTAAGTCCGAAATGCATCGACGATTGACCCCCTAGCTTCTGCTGGACACGACTACAGGGCGTAAGCCCCGGTGATTTTTGCATAACTACGGCTTTCTAAATGTTTACCTGTAAATATACCGTGTTTCTTTAGAAATATGAAATCTATATATATATACATCTCTGGCCTCTTCCTCGCACTTCCACTCACTCACTCTCTGCTTCTCCCCTCCTCACTTTCTCCCGTTTGGCCTGAAGTGGGGTCCTTTCTTGCTCACTGCTCATTCGCGTCGCACGGTCTGTTGTCTCTCGCTCATGAAATCCACACAGCTTAAGCTGATCGGACTCCCATATGCTTGTTTTTTTCCTATCTTTGCGTTGCTATCCTTCTATGTTTGTTTACTTGTCTCGCTCGCTTTACGCGATTTCCTTGTCCCAATAGCTTTATTTAGCTATTGCTCGCACCAACTGGAGGTATATGATTTATGAAGCGATGAAATACCAATGAAGGTTAGAAAATCACTGATGATGGACTATTTTTATCATATGTAACCCATGTGCAACCACGCAGTATTCATTCTTCTCATGTTTTATATATATTTTCCCCAGCTGCGTGTGTCTGTTTATCTGTTACTGCTTCCCCCTCTCTCTGTTTCTCTCACCTTCTTTCGCCCCCTCTGTCAGTTACACTTTCTCTCGACTGGCCTCTTCCTCGCACTTCCACTCACCCACTCACTGCTTCTCCCCTTCTCACTTCCTCCCGTTTGGCCTAAAGTGGGGTCCTCTCTTGCTCACACCTCACACGCGCGTACGGTCTGTTTCCTCTCGCTCATGAAATCCACACAGCTTAAGCTGATCGGACTCCCTTGTGCTTGTTTTTTCCTATCTTTGCGTTGCTATCCTTCTATGTTTGTTTACTTGTCTCGCTCGCTTTACGCGATTTCCTTGTCCCAATAGCTTTATTTAGCTATTGCTCGCACCAACTGGAGGTATATGATTTTTAAAGTGATGTAATACCAATGAAGGTTTGAAAATCACTGATGAAGGACTATTGTTATCATATGTAACCCATGTGCAACCACGCAGTATTCATTCTTCTCATGTTTATATATATATATATATATATATATATTCTAACAGGGATACCCGGCGTCGCCCGGGAATGAAATTGGCCCTGATATATAAGTATATAACAAGAAAGAAAAACATGTAATATAGGAAGTACTTATTCTAAATTCCATTTATTCTTCAATTGATGGGAGATTCAGCATGTGTACACTTGTGTACACTTAAATGTAATTCTCCCTGAGAATTACATTTAAGCGTACACATGCTGAGTCTCCAGGAGAATTACATGTAAGCATTCAAATGCGGAATCTCCATGAGAATAACATTTAAGCATACACTTCATGAATCTCATTGAGAATAACATTCAAGCGTACATATGCTGAATCTCTCTGAGAAGTATATTTAAGCATAAATATGCTGAATCTTGCTGAGGATTACATTTAGGCGTACATATTGTGAATCTCCCTGAGAATTTATTTTATACATGTATATACATGTATAAATAAATACATGTATAAATATATACATGTATAAATATATACATGTATAAATATATACATGTATAAATATATACATGTATACATACAACATCATCATTATCACCGTTTAAAGGTAAAATGGGCGTTAAACGGCGATGATGATGATGATGATGATGATGATGATACACACATGCATAAATATGTATATGTTTATGCATACACATGTATCAATCAATATGTGTATATAACAGTTATTGGCAAATTGTATAAATTAATGTTAAACAATGTTTAAGTGATTTAGCTCCCTTAGATTCTTATTGGAAAAAAATATCGAAAGAAAATCGATTAAAATTCAAGGAAATTCATGGAGAAAAAAGCGAAAGGTATAGTGACTAGATCTGCAGAGAGCAATTCCAGTAAATACTTTAATTATTACCAATTTATTCAGGATTTAGCGTAAATCCAGGTCATCAAACAAGCAAACTTGCTTTTTATATAGTATATATATATATTTATTTTTATATAGTATATATATATATTTATTTATATCAACTAGAAATTGATTGACATATATGTATATATCTAAAATAAACACATGAAGCAATCACAGGGGATAATTTGTAAAGTGTGTAAGCACACACAGCTAGGTAGGTAACTAATTAAAGTTTAACTACATATTCAAATATAGATACCTTTTAAAATGATTAATCTTCCTTGTATATATTTTATTAAAGAAATATATTGTTATACTTTGGGAGGGTCATGTTGCCAATAAGAATCACACGCACCAGTTGCTTTCACTTCAATTTATTATATATTTATAAATTTACAAATTTATAAATTTCTGGTTGGTTGGTTGGTTGGTTCCACAACCAGATAGTTGTTTATATATAGCCATAGTTCTTTCGTCACACACTCTGTGACCTCTTCAGTGACTGGGGATTCCTTTCTTTGTTTCTGTGCCTCTCCTTTGTTCTGTTCTACGCCATTTTGTTTATGTGTGTGTGTTGTGTGCTCAGTCTGCGCATGCGCCACATCCGGGTGTCTGTGTGTGTTTATGTTCATTTATCTATTTGTTTATTTACATGTTACTGGTTGGTTGTTTGTTCTATGTGTGTGTGTGTTTTCATTTTGTCCTTAATTGTAAGTTGTGATATTGCTGTTCCACTCATATTTTCTATTTAATTTTGGTTGTAATTCTTTTATGTTTATTGCCTCTGTAATTTGTCTAAACATTGCGTCTTTTCTGTGTGTAGATTCTATTTTTATTTCTATGTTCTCTAATTTACCCTTGTGTTCTATCTTAGCATGTTGGTAGAGTACAGATGATTCTTTATTATCTTGAAGGTCTCGCCAGTGTTCATTTATCCGTTCCCCTACACTACGAGCTGTCTCACCTATGTACACTATATTTTTGTCTCTACATTGTCCTTCAGTACATCTTATGCTATACACTACATTTCTAATTTTACAGTTAATATGGGGGCTTATTTTACAGGTTACACATTACTTATCTATACATGAGGGTCTTTGAAAAGGGTATGTCTTGCTAATAAGTGTTTTTACGGAGGTACCTGGTCTTTCTACTATCTTAATATTGAGTTTATGTTTATTTAGGGCCCTTATAAATTTGTAAGCTAAAGAAATATATTTCACCATTAATCCGTAAATCACAGTAGTCAAATTCAGGATTTTCAACAGGATTTTCAACAGGATTTAACTATCTGTGTTTACACAGCAAATGCAAATCTGCGAATGACCCGTCGCACGTGTTGCATTTTTGAAAAATACACACATCGTACCAGCATCATCCCAGTGGCGTGAATAGGATTATCGACAGCTAGAAATAGCAGCTGAGTCCTTTCAACTGAGCTAGCTCTACAATTAAGGGGCCGTAATATATCGCAAATTAAATTAAGGGTGTCATGTCCGAATATATATATATGTATATATATATATATATATATATATATATCGGTCTTCGACGCGTGACATCAGTAAGTACTGCCGACTACCATATTCTAGTAGAAATTCGTCCACGCTCAGTCTGGGTAGATATCGCCACTCTCTCGCTTTAATTATCACGTCCGCTCATGACTTTTTCGCAGTATTGGCTTACACTGTGCAGCCACTGTATTCGGTAAGTTGTAAACTGCACTTATCAGAGCTTACTACATTGACACAAACCTCGGGGTCCGGGCAATAAAGTGCAACTGCCACATTACGAATATACATTTGTTAGCACTCTGCGACACGTTAGATCGATATATGTACAAAACATATCTCTTTGAGTGAGTGATTGTAAGTAATCGGGATTATAACGAATATAATTCCTTATAGCCTTGTCAATATATCGTATTTTTTTCCCCCAGTTAACAAAACAAACGTACATGTGAGGAAATGGTATGTCTGTCATCCTTTTTTACTTCTGTATTTCTTTGCAAGTCTGTTCTTATTTTTTCCAAAAGGTTCGGATCTAAATGCTGGCTATAAATTCAAGATATATTTTATTTTGAATTGTTGCCGCTTTTAGTATTATCAAATAGCGAGCGACTATTCATTCTTCCACTTATGACGTCACTAATTTCTGCCGACTCCCACATGCTAGCAACAATTTGTTCATGCTCAGTCTAGATAGATGGCTTCGCTCTCACACTGTAATTATCGATACTGCTTATGAGGTTTTTGCAGTATTGCTTTCAACTGTGCAGTCAGTGTATTCGTTAAGTTACAAATTGACCTTATCGGAGATTACTGCATTGATAGAAACGGCGAGATCCAGATAACCACTCTGAGACGCGTCAGCTCGCTTTACGTTCAAACCATATCTCTTTGACTGAGTAATTGTGAGCAATCGGTATTGTAGCGAATATATTTCCTATAATCTCGTCAAAATATAATATATATATATATGTATATATACGGATACATAATACACACATACACACACACACACACACATACACACACACACACACATATATATATATATATATATATATATATATATATATATATATTCCTGATGATTTCTAAAGAATGAAACACTTCTAGTACTGTAGAATCTCATCTCTCTCTCTCTCTATATATATATATATATATATATATATATGGAGAGAGAGATGAGATTCTACAGGACTAGAACTGTTTCATTCTTTATATATATATATATATAAAATTAATTTAATTAAATTAAATTAAGGGAGTCATGTACGAGACATGCGCCATATCCACCGTAGAATAAGGTCAAAAATTCCAATGAATAGATCCGAGCATTTTAAATCAACTATAAATTAATTGACATACATAAGTTTAAAATAAACACATGAAACAATCACAGGGGATAATTTTTAGAGTGTGTAATCACACATAGTTATGTAGGTAACTAATTAAAGTTTAACTAGAGCTTCAAATATTACCTATTTAAAAAATGATTAATCCTCCTTGTATATATTTCATTAAAGAAATATATTTCACCGTTAATCCGTAAAGTCACAGTAGTCAAAACTTGGATCTTCAGCAAGGGGGAATATTTAACGATCTGTGCTTACACATCTAATACAAATCTGCAAGTGAGCCATCGCACGTGTTGCATTTCTAAAACTACCAACATGCTAGTGTGTTGTTAGTAGTAAAACAGATTTGGTTCTTATGTCTTGTCACTATTAGTCACATTTTATTGGTGGATTGGCAGTATCGGTAGAGGGTCGGATGTCATGCTTTGACGCATAGAGTTACGGCCTTTTCCATTCTGAGTTCAAATCCAGCCGAGGTCAACTTTGCCTTTCATCCTTACGGGGTCGATAAAATAAAGTACCAGTAATGTATTGGATAATTGCTGGCCTTGTGCGAAAAGTAGAAACAATTATTTCTAAATATTTCTGAAATATTTTTGAAATATTTTTCTGAAATTCTACATAAATGTTTCTGAAATCCCATATTCCATAATATTTTTAGTAGTAAATACCCATGGTAAATAATTACTTAGCTTTTTTGTAGTGTATTATAATGTAGTTAATTTTACTTGTTTTCTTGTCTATTCTATCTAATTCATTTACGTTCCTCCTAAGAATATTATAATCATAGCATAAATGAATTTTATTTATTTCTCCCTCCCCCCTTCAATATTGCCTTCTAAACCAAATTTCCTGTCGTTTTGTCTACTATATTTCTGTACTATTTGTAAGTGTTCCCAGTTCTTTCTCATTCACATGATACTGTTTGAAGTTATCTACATACAAACGTTAGATATTTCAGTTCCCCATAGTATTTATGCTTCATCCTGTAGATAAAAGATATTAACACAATGTAGTATAGAAGCTGAGACCTGGATTCTCCGTAAAATTATTTACTTTTTGTCAGGATCCGTTTCTACTAATATTTCCCTGTATTATCTTATCCGCAGGTGGATTGGCAGTATCGGTAGTGGATCGGACGCCATGCTTTTCAGCATAGATCCTTACGGGGTCCATAAAATAAAGTACCACTAATGCACTGGGATAATTGCTGGCCTTGTGCCAAAAGTAGAAAAAATTATTTTATCCGCAGAATTGTTTATTTATAACATGTTTCATGTAACTGTATATTACATTGGAGAGCAAAATACATTGTTAATAAACCACTATTCCCACCACTAATTCAGAAAATACCATCCGTAACAGCCCTAGTTTTTGAGATATTGCATACGTCATTACCTACTTTATTACGCTTCTGAAAATGAATTATGAGTTAATTCTGCTGATGATTTACTGAATTTTTTTTTTTTTTGTGTGTATTGAACATATACTAATGTGAACCTCTTGTAATATGTATTGACAAGTCCTCATGATGACAAATATGTTTAAATCATTCTGATTAATTTGTTTTTTATTGAAGAGCCTGAACGTTCATGAACACAGAAAACATATTAGTGATGTGTGTATAAAACGTGTACGTAGCAGCGTAGCATCTGAGGCAATGAATCAATAGAAAAAGAAGGTGCCTGAAATTAAGTATATTAATGGTATGGGGAGAACATAAACACCACAGTGATGATTATTACTTTTGTTTGGCTTATATAAATGGCATGAATGGACGTATTCTGACATAGACTCTGGTTAACGTTCTGTTGCACATTTAGATGAGATACATATCACATCGTTTAACCATCTTTGATAACACTGACAAGTTGATCAATTCATAACCAACAAAGCATATATGGACAAAATGACAAAAGGAACTTACGTTTTTGAAGAAATCATCTGAATTGTTAACTTCAAAGCTGTTAGCAGAAATATAAATCACGTTACACCGCAACAGAGAAAGGGTTTAACTTACCTTAGACCAGGGTAATCTTCTGCAACAATGTGAGATGATTTCTAATCAAACTGGACATATTCGAATATGTAATAGAGGAATGGTGGTGATTGTTAGTTAGCTCCAGGTGGAGCCTAATATGCGTTCTAAACAAAGGCAACGTCGAAAAATCCCAATTTGTCGCTCAGTTGGTATGAGTCTAGGACATGGGACAGTCGTTCTAATGTGGATCAAAAGATGGTAATTTTAACTTGGACCAGCAGGGTGGATACATTAAATATCATGTGACAAAAGAGCTAAAGATGATTTCTGATTGAGATCTCCCGTTTCCAAAATTCATTGCAGCACGTGAACGGTTATCCTTTCTTACGGTTGTGAAGAAATTCCTTACAAATTATACGGCCTCCTATTTATGTAAAGTTGTCTGTAAGATGAGCATGAAAGAACATTACCTGTACAGATAATTATATCAATTCCTCGGTGATATAAATGAGAAACCCCAGCCAGCTAGAGCGTATGAGTACACGTAGACAGAATCCCAGCACGCGCACCACATGCATCGCGGACACTAGAACTAGGGACAGGGTAAGGACAAGTACGGCCGTGGAGCCTGGTAGAGGAAAGACCCGGACCAGTAGCAATGATATAGCCTCGACAACAGCACCGCATAGCATTAACGAGACTAACAGTAGAGCCGACAATACAAAACGGAATACCTCAGTAAGCGAACGTCGTGACCCAGACGCCCACGGTAGATATATAGATAGCGGCAATACAGGGGGCGAAATAACGGGCGGGCAAAACCCGGGACGGACACCTGACCCAACACACATTCACACTACTACATACACATGAAGGAACGAGACAAGGTCTAAGGCCGTTACATGGTTTAACGTGCCGTATTCGAAGCATGTATGCAGCAATGTACCAGGCCTCTTCTTCCGAGCGTTGGACCAGTGCTTCCCGCCGTCGAGCAGATACCACAATATTTTCCTCCGCCACATGGTGAAATTCTCATTCTCCACCGCACCTAACCTGGCAGACTACATTGCCAAAACCAACGCGGCGAAGATCGGAAACCTCTAACGTCAACCGCGGCGGCCGAATGACCGTCCATCGGAGCCCGGAGGGCCCCTTGCAGACGGGTTTTCCAACTACAACCAGGCCCCTGCAGCGGCAGCCATGCCCGCGGAAGACGATACAGTCCAACGCCGAGCGGAAAGGAGTGGCGGAGGGGAGACCACCGTGTCGGCAGAAAACGCCCAGAGAATCGGGAGAGGGCCGTGGTGGATCAAGGGCCAGGCGTCCGCAATGAACAATATAATGACAGAACGTGCAACTGCAGAGCGGGCACACAGTGCCTTCTGCAGGGAAGATGTCTAATGAAGGGCCTGGTATATAAATGTGTGCTTATCACTCACAACACAAAGCGCACCTACATCGGCGTAACATCCAGAACCTTTAAATAGAGGATGTATAACCACACAAAATCTTTCAAGGACCGGAGCAAGAGGCACTCTACTAGGCTGGCGGACCTGGTGTGGAACTTGAAAACAAAGGCACCACGTATGACCTCAACTGGAGTATCTTTCGGCATGCGCATGCATATTCGACTGGAAATAGAAAGTGTATGATATGCCTATCCGAGACCATGGAGATAGTCAGACTGTAGGATGATGCGATCAACCTGAAATCGGAAATAATCATGACGTGCAGACACCAGAGAAGGTGCACACTCTCCGCATGGAATCCACCGGGCAGCCCAAGCTAAAGGCATGCGGGTGAGCGCACGCCGGCCAGAGCGGCGAAACGGGTTCAGAAGATCAGACACCATATCCTGTTGACTATATATGCCCCGTGGTGTAAGCCGACATAACCCAGGATGCCTACCCGACTCTGCACGTCACCCTAAGCAACAACATCACCTGAGCCGGGACAGGTTGACCCAAATTCCACTGATATTCAGTGCCGTGTCTTACACTATAAGACACTATACCTCACTCGCAGTGACGTGCTCCAGTATGGCCTGTCCACGCACCCCCTGCATGTGTATCTGTTCAGTAGAGAATGCATACTCTCCACGCATTCCATTTTGTAACACCTAATGTATTTTCCGTATACAGACCCACGTGTGTATCTCATACTTCTCTTTTATACCTCAGATGTATGTACTCTCTCATATGCATACACGTTTCTTCTTTTTTATATATATTCTGCACGCATTTTCTATGTACGTTCTTCGCATACTACTCACTGTAATACCGTGAACGCACATTAGGTGGCCTTGCGTGAGGATTCCATACCTGAATTGATCCATATTCGCAACGTAACAACATCTGTGTAGGCACATATAAAAAGGTGCATCCTTTCATGTATAGCCCACTGTGTATCTTTATGTGCCGTTTTGTGTGTATATATGTGTGTTTGCGCACCAGTGTGTATCTGTGCGGGTACCTGTATATGTGTGTGCGTTCTATGTATATGTCTGTACGTGTTTTTATGTACGCGTATATATATACGCCTGTGCATGTGTATGCACATGTATGTGTGCGTGTATGTTGACGTATATGGGCATGTGGGTATGTGCCTGTGTGTATACGTGCCTCTCTGGATGCATGTATGCGTATATTTATATGTTCTCCTTAAATGTGTGTGTATAGCGAGTGCATGCGTATGACTGTCATTATCCCTGTGCCTGTGTGTGTGCGCGCGCGTGGATATATGAACAACCAAACACAGCAGTAATTTATTGAAGTGTAGCAGACATGGGACAGCTTACGCCCTGATGGTCAGCGGACTGATACCTGAGGTCAGAATTATGATGACGTCGACAACCACCGGCCAATCACAGGACGCGCGAAGAGGATGTAGTTTTTGACGGGACTGGCCCAGAGGGTCAGATACCCCAGTGAGAGAATATGAACTGAAATCATTAGACGTGTCCGTCGAATCTGTGGGTCCAGAATCAGACAGATCCACACAATGATCGTGTCCCGAGCTGTCCGCCGGAGAAACAATTGTAACACAATAAATTGAGTTCAGATCAATCACTGATTTTTCGTTTTCTATTATATATATATCTATATATATATATATATATATATAACGAAGGAAATGTGGTAAGGAACCAGGTGGACCATAACGCACCAAAGTACCCAATACTTAGGGTAGTAGAGTGGGTAATAGGAACCAGTAAGACCCCGCCGGCTGAGGTCAAGCCGTTTCGACGGCTAATTCTGGACCTATATATATATATATATATATATATATATATATATACACAGGTATCCACAGTAAGTTGTGGGGTCTATTCTGCATGAAGAACTCGATGTAATCCATATGTTGAAAATGTTGTCGGTTAAGATAAATCCCGAAAAACAATAAAACATTAAAAGGAAAACAGAGCCATGATATAAGTTAAAACAATGAAATAAAAAATCCAATCTCTAATGACTTGATTTTTTATTTCATTGATTTTGGCACTATCAGTAGAGGGTCGGACGCCATGCTTTCCCGCATAGTTACCTCCCTTTACGATCTGAGTTCAAATCCCACCGATGTTGTCTTTGCCTTTCATCCTTACGGGGTCGATAAAATAAAGTACCAGTAATGCACTGGGTAATTGCTGGCCTTGTGCCTAAAGTAGAGACAATTGTTTTAACTTATATATATATATATATATATATTTAATATAGAAATGGCTTCTACAGGACGAGGGCTTTCCCGATGATTTCCTCCGAATGAAACAGTTCTAGGCCTGTAGAAGCCATGTCTATATTAAATATATTTACTCTGTTATGTATTGAGTACTCTACTTAGTGTGGTTATCTCCGATTGAACCCGGGATACACACACAGACACACACACACACACACACACACACACACACACACACACACACACACACACACACACACACACACACACACACATATATATATATATATATATATATATATATTTGGGGACAGTGTGAGATTTCTTTTGTAGAACTGCTGGACTTTCAAACTAAGCGGCTCTCTCTAGCACTGACGGTGATTATCTCTAAATATTAATATTGATTTGGTTATTAATATTGATGTTACTTGGGCATCCCACTGAAGAGTTATAAGAGCCCACTTGCATGGGAATCCATTGATCTTATACAAGCTTCTACATAGCTAGGACACTTTTCTCCCACTTTGTAGAAATCTTATAATGAAACGATCGTATGGGGATGAGATTTATTTAATTATGTCTCATATAAAATAATACAGCCGATTATCCACACAATACAATATAGTTAGCACCCCAAACGTATAATTGGGAATATACTTAGGTATTTCCTAATGTTTGTTGAGTGAGTTGGAAATTGGTCGGAGTATCGCTAATGGGTTTTTATGTTAATGTATTAAGTATATATATCATATGCTTTTAAAGTTGATGGAGAGAATCAGTGACCTCAACAAACAAGAAGCATGTCTAGCATTTATGTTAGCAAGGTTTGTGTTCCCCACTCTTATTGGTGATACGTTTGACAAAAGTTTTCAAAAACCATGGTGGATAACAATCACAAACGAGTTCTCATAATCAATCTATATAATGCTCTGAGATTTCTACCTCTTTATACTATCTTCTTTGTTGATTTGGTCATCAGCAACTGATCTTGTCATCATATGAGACTTTGCACTACACGTTCTGGTTTTATGGAAATAAGTTTCAGTTAACTTTTAGATGACCGTTTTTGAACCGCGATTTTATTGTAATTAATCGTTCTGTAAAGTACATAGATATGTTTATGCCTGTATATATGTGTGTGTGTTTATATTTCTGTACATCTGTAATAAAGAATATGTTGAATTGTGTCCCTTTATCTCACAAGGTAACTGATGCATTAGATTAATAAAAATTGATGACTTAACTATGATAAACATAAATATCGAGTGGTGTTATAACGAACTAAAACGCTAGAAGATATTCCCTCAAAATGGGCAATTGTCCAAGCCAATGCCTGAAAGTAAACGATTAATGGAATATATGTCAGCATGACCATAATATAATGACTAACAGCAATATGTGAATATAAAAATATATGTGTGTGTGTAAGTATGTGCGAAAGGTTGTCTCTATATACTACTGGGTTTACAAAGAAATAAAGCAGCTACGTATGTTCCAAGATGCTCAGGATAAACCTTTCGCTAGGCTTTAGATTTGTATATAAATATGGAATTGAAACTTTTCACACATGATTGAGTTCTCTGTATTGTGTATATCTGTATTCCACACAAACTCCTGATGAGCGTATTTTAATGTTTGTGAACTCTTCTCATCCATACTATTTCTTTATTAATTCCTTCCTATCAATTCATCGAGTCAACTCACTCCGAGCCGCTGATTTCTGTCCTTCGAGGTAATGTCCTTTCGACGGCATTTTGCTGTTTTAACAGCTTCCTTATGCCTAGCTTTTCCATTTTCCTACAAATATATATATATATATATATATATATATATATATATATATATATATATATATATATATATATATATAGGGGATAAAATATCGTTATCGGTAATCCAGTTAGAGGTTGTGAATACTTATTATTATGGATAGTTTTAGCGTACGGCGTTGTTTGACTCAACAAGAGGTTTACTTAGATGACGAGTTTGTGATTTTACTTGTATTCCTATGTAAGTTTATCTCGGAGTAATAAAATTGAAAAAGTGGAGAATAACATGGTCAACAATACAAAAAAGGGGTTTTATTTATAGTCTAACAATTGTTTCTCTGATTAAGTTGTCTAAAAATTGCTGAACACTAGAGCAGTGCCACTCAATTTCAAATACAATGCTATCTCGATCAAATCTTCAGAAACTGTTACAAAAAGTATATATAAAAGGGCGGTGCCCCAGCATGGCCTCAGCCGGATGGCTGAAACAGGTAAAAGAGTATAACCGGAAAATTTACAAATTCAAACTACGTCATCAATAATAATATTAATAATAAAGATAGAGAGAGAAAAAAAGAAAGAAAGGGAGATAGATACAGGAAAGAAAGAAAGAAAAAAAGAAAGAAAGAAAAAAGAAAAAGAAAAAAGAAAAAGAAAAAGAAAAGGAAAAAGAGAAAGAAAAAGAAAAAGGAGAAATGAATACAGAGAAAATACAGAGAAGAAAATATATGGAGAAATGATGGTAGAAAGAGGAGAGACAAGCATAAGGAGAAATAATGTAGGAGAGAAAGAAAAATAGAGGGAAAATAATGATATCAGCACTAAATGAATAAACGTTAATACATGAATAAATGTAAATAAAAATAAAAATAAATATATAAATAAATAAATAAATGATTAATTAAATAAATAAATAAATTACATCTAATATGATATAAAATGTTATAAAATGTGAAAAATGAAAAATGAAAATATAAAAATAAATAAGTAAAAATGTAACATATAGAGAGATAGGAAGGTATAAATATGATAATGTTTAATAGGTTTATGTGTATATTGGTTATTTTAATAAATAAATTAATTAATTAGTTGTAAGTTATATTATATGATAAAATAAAATGCCAGAGACGAAATACATTTAAGGAAAGAAATATAAAGTTAGAGAGTGAAAGATAGAGATATATCAAATAAGAATGTAAATATAAGAGGTTTTAATGTTGTTCATTGATAGATGATGACAATTATAATAATAATGATGATGATGATCATAATGTGATATTATAATAGATCTAAGTGGTACAATTTGGGTTATAGAATAGATAAGATGAAATTAAGCCGGTCTATAGTTCTCAAATTTGGTCGCCGATTTATGCCGACAGAAAATAGTTCTTTCAATTTTACTGTTAAGAAGCATTTTGTTGTAATTCAAAATTTGGAAATGTTCCATATTACAGAGACCGCAGTGGGACATACCAATTTGATAGGCCGTTGCTTTTGATAGTTTCGCCCAGCTGATTATATATTCCATGTGTGCATCCTTGAGTTGCCAGATTTTATTGGCGAGAGTCATTGTATTTAAAAGGTTCCTGTTAATCATAGAGTTTCTATCGACGTACCGTACCACCTTTTCTTAAACTCCCCAGCTGTGGAGCCAATGTAATGTCATGCTAAACTACCTGAATTTATAGTACATAGGTATACTATATATATATACACACACATATATATACACCTACATATATATATATATATATATATATATATATATATATATATAAGATAATAAGGACAATTGGTTACTCCCCATTACGTTTATTGGTGGGTGACGCGCCTTTTTCCACCGATCAGCCCAAGGTTCGATCTGTATCGATCTGACCTTACTCTGTAATCCGCGGCTCGTCGGTGGAGAAACGCGCGTCACCAACCAATAAACGTAATGGGGGAGTAACCAATCGTCCTTGTTATCGTATTTCACTATAATACACTCTGTCTAGCTCTACACCTCGACACTGAAGTGAACCTAAACCTCGAGTGCTCACCCGGGTGAAGCTACAGTAACACCAAGTTACACTCCCAGGATATATATATTTTGGATATCCATCGTAAACGATGATGACATCTTATTTATTGTTGTTCCCGTCTGCCGTGGGCACGAAGGTGGATGAGGAGGCCGACCCTTGACTTGCAGGTCCTGGGACAGTGGGGGAAGGGGAAGAGACCGGAGTCAGACTGGCAACTCCCAGAATTTATCTCCACCTGTTACCTCCACCTCTCGCCCATCGCCGCAGAGTATTGGGAGTGCACGCTAAATAAACCTGTGCGGGAAAGGTTTATAGTGGGAGGGCAAGTGCACAGTGACGGTCCCACTTACTTGACCGCAGAAGCCAGAATCCGGTGGTACGGAGGACCGTCACGACCAGGGACTTCCTTGGCTGCAGTGGATAGCCACGACGTCTGTAGTGCCTTGCCGTGCCCTAGCGCTCCACACCGCTTGCTGTCGCCGCCTTTGTGACCGTTGGGACGATGCTGTCCTCCACCACTCACTCCGCCGGGTCCAGTCTTCGCATGCAGGGGCAGGCATCCCCTATCTAACTCACCGTGGGGTTTCAGATCCGTCCGGCTACCCGCAACCTGGTTCGCCCCGCCAGCCAAGGCGATTTACCGGGGTGTGGCCACTGTCGCATGCTACAGCTTCTTGGGGCCACGGGTGAGAGCTGAGTGTCAGGTGGAATCCAATGCAGGATGAGCTGTCCTGAAAAGGGCATGGCTAGCCCTCCCTACAGAGGTACATGCCCCTCCCTGACACCCCAGGCATATACACACGCATATACATACACAAACATATGTACATGTGTATATACATATTTACACATTTTTGGATGGCCGTCGCCTCTTATGAGTTCTTCCGCCCTTTGTCAGGTTTTGTTTTTTGTCCTGCAGAGTGTCCAAAATCACCTCCTCACCAAGTAAACTTGGTGGGCTTGCCAGTTTAGTCGCCGAAGACTCGACCATGCGACAGGTTGTAGTGGTTTACTTGTTACCAGTAGGACTCAAAAGTGACCTGGCATATATATATATATATATATATATATATATATAGAAAGAGAGAGAGAGAGAGAGAGTGGGAGAGAGAGTAAGTGAGAGAGAGAGAGACTGAGAGAGACAGAGAGACAGAGAGAGAGAGAGAGAGACAAATATATATTTTATATATATATGATTATGAACATGTATATTTGATATATAATGTAGAGTAATTCACGTCTAGAATATTTTATGCATATATAAATATATATATATATGAATATATATATATATATATATATATATATATATATATTATATATATATATATGTGTGTATGTGTGTGTGTGTGTGTGGGGGGGTGTTTGTGTGTCTATGTGTGTGTGTATGTATAATATATATATGTAATATTCTAGATACGTATTAAATGCTGATAATGTTGAAAATTAGAATTTACTGATCAGATATTAGATCACTGATTTAGACCTTGCCACCACCAGTAGCTGAGTGTCCATTGTCCGATTGAATCGCCTTCATAAGAGGACATTTTCTAATCTATTGATTTTTTTTCTCCTTCCTTACGTGTGATTTGTAAGTTTTATTCATCCTATATGGCGAAATTTATAGATTTAATATCATTAAATTTATTCATTGTTCCCCGTCTTGCTTGTTACAGTAAATTTAGTGTTTATAGTCAGAAAATGGAACCGGAAATTTAAACGTATCCGCAATATTCTCTTTCTATTGACATTCTGTACACCACCACCATGACCTCCATCGTTATGGCTACTACTACCACTGCCACCTCTACCGTCACCAATTTCATCACTATCATAACCAACAACAATAGCTCAAACATCACTATGAATACTATCGCCAACACTAACTCCGACAACTCACAACCATCACCAAATCTACTACTATTACTATCACCATCACCGCCATCACAACTCTCAATACCACATCACCCCCACTATGACAACTAGTACCACCAG
The DNA here is from genome assembly GCA_964016885.1 of Eledone cirrhosa. Lineage (NCBI taxonomy): Eukaryota > Metazoa > Mollusca > Cephalopoda > Octopoda > Eledonidae > Eledone > Eledone cirrhosa. The sequence continues at coordinate 359,847,567 of OZ024743.1, read as the reverse complement.
CTCCATCACCACCATCGGCACCACCAATGTAAACGTTATCATCAATGCTAACGCCAACAACATCTCAACTAGAAACTCAACCACTCTACAAGCTTGGTAGCGAACTACGAGTTTTAGTATGTGTTAAATCGTTACATTCAAACAATTTCGTAAGCCACTTCACGTCACAAACAAACAAAAGTTATTACATATTATACATAAATAATACATTAAATGAATTATTTACTTATAACCATATCTCTCGTAAGAGATATAGTCAACCAGAAAGACAGGCTAACAGATAAATAGTGAAAGACTTACAAGCAGACAGATATGTAAAACACAAATATTTGGCATATTCATATCTGATTTACTTCAGATAGCATGGAAAACAAACAACAAGTTCAACATGCCCGTTACAAAGCTCGAAAAACTAAAGCAGGTTACTGCCAGGATGTTCAACAAAACCAATTGGAAGTAAACGGCGCAATACTGAAAAAAATCCTACAGAGAATTTCAAACAGTAAGACCTAAGGCCTAGACCACAAAACAGGTTACTGGCTTACGAATTTCAATTTTTATTAGCAAGAGCTCGTACGAATGTATGCCAAAAGTACCAAAAGCACCCAAGAACTACCCCAACGGCTATCAAATGTCATTACTCACCCAATCTCCTAAAATACTTATGGGTATTCATGCGAAACGTGTTGCCCTCCTTGGATATTTAAAACTGAAGTTTGACGATACAACTTCTACAGTTAAGTGACATCTACAGATATCTTGGACCGGACAAGAATGTCCAATATGATGAACCCAAGATTACGGAGAGGACCAGGAATAAATATCTGATGAGAGTAAAGATAATATGGTCACCAGAACTCTCTGCAACACTTCTTTTATTTGTTATAAAAATAATTAAAAGTGGCATTTCCATTTGTGCAGTTAATATAAAAACTAACGTCATTGTTGGAAAATAGTATTTTCAGTAAGGTCTCTGTCGATTGAATGAAATTACTAACGAAATATGCTTCCCTGCTACGAGTTCATTAGATTCCTATATCATCCGTTGTTCGCTTTTCCTTGCTTTGAAACTATGAGAACTCCAGGTTTCAAATCATTATTATTATCAGAACAATAATCTCGATTTACTCTGTTGACATATGTGGAAAATATTAAAATGTTTAAGATGTGTAAATATACTTGATAACAGTTGCTTTCGAAAATCTTACAATTAAAATTGAAATTCATTATACATTTGTTAGATTATATAGACTTTTATTTCAAATCATTATAAAGATTACCATTCGGTAATATTTTAAGCAAATGAATACATTTTTCAGTAATTTGAATAATTATAATTCACTCCTAAATGAATACACTATTTATGTTTATAAAATTTTGAATGGATAGAACATGTAATGGAACATAAATCAGATATGTACGTAGTTGTCTAATTCGTAGGTGTTACAAAATGTAACACATAAGAAAATATTAATATTACCAAATTAAAATATATAAGTAATACAAAACAATATATTTAACTATTTTGATGTTTTTAATTATATTAAGACACAAAAACAATAAACTGAAATCTATTATGTTGTGAAGGAAACAAATTAATTTTTAAAATTTTTTATTTGTTTCTTCCACGATTAACAATTAAGATGATTGTTTGTTACAGCCATGATACTTTGCCATTTTGCGAATTCATCAACTTAAGTGGATCCAGCGTGAATGAAAGAACTAGCAGCAATGACAATAGAAATTTAAAAGCAAAACTAAAACAAGCTGTTGTAATGCACGAAAGTTCTTGAGCTGCATATTAGAATTATGATTGTCACGATGTTATATATTTCAAGCAACAAAAGAACTAAAAATGTAAAACTATTTATTTTAAATTTAAAGAATTACAAATATGATAAATCATAAAAGTATTTTCCTAACTTGTGACAGAATTAATATAAGAGAAAATGAAAGGGATCGATTGACTTTACAGCGTACGACATCTTATTGAATGCAATGTTTTATTTTGTTATCTACAACTTCATGAAAGAATATTTAGAAAAGACGGAATAGCTAGTTTTATTCGGTCTCTATGCAAAAGATTCGAGTATATTTCCTAAACTTACATAAAATAATTCAATAACTGAATATAGCATAGTATTAAAGATGTTGGTACTAGATTTATTAAACCATTTAATCTTTGGGGAATGACTTAATGCCAGAAACTATTGTTTAAAATAATTTACAATACGTTAATAGCAGGATTTCAAAAAAAAACTATTTGTCTGCACATAGTCCGAGATCCTACTTACCTGGACTAGGGCAATCATTTAATGCAAGAAAACAGAGAAACGACTGTTAGTAATTCGATAGAGATAAAGGCAGATATATGAATACCTTGTAAACATTTTTCTTGAGTATAAAATCGTGATGCTATGATGGATTCTAATACGCTTATAGTGAAGCAGACGACTATATAATGGAGATAAACATGAGAGTAAATGAAATAAAAATACAGTACGTTATTTTAGTTGGTCTGAGGCTAGCAGTTCAGATACTCGTATATAACACAGAAATGAACGTTTAATGAATTTAGTATGCTTTATGTTGTAGCGAAGGTTACACGGAATGCCTGGAGGTAAAATATGGCATCGTTAATGTTATGTTTGTGCGGTTGTTCGCCAGTAATGGGTAATGATATAACAGAGTGAAAAGAACAGATACCATATTGAAGGAGAATATTGTTTCAGTTGGAAACTTTCCTTGAGTTGATTGATTTAATGATATTATTAAAGAGACATATTACCTATCACAGCTTAGTTACGGTAATTTGGAATGTCTGAAATTCTTCTGCGAAGCAACGGCAAAATAATAGATCTGTCATGAAATTGTAGAAACACGTGTTCGTTCAAAGTTCTGAATCTGAAAGATAGAGTACTGGACAAAATATCGATTGAAAATAAATTACACTTTCGCACTCAGACAGAAACTTTCGAGCAGTACGTGCCAATCTTCTTCATTTAAACATGCACCAAAATAATGTAATTAACAAGAAAATCATATATTGTCAAGAGATTCATAGATTAACTGGTAAGGGTAGGGAGAATAGGAAACGAAAATGAATGAGGTGTTTTCAAAACTGAGCAGTGACATGGCTATACTGTATGTAGGATATTTAAAGATTGTCTCCAAGTATTTATAGCAGAATGATAAAGTAAAAGAGCTATATTTATGCAACAATATTTTCCCAACATCACATCTAAATGACTTCACACGCACAAACACACACACACGCACACATATATATATATACATAGATCAGAACGCTTTATATATATAGACAGTCGTATATATATGTGTGTGTGTCTATGTATATAAATATATATATTTATGCCCATAGGTATGTGTGTGTACGGTTTACTCAATATCTGTTAATATTCTCTCTTTATAACTCCCCTAACGATGAATCTTCACGTAACATTTGTAGAGGGTCGGACGTCATGCTTTGACGCATAGAATTACGGCCCTTTCCATTCTGAGTTCAAATCCCGCCGAGGTCAACTTTGCCTTTCATCCTTACGGGGTCGATAAAATAAAGTACCAGTAATGTACTGGTTAATTGCTGGCCTTGTGCCAAAGGTAGAAACAATTATTTCAATGTACTGGGTAATTGCTGGCCTTGTGCCAAAAGTAGAAAAGATTATTTCAATTATCTAAACTAAAAATTACTATCTTTCACGTTTACATAAATCTTGAATAATAATATTTATTTTAATTACATACTAACAAACTATATTCAAAGTTCCATGATCGAATTTCGTAGTACTGCCTGGTTATGCCGTCGTGTAAATCGCGAGTTATACGACGACATAGCCACGAATTTTTTCCGTATAGCAGCGTATATTAGTTTATTTCCTTATAGCAGTGTATATATATATATTAGTTTATTTCCGTATAGCAGAGTATATATATATTAGTTTATTTCCTTATAGCAATGTATATTAGTTTATTTCCTTATAGCAGTGTACAAAACAACAGTGTGGAAGTTGCACGAAATAACACCTCAAACTGTAACTGTCACCTACCGGATAGGTGCCCATTGACGAATAGATGCCTTGATTCGAGCCTAGTGTACATGTGTACGGTCAACTCAGACAACTTCACTTGGCATTACATTGGATCCACCGCGGGTACTTTTAAAAAAAGATGGTATGTCCACAGACACTCGATGAAAAACCGTGCACTTATGGGTTCTACAACCCTCGTCAAAAAAATCTGGGAACTTAAGGACAATAACACCAACTACAGTATCAACTGGTCGAGGTTGTCGGCCGCAAAGACCTACAGTACCAGTATGTCTCACTGTAGGCTCTGTGATCTAGAATTACTATATATCCTTAGAAATGTAAAAAGGCTACTAAACAACAAGTTAGAAAGATCAATCTTCTGCAGACATAGGATCGCCACTAAATTCACAAGATTTAAGCCTCCTTGAATCGACCGAGGTAACTTAGCTTTCAACTTAGGATACCAACTATACTGCACGAACCACCACAGAAATATAATCATTAAGTACATTCTAGCCTTCTTAATTCTATACCACACCAATGTCTGTAAGTACCTTATCAACCCATAAATATATCTCTTCTCAGCTGCTGTCAACACTACTCCCTCACCCTTGACTCTCAACAAATGAACCTAAATCCAAGAACATTTCAAAATACTACTACAGCAGAACTTTACCTTCCTCCTGTTATAATTGTAGTCAACATGTTTTCTCTTTATATATATATATGTATATATATATATATATATATATATATATATATATATATATATATATATATATATATATATATATATATATGTGTGTGTGTATATATATATTGCCTCCTTAACCTCTGTATTAACTTGCCTATTATATTCTTACTCTGTTAATGTTGTCTTATACATGTATGTTATTGATGATGAGAAAGCTAGACAACCCTTTCATCTAATATAGACTACACAAATATTGAACCTAACACCACAAATATTACTACCCTCACTA
>OZ024743.1:359707535-359840035 GCA_964016885.1 Eledone cirrhosa | reverse complement strand
CCGGCTCAAACGTCCTCCGGAACAGCCTGGTCAATTCGACTTCGTCGAGGCCCAAACCTTCTGCGAGTGCATCATGGCACTTTCCCACCACTAATCATTCTATAGAACTCGAGAGTGAAAGTTCCACTGATTGCATTGCCCGCTTGGTAGAGTGCAGTGAGTGCCTGGCAAGATTCCAGGTGCCAATCACCCAGTCTTGGTCTCTTCTTGACCTAAGACTGCAGCTAAGTCAAAGAAACGAGCTGCGTATAGTGGGTGCTAGCAGAAGATGGACCGCCTCACCAACGGGACTTGTCCTCGCCACAAGAATTTGAAGAGGAGCCGTTCCAACATGGAGAGGCACGGACGGGCGGCAAGGCATGACGGTCAGGCGGTAGTAGATGAGGAACATGATATACGCATTCGCCACTTCCGCGCGACCTTTCAGTGATAGCTTCCTCGCAGCCCAGTTTTGGGTGAGACTGGCTACCCTGCTCGTTACCTCGTCCCAATTGTTTCCACCTGGAGGTCTGGTCCGAACCAAACCCCGAGCAACTTTACTGGTCCGTCCGTCCAGCGCCCCGCGACGCTTTTGGACGGCATGGACTTGCCTCACCAGGTGTCGAGCTGCAAGCCCACCGAATTTTCCGGGTTAAGTTTTGCTCCTGTCAACCTTTCATATTCCTTCAATAAGGTGCCGACCACCTCGAATTCCGAGGATTCCGACGCCATCACAGTGATGTCGTCCGCATAAGCCGACGCAGCCTTTCTGCGTCCCGGTTCGAGCGGGATGCCCTGAAACAGCTCCAGCTTCGGCAGTAAAGGCTCGAGAGTCAATACGTACAGAAGGGAAGCGAGAGGGCATCTTTGACGGACCGATCGGCTGAACCGAAACGGTTCCCAGAGGTGACCATTAGACTTGACCACCGAGCAGGTGCCGCTGTGCATTGTAGCGATCCAGCTTCTTAAGAAAGGGGCGAAGCCAGCTGCTTTGAGGAGAGCCTCCAGATACCGATGGTGACCCTATCGAATACTTTCGATTGATCTAAATTGACCAGTGCCCCACTGAAGCCATGTTTACACCCTACCCTCTCTATGATGTATCGCATGAGGTGGAGGTTGTCATGTATAGACTTGGCTTGGATTGCGCAGTTTAGCGCCTCCCCAACCAAATCCTCGACGACAAGCGCCAATCTCTTTGCTAACACGTTGGCCAAAATCTTAAACTCTGTGTTGAGCAGAGTTATGGGCCTGAAGTTGTCTAATGTGTCCCTCTTGTTCTCGTCTTTCCTTATCAGCGTCATAACTCCCCTGCTCACAGAACTGGGAATACTCCCATTCTGCTGCCAGTTGCAGTAGAGCGCTTCGAGGAGATCGGAGAACAAGTCCGGCATATTTACGTATGGCAGGCCATCCAAACCGGGGGACTTGCGCTCATGCAGCTGAGAAGGGCGTCCTAAATTTCGGTTGAAGTAATCTGCCTTTCGCAGCGCTTAGCATCGTCCGTCGAGATGCGCGGCAAGCCGTCAAGGCAGGGACTGAAGTCCGCTACTGTCTCTGACCCGTCACTCTCCTCGTACAACCGAGCAAAGTGCTGGCGAAAGGCCTCCCACATCCACCTGGAATCGTTTATCTCGTGTCCGTCTCGGTCTGCCAATGACTGAATTGTGGTTTTATTACCACGCTGCGCCTCCGTCACGCGGGCCAATCGAACAGCTTTGGTTCCTTCGTTTCTCACAGCACGCGCCTTAGCTCTGACAATGTACCCTTCGTGTTTCGCATTGTAGAAATGGTCTAATGCCATTCTCGCCGCTAGCACGTCTGTTGCAATGCCACTACAAATAGCCTCGTCTAAGTTATCTACCAGCTCCCCCTCCTTTCTATTTTTCTGTAACGCTACTTCTTTGCTGAACCCTATAGAAGTTACTCTAATATCTCTTTTGAGAGCCCCCTGCCATCTGTTGTTGACAATGCCCCCTGTCAACTTTTGCTTAAATGAAATGATGCTTTTTACCTCAAACTATAATCACAATCTCTTATAACTGCACTTTAAACCAATATAAAATCTTCGTTAAATGCTTGCCTTACGTCCAATATTTGATATTGGATCTATAATTATTATTTGAGTTTGGTAAACTTTATTCCTTATTATATTTCTTGAAGATATTATATGGTTATATGTAATATGTTCAGTGTAAATATTTATTGTTAACTGTTTGAATCTGCATGTACCATTATGACCATTAGAAACGTACGTAGAAATTAAAGAATGGATTTCAGTTTTGAACATTTTAATCATTAATAATCTGCTAAAAGTCTTCAACAACAAGAACTTAAACTTTCTCATAATATTTCGTCTGTTTTGTATTCCTTACGTGTTAAGTGTTTTTATTGTGAATTAAACTTTTCTCAGTTTACCAAAAGTAATATTGGAATACTCCATTATAATATCTATATATATTGCATACATATTACAATAAGTCGGGACCCGTGGCTGAGCTCTTGCCGTTTCAACAACTAGTTCCATACTGTGTGTGTATATATATATATATATATATATATATACACACACACACACATATATATATATATATATATATATATATATATATATATATATATATGCCTAGTAATGCTAGTAGATTCATAGTTAAATAGGCATGTCGCTAGTTATGTAATTGTATAATAGCTGGATAGCATTACAAAAAGCTGTGTAACTACATAAATCAAGTCGATTGAAATGTAAAAAATTAACTGATGGGAAGATGACATTGACAGAGATAGTGAGTGATGGAAGTAGATAAGTAGACTGATAAGAAAATTAGAATGGAGTTGGGAAAAATGGATTGATTATTAGTTATATAGTGAAAGATGTAGAAGCTGAAAGAGATTTCTAAAAACGTGTATTCACGGCAATAAAATAGGGAGAAAATATGTGATTTCATGATTAAATAGAGTGGTTTTCATCTAGTTGCGACATAAAGAAATATTCGCCTGCCTGAAAAATAGAGACAAAATTAAAACTAGAAAAGAAATAAAGAAAACATATCAAATTAAAGAAGAAAAATTGAACAATAGACTAAAATTGAAAGAAGGTTAAACATAAGATGAAAATAAAAAAAAAAAAGAAATTCGAAATATATATATCGAGCGAAAGGAAAAGAAAGAAGGAAACAGGTATGGAAAGAAAGAAAGAAAGATAGAAAGAGAAGAGAAGAAGAACGAAGGAAGGAAGGAGAAATGAACGAGTAAAAAAATAACAGAGAGAAATAAGGAAAAAGTCATTGAATGACAAAGGTATGAAAGGCACCAAATCCTAGGAATGAAAGCATTAGGAGTCTGGATTATTCCATAGAGATAAAGAAAAATGGTGGAAAACGGAAGCAACGAAACGAGAAATAACTAGGAAAGAAATAGAATGTAAGTTCTTCAATATATTATAGAGGATAATATAGTAGAGTAGAAAGTTATATCAGAACAAAGTGATCGGGGAGAAATTAAGTGAGCAAACTAGAAGAAGAAAAATAATTCAAATAATGTAAAACTAAATATTGAGAAAGTGGTATAAAAGTACAATTATGAAGAATGATGAAACAATGAAAAGAGGAAGGAAGGGAAACATGAAGAGTAAAAGTGGTCTCTTATAAAGCATTATGATGACATGTGGAGTGTAAGTGAAGCGATGGTGGTGATGGTGGTGCTGGTTGTAAAAGCAGCTTAGTGGAAGTGAAAATCAGGGTAATATTGCTACGTTTCTTGTAGAGTTTTTATTCTATTGTTTAATTTCATTTTGTACACACGCATACGCGCATGTACACACATATCCACTACAAGTTTCTGTCTACAAAGAAGCGGGTATTCAATACCGAAGTAGAGAACAATGTACTATTGCTACATATATATATATATACAAATTTGGAAGAAACAGGGAGCTTTGTGGTTACTTGATAAAGTGTATTCAAAAATTAAAGGAAAGCACAAGCGGGGAACAATCCCTTCTTCAGTTGTCTGCTGGAGATCACGAACATTTGAACATACACACACACACACACACACACATACACATATATATGCGCTTGTGTGTGTCTCTGTCTGTCACTGTGTGTACACACACACATATATATATATATATATATATATATATATATATATATATATATATATATATATATTTACGTATGGCAATGTAATGAACTGGTCACCGTCCGATTGCTGTGGATTTGCCGTTAGTATATGTTGCACAAGCGTCTATGAGGAACGCGTGGCACCTTATCTTCATCCTTCTTTCGATGCGTCGTTCATCTTTGCAGAGTTTTCCTCGGCTTTTGAAAGCATCGACTTGCACTCCAAAACACTTATATGCTCCTCTTTATAGGTTCGCTCTCATTTGAGGGTCAGCTTCACTGTTTTTGATATTGCAACGTCATCTGTTTATTGTAGTTCACACAACCTGTTGACAGTATATTTTATTTTGATGTGGAGACGTGAGAGATTAAACAAACCATAGAACATATAGCAGGCGTCTAAACCAGGAGTATCAGAAGTTAACTTGTTGATCATAACACCGAGATATAAAGTACACATTGTTCGTGCCAACACACAAAATATTTTCAAACTTCTAGAAATAGAAAAGTCTAAGTTACATTGATAACAGATCTTCCCAACAATATCATCCTGAACGGAGCAAACATGAGATATATTTTTCAGGTCAATTAAAATGGGTTAAAGTAACCTGCTTTACACTTACTACGAAATACCTTCCATCATTCCTAGAAATTAACATTAAGTGTTGCTGTTATTATTCTTGCCGTGCACAGACAACTATGTCTAGTGTTTCTAGAGAGTTGAAAAATACATTGAGATTCAGTGGGATCGTCATCTGCCAATATGAGTAGACTTTCTACAGGATGCGTGCGACGACCCTGTCAGCAATGCTCAAGAGTGATATGCCACGGTAATTTCCACAGAGTTGTATGGCACATCAGAAAGAATGTCACCATGTTAACCTTTTTAAATCTCCAAGGATATCTCCTGTATCACAGATCAGGTCAATCAGAAGTTGCAGCGGCAGCAAAAACTCAAACGCAACATACTTATAGACCTTGAAAGGAATAACAGCAGGACAAAGGGTCCTAGTTCTACCTTATATGTTCTAAAGCCTTTGCAAAGTGATTGTGAGGTGGTGGTACAAACTCCCCCGCATAAGAATTTGAGAGATGCTTCTAAGAGATTTGTAATGAAGAGTAATGGTTTAGGAGACTTTCGAAGTATCAGCATAAAATTAAATCATATTTCCGAAGCACTTCAAGCTTGGACGTATTTCATATTTTCTGATGATGGTCGGTTATCAAGTTTAAGAAGGTCTAACCGCTCCTGTTCGATTAATGTGAAGTGTCTTAACCATCCTCATCAAGCCAATCATGATTATTGGTGTTTTGCTAAGCCAAGAACAGTTTTAGCGATAGTATTAATTGTGTCACAAATGTTTGTCTAAAATTCTGTTACATTATCAGTTTGCGATAACTATGGTATACACTCATGCACAGATGTTTGAAATTTCTTGCAAATCAGGGATTTCGATACTTACATAAGCTGACTTTATGACAAGATTTGCATGCATTTGATCGTCTGGGAAGACGAATCAGAGTTACGTTAAATCGAGATATTAGCAGGTGACACTCAGTTCAACAAACATCACTTCGGCAGTTACTGAAACATTCCTCTTCTCCCAAGAATATTTCATGGTGTGTGTGTGTTTTGATCTTCACTTTTACCAATATTTAATGCCTATTTGGGAGACGGAACAAAGAGTTTGTAATCATAAGCTCATGCTCAGCTCACAGACCGAGTAACGTATGTGCATTTGAGGGCCATGCTGCAACACAATATATTTCTGTAAGTGGTGGAGTTTCTCTCAACACTTAAATTAAAATCGCTAAGAATCACAAGGTCATCTCACTTAAGCGTCGTCCGTATTGATATGTTAAGTAAGTCATTAAACCAGTTCTTCAAATAATATTCGGAATCAAGAGTGGTGCATAAATAGACTTCATTGTTAACAATCTGTGAATTGATGGTATGCGAAGCTCATAGTGCAGTTACTAATTCAATATGGTGTTACGTTTTCTTGCTTCACAATCTTGATCTTCATTGCAAATCCGATACCAAAGACGCTATTGTCGATAGTGCTATATGTCCTCCCCACTACCCATCAGCAAGGTTGGGGGGTGGCTGTTGCTACGGGTGTCACTGGCCATCGTCCGGTGAAATGTTTTTGCCGTCTTGTCAGCGGGTTGCAGCACTTCTCCCCTCTTGTCCCAGGTCCAAATCCCAATTACCCTCCTCCTACACCCCTTCTCTCTCTTCTGTGACACCAGAGCTCTTGCCATCCCGATCTTTTTCTTCTTTCTTTCTCTCTTTTTTTCTATCTTTTTTTTCTCTATTTCCCTATTCTTTTTTTCCTTTGTCCCCCCCTTCTTTTTTGTTATTTATTTATTGAAAATAAACAATGATTTATGTTTCAATAAATAACCTTTGATGAATGTTGGGTTTAGCATAGGAAGAAAGCCACACATTATGATGGAAATTGTCAGATGATTAAAGTGACCCAGTGTTTCACTGATACTCAGTTTATTAAACTGAAAAGATAAAAGTTGACCTTGGACGGCTTGAACTAGGTAAATAATGTAAGGCATTTTCCCTTTGTTTTATCAATTCTGTCAATTTGATGTTTGGGGTACTTGATTCACGATAGAGAGTTCGAAGCCAGTCAGCTGACAAACATTATTTGTACTTATTATTCCAAAAGCCAGCCTTGTTATACATTGCATCACGCTGAATTTCCTGGGAAGTACATTAATTCTATAGTTGTCTATGGAATGCTGAAACACTTGCATGTTTATTCCATGAGCTGACTGTGCCATAGCTCGAACACCTGGAAAATACGTCGCCGGAATCGATGGAATTTCACTACAACGTTTTGATAAAAGTTATATGGAAGTGGTATATAAACTAGTATATATAACCAAATACTGGATTTGGTAGTTCTTCTACTCAAATGGATGAAGATTCAAATTGTTGATTCAGGGGAAACTGGATTTGAAAACGACGTGGATTTTTGTAACCAAATTTTGCAGAGCATTTATTCGATATTCTATCGCTACTACTAGTGCATCGCACTATAAACTCGATATTAACATCATTGATCTTGGCCGTAAGCACAAACGCTGGAATGAGAGAACAGTTGATTATATGAATTTCAGTCATCATCATCATCATAACCAGCCTTCTAGGTGATTGAATAACCATCCCATCCAGTCGGGAATCACAGTACGATTGTCTTTCACACCTTTCGATCATTCATCGTAACTCCAAGTTCATTGATGGCAATTCCTAAGTTGCATGCAATGGCATTGAGGAAAGCGGGTTTTCTCGAGAAGACTCTTTCTGTTGGCCTCCACAAAGGGTGTAATGAAATAATCTCTCTGTTTCCTCGATAACAGAGACCAGCTAATTTATTATTTTGGCATAGGCACATAGATGTTGTCTTCAGCTTTATGTATATTTGCCGTAGCGTTATATGCTCTCTTCAGTGCATATTTTGTGATCTACAAAGGGGTTTGGGTATGTACAATTGAATCGCTTTTGTTGGAGAGTTGTTAATATCCCAGAAAAGCGATATTCTGCTCCATACATCAGAATTGGTTCAAAAAGAACTTGGGAAATTTCATGTTTATTTTGTTGTTTATGTTACTGCGCCATATCTTGACAAGTTTGTTGCAAGCCTCCTATGCTAGTGCTTTTCAAATACGAAAAGTTCATGTCTGCTCCAAGATAATTAAAGTCATTTACCATCTTGTTTTTGCTGAATAGTAACAACAGTTCAAAGTTGTGAAGAGTAATGGGGATGCATTCAGTTTTCAATGCAGTAGAGTCATACAAGTGATGCGGCAATGATACACCATCATAAAATGTCTCTCTTGTAATTGTAAAGTCATATCCAAAATCGAGGTCCGTGAGATGTTGGCGCTGTATACTTTTTTCATTCATGCTGTCTAGTGAGATTCGTAGCGCATATTTGAGCACTACAGTGAACATAAAAGGAGTAAGTGTGTGTCCCTGAAGTACTCCTGCGCTGTTGCACGATGATGTTTCACCATCGGGTGTGCGGATCACTGCAAAGTTGTTGATATCTAGACAAAGGGGGTATTCCATACCGTTCTACACTTTCAAACATTGTTTTTCTGCTGATCGAATCGAAAGCTTTGCGAAAATCATCAGAGCAGAGAGTAACACTGTTGCATTTCTGTATTTCTTCACGTATCCATCGAATACCTAGGATCCAGGCAATAGTTGATCTTCTCCTTGTAAACTAGTTCTGTTTTTTTCTTAAAAGAGGGTACTAGTCGGTTTAGCAGGAGTTTGTTGAATATTTTAGCAGCAATTCAATTGCGTTTAATTCCCTTGTAGTTGGATGTGATAGTTAAATGATACTTCTTTAGTATTCGTACGATGCCTAACTTCAACCAAGCAGTTACAGAAGAGTTCTAAAGCAGGCAATGGTAGCACAGCTCTAGAAGTTCGTAGAATATTGAGTTCTTCCCGATTTATTGTTGGAAAGGAATTTGATATTGAAAATTCACTCGCTGGAATGTCAAGATATTCCTCCGTGTTGATCTTCTTCAATGTCTACTTAATTGGCGTTTTTGTGGTTCGCCAAGCAGTCTGCAACCATTTATTTCCCAAGTTTCATCTAATCCACCTTTTATCCTGGGTATTGGTGTAGAATTACGACTCGTGAGTCCATTTATTATTGCCCGTGTAATGGCTTGTTTCATTCAAGTTTGTTGATTGGAGATTTGTGCTATTATACCTTGAATATAATGTTTGAACATTCTCGTAGGTTTCATCAAGCTGTTTCTGCGCTTTGTTAGCCTTTTTGAGATTGGCTCTAGTTGGATATTCATAAGACAGTTTCCTACTAGGCAGCAAGACCTTGCGTGTGTTCTTCACGAGCGTGTTTGCACTGAGTGGTTGTTTCTTGGATTCTCTTTCTTAGGGATGGTGTGAAGTGCTACTCCCTCGTTGGCTTGAATTAACATGTATCTCATTTCGATGTCATCCGAAGGTTCAGCAAGTTCATTGTAACTGTTTCGCAACTCGAGAGCAAAGGTTTGTTTCATTTCTATATTGGTCGTTACAAGCTTCCAGTAATTTCTGTCATTGAGTTAGGTGCAGGTTTCCTTCCGATTACAATGTCTAAGCCTATTCTCCATTCTACACCGTAGGCAGCCACTATAAAATGGTCTCGTGTACTAGTTGTATTAATAGTGCAAGTTATAAGATCCGTATGCCGGCTTGTTATTGGTGAATTCTAGCGTTGAATGTGCTGCAGATTGTAGGCCTTTTACACATTATGAGACGAGTTGGACCCGCCTCTACTAGATCACGAGTATACAGCTCCAGAAACCTTTGGGAGATCCGGTCATACCATGTTTGCGGTGAATGAAGATTTGAAGCTAGATCCGTGAGGTCAGGAGTTTGAATTCTGATGCTTAATTCGATTTGACTATTCGTGATTTCCATCATTGAATACACGTGGCTGGCGAAACCTTCGTTCGGGTCATTTTCCTAAATCACCATCCGGACCATTGCAACTTCCTTTCATTCCGTTGATCTTTCCTCGTATAAGATAGTAATTCACCAACAAGGAATCGCTTCTTCATCTTCTTTTTCTTCTCATCATCATCATCATCATCATCATCATCATCCTTCTCCCTTTTTTGTCTTCTTCTTCTTCTTCATCTTCTTCTTCTTCTTCTTCCAATTTTCTTCCTTTTTTCTCATTTTAAACATGGCGGCATATTACTCGCCTTATTGCCACAGCCCCGTGTGCCTCAACACAGACTTACACAAATATGTATGCATATATATTTTATCCCGCATTGTGTCCAATAGTCATTCTCTTCACCAATCAAGCTTGGTGGAATTGCTGGCTTATTCGCTAACGACTCGATGACGTGACAGTAGCGCTCATGATTGATATGAACTTCAGAACCCTGCTGTTATATATTCTTTCGACCACGCAACGAGTAAACGTGAAGTTGGCCTGAGATGGAGTTGAACTTGAGACGTGCAATACTGTAAATAAATACTAAGAAGAATTTTTGTCCAAAGGCTCTAACGATTCTTTAAAAATATAGATTTATACGACAGGTATATGGCCATAAATCTCATGGTTAAACTTGTCTAACTCGATGCAATATGAATCCCAGAAACATGAAAAGCAATGTCGACCTTTTCGGACTTTCATTCACACTTATAAAAATGTATTATCAGCTGTTATGTCTAGAAACGAAATCGATGGTGAAGAGTTGATGATGTTAGTAGCTAAAGTTATAATTACTGAATTATTTTCACCATTTTGTCGTTCATGGATAAGCAGCACCCATTACCATTTAATCCAATTAGGTAGACGTTTGTCACGAAAATTATAGGTAGAAAACTAATTATAGGTATACTCTTGACACACTAAGAGTCTATTGTTTTTGTTAGTCGAGGTAATTCTCTCAACGCAATTTATTTCTTACTTTTATTTCTCCCTATTCTACAGCTAATACAACCGCCTCCGGTTCACACAATCAAATAGATAGATGTGTCACCCATACCCAAACTCCCTTAACATACCATCTCCCCTTCATTCCTCACCACTTACTGTATTATACTCGCACTAAACATTTTCACAAATCTTTTTCACCTCTCAGGCTTTAGTTTCTTAGTCATTTAGTTTGCTTTATCCGTCACTGCCGAAACCATAGCACTCCAGAATCACTTCGTCGAAGACGAACAGAATTCCAAATCGCTAAGTAACATATATCATTAAGTTTTCAATAATATCGTTTCTATGATAGTCAGGATAGTGACCAATGAGGAAGGGAAGAGATATTAAAGGTAATGTAGGGTGAGTTACACTTTCTATGGCGTTGTCTTAACAATTTTCAGATATATTATTTCAGACCCAGTTAAAAAGATGGAAGTGTACTTACTGAAAACAAATATTAATATTGATTTACATCAGAGGGAAACTTATTTAACGACATTATTGGACATCATGCTAGTGCTGTGTATTTTGTTTATTTAGCCTTAAGCCCAGCCCTCGTTGTATATACATATGAGGAAAAGCATTGTAAGTTTAATAAACACTGCTTTTCCTAGTCATTGTGTACATGGAAGGAGATTTGTTAAGGGCGTTTGTGTTTATAAAGCAAAGCGATGTGATATGAAATAGATTTTGCAGCTTTTTCAAGCAGGTTAAGCATACAAGTAGTGCTAAATCAAACCGTGGGCATGCAGCAGGGTTGACAGTGATATCACGTCTGACGGGTGTGGGATCAATCGATTAGAATTTGTAAATGACATGGCACTACTTTATTCGTTAGAGGTTAATCTGCAACATGCATTTGATAGGTTTGATTCCGAGTGCTGCACGGCAGGAATGAAATTCAGTGTTGTAAAGACTGAGAGACTCATCTTCCAAAGGAAGCCTGAGCAGAGCACTCTACGTGTGAGTGAAATTCCACTAAAGCAGATGGTGAAGTTCAAGTATCTCAGGGCCGTGTACACGACTGATTGAATGCGGGTAACTGAATTAGATGGAAGAATTGCAGGAGCTTGTGTAGTAATGTGCCAGCTTCAGCATCGATCATTAGAAGAGGGAGGTAGGTGTAAAAGTCAAATTCTCAAATTTTAATTTGGTATTCGTGCCATCCCCTACCTATAGTCATGAATTTTAGGTAATGACCAAACGAATACGATCGTGAATACAAGCAGCCGTAACGGCGTTCCTCCGAAGGGTTTGTGGAGTAATGTCACTCGAGAGAGTGCGTAGCTAAGAGATCAGAGTCGCTCCATGAAGAGCCGCTACTTCACCGCATAAAGAGGTCACAACTCTGATACTACAGGTATATGGTTAGGATGTGTCAGGGTAGAATCGCTCGACAGATATTAGGAACAAAACCAGCCGTCAGAAGACCCATGGGTAGACCCGGGGCCGTCTTAACGCATGGGCACGCTGGGCAGTTGCCCTGAGGCCTCACGGGTATAGGGGGCCCATTTGTATTTTTATTCCTGCGAGTGGTTGTGTAGGCAGGGGTCCCAGAGCTCTGCTTTGCCCGGGGGCCTATAATGCTGTTAAGACGGCCCTGGGTAGACCCCAAGCAGGATCGTTGGATAACATCCAAGAGGTCGGTTGGTCTGGCTTGGGAATCCAGCCTGATCACTTACAGACGGTTGCATCTAAAAGGGATCGCTGTACGACGTGTCTAAGGATTCTGTCTCCACGATCCTCCCAGGAATAATTGGGTGAAAAGAAGAAGAAGAAGAAGAAGAAGAAGAAGAAGAAGAAGAAGAAGAAGAAGAAGAAGAAGAAGAAGAAGAAGAAGAAGAAGAAGAAGAAGAAGAAGAAGTCTTACGCATGCATTGTACGCACTATGATTGTTAATGATAATGATTTGATTTAATCTTTTACTTAGCTATAAGGCCAATTATACTCCGATTTTATGATACTCTTATTTTGATGCCAACAGAATTTAAAATGAGTGCTAAATAGGGATGAAATTAAATACTGAAAGAAACCAATTATGGATATTCTTTATATAGCCAATAAAGAAAATCAAATTGTTTTCAGATAAGTTTCATCTAAAGTGAAACAACAAATCGAAGCTAACTGAACTGCTATGCGATCAACATCTATATATAATTAAAGAGATATACCTTTCCTAAAAACATTTGTCGAGTTAAATTATAAAATTAAAAGACTGTCCCTGGTGTGAGCTTATCCCGGTTTCATTGGGATTAAACGGCTGATCACAATATGACTGCTCATTGCAATGTCAACCACCAACTTTTGCTGCTGCTACAAATTTTCAGCTGAATTAACTAAAACAAAATGAAATGTTTCGCTCAAAACCGCAACGCACCAATGAGTCTAGAGATGATACCCACGACATTACGTTCGTAAGTCAAATGCCTAACCCACTAGACCCATGCAACTTCACGTTAGTATAGTAGAGGAAGTGAAAATTCATCAACGGAAATAGAGACTCCTCCACCATCAGCTTACCGGGAGTTCTTCAAATGAATATATTTTTATATAAAATAAATTCAAGTGCGCGTACATGTATATATATGTATGTGTGTGTGTGTGTGTGTGTGTGTGTGTGTGTGTGTGTGTGTGTGTGTGTGTGTGTGTGTGTGTGTGTGTGTGTGTGTGTGTGTGTGTGTGTGTGTGCGCGTGTGTGTGAGTGTGTGGATGTTCCCATGCATTTGGTTGTTTATGCATGTTTGCGTGTATGTGCATGTGTTTATGAGTTTGTGTGTACGTTTGCGTGTATTCATATTCTTCTGTGATTATATAGGTTCGCTTGTACGCATGTATTTGGGTGTGTAGGTGAATATTCGCGTGTATCCGTGTATTTTTGCATGTGTGGGGTTTTCTGTCTATGTGTATGTATGTTTGTTTATGTGTATACTTGTATTGGTGCCTATGTGTGCGCGTGTGTGTGAGTGTGTGTGCATTTGTATATTCGTATTTACGCATCTATTTGTGTGTTGTGTTAAGAATTAGGATTTATTCGTAATTTGTTTGACATTGTCTGCGATCGATACATGTTTGTGTGGTATGTTGATTGTGTTGCTCTTTTTTCATATTTCTCTATGTTGATGTTATTAGTAGTTTGTTTTCATTTCATTTTTATTCTCATTTATTCTTTCCAGTTTGTCAGATTTGTTGTTTTATAGCATAACCGATAAATCAACGAGAAGGTTGTAACGACTGTTATAACAACACCAACAGGATTATTTTTCAACAATTCTGGAAACACATTAAAGGTAAGTGCTAGAAAACTGTTAACTGTTCTTTTTTCTATATCATCATCATCATCATCGTCGTCGTCGCCGCCGTCATCGCAGTTGTAGTTGTTGTTGTTGCTGTTATCCGTATTATCATAAACACGCTATTCTAGTCCCTACAAAATGAATGCAGCCGATTAGAGTTGAATCAAGTTCAAAGATTGGTTATATAGGAATAAAAAATTGGTTTTTATTTTCGGATTCAGTTTTCTGTAAGCCTCTATTCATCTGATAAGGAAGTCATTGTTGTTATTTACTGTTGTTATTGTTGTTGTTAGTGCTGGTAGTGGTGGCGGTGGTACTGATTTAAGATTGTAAAGTATGAGTTGGCTGATGTTTCTTATAACACTACACCGTTTCACGTGACAAGAGATTATCTCCTTGATGAACGGTTACATTTTGTTTCGAAGACTCCCTCTTATTTACCTGAAAGGATTATAGCAGTTACCTTCAACAACGCCCACTACCATGCAGATAATGCCACCCTGTATTCCACCCAAATCTTCTGCACCGACCCGTCATCCTCACGCCCGGTAGATACACCTCACGACAACACTGCCCGACAGTATGAACAGAGATCTCAAAAACAACCTTTAGAGGGCTCCTACCAATCTCCTTTCTTTCAACAGCTAGAAACACACAATCAATACGTTATCATACCCCACCCTCGTAATTATGAATTGCATGCAATAAGCAATTTCTATAAATGGCTGCAATGTATTCTCACCCCATCTAGGGAAGCGGTTTTTAGATTCAGGCACTTAACGTATAAAGACAGAATATGCTCTGGCCACTTGAGTATCTACGCTCGTTAAAAGGTGTTTAACACCATCACAGTGTTTAACATAGCAATCACTGCATTGCAAAGATTGGCTTTACATTTCAGAACTAGAAACTACTTCAAACTCGAACAAGTCCTTGGTAAATACATTCAGTTTTTCCTGTCTTTTTTCGCCTGAGTTATATCTACAATGAAATAACTTCATATTACTTGAATATACTTTATCAAAAGAATTCAACATGTGACACTTTTGACAATTTACGTTGATTGTTTTGTTAATAGTTAATAGAAACGTAAATCTATCGTGTAATTACACTGTAGTGTAATTACCCAAATTTATAAATAGATGTTTTGCTCTAGACGAGCAGATAATGGATTTCATATTTTTGAAGAATTTGTTGAAATTTATCATCATGTGATGTGAATAATTCTAATTGACGCCTGTCGAATGTCACTGAATAATTCGGGGCGTCCTTGAAATCTTATTTTGTGCAAGGAGAAGGAAATAATCAATTACGTCGGTGTATCTTTCTTGAAGCCATGAAATAATATGGTTTAGCGTTGAGCTGTAATTAAAGTAACATGTGCAAGTTGATGCTCAGATGATACCAGATACTATAATGTTTTTGGATGAGTAATCTGTTGCTCGATCATCTCGATCAACTCATGAATTAATGTGTGAATAAGTACGCCACAGCTTCACGCATATCCTTAATGTACATCGCAAGCCGAATCAACGTGACACTATATGACTTTTGAATAACAGATACAACCCATTCGATGCGCTTTCTCCATCTACCCATTTTCGATCAGAAGGCTTGGGTTGTCTGAAGGTTATGGTAAAGATATTTGCCCAAGATGAAATTCCATGGGATCAAAAGGGACTTTCTTTACCCACTCAGCCTACGACTGCAGAATACAAGGATTTACTAGGTTATAGGATCTATAATAATGATTTGTTATACAGGCACAAGGCCAGCAATTTTTGGGGAGGGGAAATTCGATTAAATTGACCTCACTGCGTGACTGGTACTTTATTCTATCGACCCCGTCCCGTAAGGATGAAAAGCAAATTTGTTCTCGGCAGGATTTAAACTCAGATCATAAAGGGTCGTAACTCTATGTCGCAAAGCATGGCGTCGACCCTCTACCAATACTGCCAATCCACCGCCCTTATAGGATCTATAATAATAACATTGTAATTAATACAGTGTTCCCAGAAACTAACAATGTCGTGTTTTATGTTTTTTGAGAAAACTGCTTCCAAAATGTCGAAATACTCACACGTATTTCAAATAAATATAACCTTCTCAATGTAATGTTTTCAGTAACAATCTTTCATGTGCATATTTTCATCATTATAAATCTAATAATTTTTGTATGTTGTCGCCGTGCGTGCTTCCCTTCTTTTTTTTTTTTAGTTAATTATTTGATTATTGATATTTTTCTAATGCATTCGAAAGAAATACAGATTTAATTTTCACCAGCACCAAAGTCAGAATGAATTATATTGTGCACTGTGCTTAAAGAAAGTCAATTTGATTGAAGATGAAGAAATATGAAAATGAATTAGATAGCTTTCTGCTCTCCCGTTGCACAAGGTCTTTTTGTGTATTTATTAATATGTCTTTTTTGCTGTTATTGTTGTTCGTCTTAATATTGACAGCTGCCGAGGAAAAGGATTGGTACCATTCTTACATTTATCGCTGTTGATCTTCTTGTTATTGACGATACTACTGTTTTTTTTGTTGTTGTTGTTTATAACCTCAGTGATAGAGTTGAGATGTTAATACTCTAATATTCACTTTTATTGTTGATGATGAAAAGGGTGAGGATTATCATTGCTATCATGATCATCATTGTGGCTTTATTTTCTAGCGTGAAAGTATTATTATTATCATTATCCGTCATCATCACCGTCATCATCACCAACACCATCATCACCATTATCATCATCGTTGTAATTATAGTTTTTTGTTGTCTATATGAAAAAATAGATCAAGAATTTCCTTTCTTAAAATCAGAAATATTATTATGATTACATTAGAAACGTCTACCGTTGTTGTTTTTATTATTGTTGCAGCTGTTTCTGTTGTTATTGTTATAATTTCTATCCGTATTCATAATTGCTATATTGGATTTTGTATACAAATCTTGTGTCGGCAAAGAAACTTCTCTTCGAGAGTTCGTGTTTTAAAAATCGCATCCACATGTTTTCTGCGCACGTTTGAATACTTCTCTAAGTGATTATGTATGTTTCCATGATTTTATGTGAATGCTTATAGTATAGTTGCTATACATTGTATAGTAATGTTGGTTATTATTCTCGTTTTCCTTTTTGCCTTATCTTGTCTACAATAAAAAAGGTTTTATTGTGTTTTTTATTACTCCTTAAAACTACAATTATTTTCTGCGTATCTTGAGTGATGGTCATATAGTTCTCGTATGTTTTTTATCCATGTGATTCTTCACAATTATTATTACTCATATTTCTATTGGAAATAAGCTATTGTACCTAAATCCACATCGGAGTCCTTTTTATTTTGTACATTTTTTAGTTTCTTGTTCACATATATTTCTGTCATATAGACATAACATTTCAATTATCCTGCATGATTTATTGTTTTTTTTTTTTCATTTTATTTTCATTGCTTATATGGAAATATGGACACTAGCTCACTGTTTCTGTATATCATGGCATCACAGTAAAAATATCGCACCAATGTCTATATATTTGTTATACTTTTTCGAATTATCTTGATTCGCTGAAAATTTCTTTGATTTAATCTTTCTTGGCTAGAACCGAGCATGATGTCGGTTTTAGAACATAACGAGGGTGGACGGAAGAGTTCATAGGCTCACTATGAATGAGTGATGCTATAGCTATGCAATCATGCACGCATTTATTTCAACTCTTCTTATTAATAATTGCATTGTTTCTATCCAGGTAAACTGACATCTGGCTGTTCAAAGAAGACGTCGAATGTAACTAGTAGCAATTTTCTTGAAAATGGAGAAAATGTGGCATCGCGGTGTTATCAAGTACCTGCAGAAAAGTGTTTAGCACCCAATGACATTCATGCTGACATGGTTGCTATGTTAGGGGATGACACCCCAGTTTTATCAACAGGGCAAACCAGGGCAGCTAGATTTAGGAGAAGAAGGAAAAGTCTTGAAGATGACCTGCATGTCCTGCAATATGGTGATGAGTGAAAGGCCATTAACAATAACTCAAATAGCCAATGCTATTAGCATATCGCGAGAGAGGGTTGAGAATATTCTACACAATGAATTTAACACGACGAAGGTTTATGCGCGGTGGCGGCCATGTCTTCTAACACCGGATCAAACGCGCACCAGACTGATCATATCACAGGAAAATCTGATATTATTTCAGACAGATCCAGCTAGTTTCCTTGACAGTTTTCTAATCCAGGATGGGTGTTGAGTTCATCACTTCGAGCTAGAGACAAAGAAAGTACCCCTGAAGTAGAAATGTTCCTCCTCACCTGTCCTCCTCAAATGTTCCTCCTCTAAGCCGAGGACCTCCTCAAATGTTCCGCCTCGGAGCTAAGATCGTTTCATCTGCAGCGAAGGTGATGGCCTCAGTTTTGGGGATGAAGAAGGCATCGTGTTTATTGACTATCTTCAAAAAGGCTACACCATCAATGGAAAGTACTATTCCAACTTACGGAGGCAGATACGAAAAACTATCAAGACCAAATTCCCAGGAATAACTGACAAAATGGGTCTTGTTTCATTAGGGCAATGCACACAAATTATTGGTTTCAATGACTACTGTGCGTGGTTGTGGCTTTGAACTGGTTGATTACCCTCCCTATTCATTATCCTGATTTGGCCTCATATGACTATCATCTGTTCCCTAACATGAAAAGAATTAGCTGGAAACTAGTATCGCAGCGATGATGGAGTCGTAGCTGCTGCTGATCGCATTTTTTTACCCACGGAATGAAAGCGTCTTCACCAATGGGATCTAAGCCCGCAATACCGATGGTAAAACTGTGTGGACCGCAAAGGGACTATGTTGAAAAAAAAACCTTATTTGGTCACATTCCATGAAAGTAAGTTTGGCAGTCTATGAATTTTTCAGCAGACCCTCACACCATTGAAAGTGGCCACAAGCAGAAAACTGCAATTAGAATTTTCGTGGTGGTGATCTTCAAGCAATCGTACCTTTCAACCTATAATTGCTATTGCCCGCGAAAGACGATTTCTTCAAAATATGTAGTCGTTGTTGTTTGAATCTATTTAACGTGTTCCATGTTGAAATTTCTCTTCATATTAAACTACTATTTTCGTAATATAAATGACGTATGAGTTTCAAGAAGTAAGTGAAATGCAGTAGAAATTGTCATCCGTAGCCCTTTATCTATATTATATCGCATTGTACCGACTTTCTGAAACTTATCACTTATTTATTACATATCTCAGAATGATTCATATTAACTATACTACTTTATATAATTGTCGCGTTTGTTGTTAAGAGAAACATCTCTTCTCTGTGTATCTAATAGTTATATAGTTCATGTGGAACATTTTGTTGGTGCTCACGTTTTTATTAATGTAGTTGCTTAAACTTAAGGTAGCCTTGTCAAGTAGATGTAGGATTAAAAAGGATTTAGCTATTGACCAGTTCGTCCTTATTTTTTTATATATTCTATCATGAATCACAATATTATCCTATGTAGATTTCCCCTTTTAAGGATGCTAAAAATATTAAGTTGATTTGAAGGCACATACCTCAGTGGTTAAAGCATTGGACTCACAATCGAGAGGTTGTGAGTTCGATTCTCGAAGCAAGTGATGAGCTGTCCTTGAGCAACACATTTTATTTCACATTGTTTCAGTTCACTCAAATGTATCAATGAGTTGCGACGTCACTAGCGCCAAACTGTTTCGGCCATTGCCTTTCCCTTCGAATACATCGGTGGTGAGGAGAGGGGAGACTGATATGCATGGGCGACTGCTGGTTTTTCCACAAACAGACCTTGCCCAGGCTTGTGCCTCGAAGGGAATCTTTCTAGGTGCAAAACCATGTCCAGTAGTGGCCGATGAAGGCCTCTAAAAAAAGCTGATATATCTCTGAAATTAAGCAGGCACTGAAAGGCCTCATCGTAAGTTCTAGCTAATAGAGTTAGTTTGTATTGTAGTTGAGACAAAAAACTATATCCATTGTTTATGTTGTGTAGCTAACGTTTGTACTGAAACAGAGCAGGATTTAACCAGAGCAGCCGCAAATGTGAATGTAAACACAGGCATTTAAATATATACATGTAGACCTGTATACATGTGTTATTAAAGCAATTCTCCGTAAATTAAAAACTATGAACAACTTCGACCGAATTTCGTTTCTAGTTTCAATCATTAAAAGCCGTGCACATCTTTCAAATCTCACATAGAAATATATAATTAATGGCTTTATAAACCAACAAAATATACTTGTAACGGCAAAGTGTTAGCATCAAATTGAATATCATTAACGCTTACAAACAATTTTAGATATTTCAACTATATATATTGAATTGTACACTAAGTAACTGGAGTATACCATAAATACGTAATCATACAGAATTGAATAACGAAAGTGCGATCATACAGTCTATCATTTTCTCATTTCAGTACACATCATTGGCAGGCTGGCAATTTGTTGTTCCTAAACATCTTCACTTCAATGGAATTTCAGTGCGTTACTGATACGTTATTTTATCGATCCTATAAGGATGAACGGTATGTCTAACCTCGGTGGGATTTGAACTCAGAACGTAACTCTATGCCGAAGGACATGTCCGATGCTCAACAGACAATACCAATCAACTGCCATAGAAAAGGTTTTAATAACTGTTTCTACTTTTGTCACAATGCCAACAATTTGAAGGGAAGGGGGAGTCGATTAAGTCAACTTCAGTGCGTTTATGGTAGTTTATTTATTCTGCCCTCCATAAGGATGAAAGGTAAATCTAACGTCGGCGGGATTTAAACTAGGAACATAATGGGCCGTAACTATGTGCCGAAGAGCATGTTTTCCGACGCTCTACCAATACTGACAATCCCACAAATAATTGTAATACCCACAAATAATTGTTTCTACGTTTTGGCACCAGGCCAGCATTTACCCAGTACATTACTGGTACTTTATTTTATCGACCCCGTAAGGATGAAAGGCAAAGTCAACCTCAGCGGGAATTGAACTCAGAATGACAAGGGCCGTAACTCTATACGTCAAAGCATGGCGTCCGACCCTCTACCGATACTGCCAAAATAATAGTTTCTGATTTAGGCACAAGGCCAACAATTTAGGATGAAGGTGTATGTCGATTAAATCGACTCCAATGCATTACTGGTGCTTTATTTTATCGCCGCCATAATGATGAAAGGCAAGGTTAACCTCGATGGCATTTGAAATCAGAACGTAGACGGGCATAATTCTATGACGCAAAGCATGTTCTCCGACGCTCTACCGACACTGCATATCTACGCCCTTAGAAAAGGTTTTGATAATAACATTCATTACACATCATCTACTGTACATCTCAGCACTCTAAAATGAAGACAAAAAGGAATATAGAGATATGATATTCATATCCCTTTAATAATATAGTCATTGAGTGGAATTATTGTAGTCCCTTAAACTATAAATATTACCATCTTTGTATATATAATTTAGGACCAGGACTTTCGTAGTTCACAGGAAACCTTAGCATGTCAACACATCTCTAAATATAGTAAACATAGCAAGCCCAGAGAGCAAAACCACAATAATATCTGCAATTACTCCGACACCAACAACTGCCCCAGGAATCTAACTGCATTGGTTCCGGATATAGTTTACCTATTTTTAGTCACTACTTAGAAGACGTTCAAAGTATATATAGGCATGACATCAATATTATATTTGCACGCGTTATTTTACGAATTTGAACAGAACCAAACAATTAATATCA
Organism: Eledone cirrhosa; assembly: GCA_964016885.1. Classification (NCBI taxonomy): domain Eukaryota; kingdom Metazoa; phylum Mollusca; class Cephalopoda; order Octopoda; family Eledonidae; genus Eledone; species Eledone cirrhosa. The sequence goes on along the minus strand of OZ024743.1, from coordinate 359,818,405 downwards.
ACATCCTACATTTGGTGGTTAAAGGAATGGTTAATGCCATGTCACCTCAAATGGAATTTAATTAAGTTCATATGAGAAGACACACCCCTCTTAGATGCTTGCACTTCTCCACCATCTTCAGTGGATCTTCATTTACAGGTAGAATACACTAAGCAGGCTTCATTGAGAGGACGAGTGTCTCAGTCTTCATAGCACTGATTTTCTTTACTGCCGTGCAGAACTCCGTAGCAAGCCTATCAAGTGCATGTCGGAAATCAACTTCTGTCGCATTAAGTAGTACCATGTCACCCGCTAATTCCAAACGACTGATCCTACGCTCACCAGTCTCGTTACCTCTTCCAACCAGGCTGCACATGTCAGTCCTTGGTGGAGTCCGAAACCCACATTGAATGTTTTCAACTTAGCATCATTTATCCAAACACAAATACAAGGGCATTTCTAACGAGAGTTCAGGGCAACAAGAAGCTATCTATCGATCCCATAATCCTGCAGAAACTTCCACAAGTTCCATGGAACGCGGTCATATGCCTTTTCGAGGTCTACGAAACAAAAATACACCACTTGGCTATATTGTCCTGATCTCTTAAAGACTGCTGAAGTTTGAACATTTGGGTGACTGGCTGAGCCACTCTATTCGTTAGTTAGCTTGGACTCAACAATCTCCAAACTAACTAGCTAGATAGATTGACTAATAGGTAGGTAGATAGACAGATCGATCGATCGATAGATAGATAGATAGATAACTTTCTATTTATTTGCCTCCATGGCATAAACGATTGGGACAAATACAAAGGAGAGGGGAAGTTTACATACAATAAAACGAGTACGAAAATATAACAAACAAAATAAAACAATCGAAGTCCTCACACACCCCCGAAAAAATGTGCAACCCTTCTCCTCGGAAGCACAAAGAGAGGGTGCTCCTTCTTCTCCTATTCTTTCCACCTACAGACTGATGTAGAGAGAAGGCCCATTCACACGGGCCATTCTCGCCACTTTCACCCACTTTTCATAAAACTGGCTGGGGTGGAGCACCTCTCTCTCCATCATGATCCTTCTTCGGAAATGATATCGTAAGAAAAGGTGCAGTTGTTGGCCGGAGAGAAAGGTGTCCGACCTTAGTCCTACCAAACACGTCCACCATACCAACCCTTTCACCATGGCTATTACACAGAAGAAGACCGCCTCTCCTTCGTTTTTGAAGGGGAGAGGCGGTTTAATCGTAACAATGGACTCGGTGGTCAACCGGATTGGTCCCACCCGTGACAGCAGTCGTTCCACATAGCGCCACAGATCGGCAACGCCCGGGCAGTGAACCAATGCGTGCGCGACGGTTTCGTCGTCGCGCATGCATCTCGGACAGATCTTTTTCGAAGGCTCCCTACCCGGGAGCCCGTGTCTGTAGAGCTTGTCTCGACCGGAGCAGAGCCCCACGGTAGCACTGCCAAGCCAGGGACCTCTGGAAGTTGTCAATCGGTCCCAGGCCAAATGTCCTACCGAACAGGCTGGCCAGTTCTTTTTCCTCCATGCATAGGGCTTCTCCGAGGGCGTCGTCGCACCTGCTGCTGACCAACCCTCTATAAAATATTGAGGTGGAGTCTCCACTGATAGCCGGGTCCGCCAGCCAGAGAGCCGTGAGCGCCTAGCACACTCCGTGTGCGAGACGCCCAGTTTTTTTCGGTCTTTGCTTGACCCAGGATTGCAGCTCGGTAATTGAGACGAGTCTCGGAAAGGCTCGCCTCACAAACGGGGCTCACACCGGTTGACCGGTAACGAATACCTGGAAATGCTGTAGCCTTAATGCGTATTTACGCATCTGCAGCCACGGCATTCCCAGACCTCCTTTCGAAGGGTGTTGGCAGGAGATGGATCTCCTCACCAAAGGAGCCCGCTTCTTCCAAAGGAATTGAATGAGTGCGTGCTCCATTTTGGTGAGCGTTTTAACTGGGCAAGGCACGACAGTCAAGCAGTAATAGATGACGGACGCTATCTTAGCGTTCACCACTTTTGCCTGACCTTTCAGGTATAGTTTGCATTCGACCCACTTCTGGGCCAGTGCAAACACCCTGTTCGTTACCTCACCCCAGTTCTTCTCCACCTGGAGATCTGGTCAGAACCAAGCCCCGAGAAGCTTCACCGAGCCCTCCGTCCAGCGTCCGACGACGCTGTCGGAGGGCATCGGTTTGCCTCTCCACGTGCCGAGTTGCAAACCGACGAACTTGTCCCGGTTCAGCTTCGCGCCTGTAAACCTTTCGTATTCCTCCTGTAAGGTGCCGATTGCCCCGATTTCCGAGGTATTCGACACCATTACTGTCACGTCATCGGCCGACACCGCTTTCCGCAATCCAGGTTCCAAGGGGATGCCCTGCAACAACTCCAACTTCCGCAGCAGTGGGTAGAGAACCAGCACATACAGAAGGGAAGAGAGAGGGCACCCCTGTGGGATGGACCGCGCGATTTGGAACGGCTCTGAGAGGTAGCCGTTCACCTTGACCCTAGAGCAGATGCGGCTGTTGTGCATGGCAGTAATCCAGCCCCGGAAAACGGGTCCGAGACCTGCCGCCGCTAACACCGCATCCAGATAACTATGGTAGACCCTATCTAACGCCTTAGATTTATCCAAGTTTATCAGGGCCCCACCAAAGCCGGGTTCATTCCCTACCCATCTATGATTATCGCATGAGGTGGAGCTTGTCGTGAGTGGACCTGGACGGGATAGCACATGTCTGCGCATCTCCCACCAGGTTTCCCACGACTAGCGCCAACCTCTTTGCTAACACCTTGGCCAAAATATTTAACTCCGCATTTAGCAGAGTTATGGGCCTGAAATTACTTATTTCATCCCCCTTATTCTCGTCCTGCCTCACTAGCGAGACTACGCCCTTGGTCACAGGACAGGGATTCTCCCGTTCTGTTACCAGTTGCAGTAGACTGCCTCGAGGATATCGAGAAAAATTCAGGCATTGCTACATAAAGTTCGTATAGAAGACCTTCGAGACCCGGGGATTTGCGTTTGCCGCATTGGTTCAGCACGTCCCCTATTTCAGCAGCTGAAATCGGCCTTTCGCAGGACTTCGCCTCCTCGTTCGAAAGATGCGGTAGGCCGTCGAGGTATGGACCGAAATCTACATCCCCATCCGGTCCCCCTACCCTCACGAACAGTCGTGCAAAGTGCCTTTGAAAGGCCTCACACATCTGTCCAGGTTCAAGGATCACCCGTCCATCCTGGCCCTTCAAAGACCGGATAGTGATTTAATTCCACTTTTGGCTTCTGTCACGCGGGCCCAGCTAACAGATTTGGCCTCCTCATTTCCTAGAGCACGTAGTTTGCTTCTGACAACCTTCCTGCTTCGCGTCGAAAAACTGGTCTAAGGCCGTTCTCGACGCTAGCACTCTGGCTACGTTGCCGCTTCTAATCGCCTCTTCTACTCTAGCTACAAACTCCCTTTCTTTCCTAATCCTATCTGAGGCTAATTCCTTACTAAAACCTATCGAGACTACTCTAATCTCTCTCTTGGGAGAACCCCACCACCTGCTGTTGACGATAGCCCCCGTCAACCGTTCCTTAACTAAAGCGCTAATCCGATCCCTGTAAGCTTTACTTGCCGGTAAAGACAAGTACAGCTTCCAGTAACCGGGTGTCTGTCTATGCGTTCTATCAAGGTTGAATAAGCAGGTCACTAATTTGTGATCTGAATAGCCAACCATGCGCATCTCTGGACAACTTAGTAGGTCCCTTTCCTTATTTCTAACTAGGACCCTATCTAGGTACGACCTAGATGATCCGCTACGGTTAGTCCAAGTCCAGGTTCGCGCAGTCGGAAAATCTAGTCAATATCTATCGGTCAGATCAAACCAGCCGATTAACCTTTTGAGGCTGTTACAGCCCCCTCTATCAGCACATGCCGCTACATAGTCCCAATGTGCATCTAGGATGCCATTCCAGTCCCCCACTAAAAGCAAGGAGCGGGACGTCCCTAGAAAAATCTCCAGACGTGGGAAGAAGTCCGGCCTCGCTGCCCCAAAAGCGGCATAGGCTGCGACCAGCCTAAAGGCTCCACCTTCACCACTGCCAACGTCTAGTACCACCAGTCGACCCTCCGGGTCCAAATGCACCGTCTGCGTTGCGAGGCTCAGGTGTTTTTGCAGCAGAACACCAAACCCACCCCCACCTCCTGGCTGACAGAGAGATGCATAGATCTCAAAGTTGTTAAAGGTGGGGGCTACCTGGCGTGCGCTGCTGACCCTGGACTCGAAAATAGCCATGACATTTATACTACGCGACCTGAGGTCATTTAGAAGTTTTTCCTGCTTCCAAGGTGAGCTCAGGCCACGTGCATTTAAACATCCTACTCTCAATACAGCCATGTTGGCGGCGAAGGGGAAGGAAAAGAAAAGGCACCTACCTCCTTACGTACCGGGGACCGGGCTGCACAACTTCCATGGGGGTGAGGGAGAGGTTGTTGGGTGGGGTGGTGGTTTGTGGTGGTGTGGGGACATCAGAGTGTGTGGGGTTGGGGTGTTTCGTGTGGTGTCGGTGTCTGGTTGCGGGTGGGGAAATGTTTCAGGAGGACGCGGTTCATTGGTTTTACACAGGGATGGGGGGGGGGGGGCACATCCTCAGGAAAATTGTCTTTTAGTTCTATATAAATGTCTATCGGAGTTTTAATCATTTTAATAGAGGGGTTCTCTGTGCCCCTCGTGAAATTTGGCCCTTCGATTTGCACCGAAGGGTTTTGTTCAATGTTGTTCACAAGTTTTATATTTTTTGTGTTGAAGTATGTGTATAGCTGTGTCTGTGTAATTTTTGTTGGTTTTGTGTTCTGTATTTTTTTGTGTTTTGTTTTGGGGAGGGGTTATTTTTCTTTGTGTGGGTGCGGTGTGTTTTTTTTTTTTCGCTTTATTTTTTGGAAGGGTTCCTTCTCGTCTTCTGACGTTAAGGGATCCTCTTCCATGCTGGGGGGGAGGGGTATATTTTGGGGTTTTGTTATGTATGTCGTTGGAGTTGTTTTTCAGTTTTTTGTTGACTTGTTGTGTTTGTCGTTTTTGGGGTGGTGGTGGTGGTGGTGTTGTTTTTGGAGGTGTTGGCAGTAAAGGTTTTTTAGTTTGTTGAGGACAGGCAGCCCTCAGGTGACCTCTGCCTCCACAGAGGTAGCAAGCAGGCCGCCTACCCTCAACTGCAATGTTCATAAATTGGGAGCCTTCTGTGGGGTATCTTTGCGATACGTTCTTGTTTCATTCGAACCAGAACCTGTATGCCTATACCACCAAAGTGGCCCCTGGTGGCTTTGCCTATATAAAGGAGTTCATCTTCTTCGTCCAGTATTCCTCCTAGTATCCACCACATATTTGTATTTGGGTGTATACCGGAGATTGTTATTTTTTTAGTTTTCTTCCCCATGTAGGTGGAGAAGATAGTGTACTGTTTGGACACAATTGGCGACACAGAGTATTTTTGGGCCACCAATTGGTCCTTCATCAAAATTATCAAACTCCCATATTACTGCCCTCTCTCAATAAAAATCATGTCCTTAACACCAGCTCAATTTCGCTATGCCATAATTGAGCTGGTTTTTTCGACGCATTTTATCTAGTTCTAAAATTAATTGTCCTTAGGACCGTGTCTCTTTTAATATGCTTAGGGGAGATTATGGCGAATTCACCGTTTTCACCAAAGCTCACCTGTTTTCTCCCCTCTTTTATCAATTCCGCTGGATTACTGATGTCAACTGGGATGAAAGTTTCGGTCTCCTTAACGACCTGGGCAAAGGATATTCGTGTAGTGGGGTCTTTTTGTGTTTAGTTGCTGTTGTTCTTGTTTTCTTGGGTGTTTGCGTTTTGATTGTTCTTGTTTGCGGTACAGTTTTTCGTGTTTTGAGTTCACATTTATGTTGTTTTCTTTGTCATTGTTGCTGCTGTCTTCGCTTTTGTGTGTGTTTGTGTCATTTTCTTTGTTATTTGTGTTGGTGGTGTCAGTGTAATTTATACATTCTTTCAATTCACTGTTTCCATTGTTTGGGTTATTACCCAAGTTTTTACAATTGTTCGCCAAATCCGCTTCCATACTCGCATGCGAAAGCAAGGAAGGGAAGCTTCAGTAGGTTGAGTTACTTGTTCCTCTTTGTCACTTTCCCTGGTGGACATGGCAGTGGTGTTTTCATGTATGGTGTCCATTATTGGAAGTTGGTATACACATTTTTCAAAGTAGTTTTTACCCCTAAAATGGGGTAAAAATAAAATAACCACCCATCTTCAAGTCCAGGCGGGAGGTTAGGTCACACAAATAAAACAAATGAAACACAAATTCACAGTCAAAAACGTGATACAAATCCATAAAGGCTGCAGCCGAAGTAACACACGTCTACTATCATCGATAGATAGATAGATAATCTTCTTCTTTACGTCTTTCTTGCTACTCTCTACACGAAGGGAAACCACACAAGGAAGTTTTATGAAGTGATGTGTTCAAATCCAAAGTAGCAATTACGTCTCTTCAGACATAGCGCTGCTAGTATAACGTTAACTATTGTATGTATTCTGCCTATTTTAAAATGGTGTGGTTTTATTTTCAATGGCATTTGGACTGTATTTTTAACGTGTAGGGCTCCCTCGTTCACTCAACTTCAAAGTTGTTGTTTTATTAGGTTGCTTCGAAGGGAATAACTACCTTTTCCTCAAGCTCTCACATTCTCTCTCTGGTGCATCATGGTTACATAGCTCATAGTTTCCAAAAGACCAATCTTTGTTCTATCTTGTTTGATGTTATATATTCCATAATATTGACAACTACTCACTCATAAATCTTTAAATTACTCTCAGTAATTGGATTCACTTAAAGTTCCAGGTATTAACGTAATTACACATTGGTCTCTCAGAATGAAAATTCGCAAATTTTTACTCTGTGTATTTGCAAAAAAAATCAATTTCTAGAATCAGCTAATTATTTATTCTACTGTGTCTAGGACATTTCGCTTATATTTATAATTCCTCGCTTTATCAGCTGCACATTCCGAAAACTATTAATAGTTAGATGGAATTGAATACAGATTCATCCGTTTCCCCTAGCAATACTCTATCTAATTGACTAAAACGTCATTCAACATTTCACTCTGCTTAAATATTCCATATCAACAGCTATATTTTGCAACAAATTTACAATGACGGGAGCCAAATTCTTTCCAAATACTTCAGTTCGATAGGTATTGGTACAGCCTAATAACATGATGTTCTATATTGTGTATTTCGCATTAGTTTTATCCCGCAGTCCTGTCAAATTAGAAAGTGTGGAATAGTTGAAAACTAAATGGAAAATATTTAATTTCCAATACACATCCTCTAAGACAGACATGTCATCATTGACGTTTCTTAATCTACACCACTTTTAACTCTGGGCGTAAGCTTTTAAAACTGTTAAAAAGAAAACATTATTTCCACAACCATATTTAATAACTTTTACAACATTAAACTTATTGTATCTTGTAGGCAAAATTTCAGACTTAAATATTTCATAATAAAATGTTTTAAATGCGTTACTCATTGAAGCAAATTTATACATATTGAACATCATAATAATCTATATAAACTTATTTCTATAAAAATTTGATAAACAATTCATTATTATCATCATCATCGTTTTGATTCTTATTTGACTATTTATCATGACCAACTTTTCTTTTATGTTGTTTTCAGTCGGTTATTTTAGGAAATACCTGGCTACAACTAGTTACATAGGGTAACTCCAACCTTTTTCATATTATTCCTTGTCCTTTCACTATGGCTGGTAGTCTAGAAACTTTATCAATATTCGGGTTGTTCCCAGTAATCATGTCTTCTGGAGCGGTTCAAACCCTAATGCAAACATTAGTTTTCCGCACGTAGTTTTCAAGGTTCTTTGTCACCATACCAAGAACAACAATCACCACTGGGACAAGCTTAACCTTCTTCACTTCCTTAAAAGCATTTCAAGATTTCATTAAGTCGGTATAATATTCTTTCTTATTTTTTCGTTGATTTCTGGTGTCAAAATCACACGCTACATCTATGATACTACTGTTTCTTTCCTTTTTCAATATCTTGTCTGATGTATTCAATCTTCATCTCGTTTTGAGTTGGGAAGTCTCTTGAAAACTTTATCTTATTGTTCTCAAGCACTCTCATCTCATTTGTGACACTATTTCCAAAGCTTTTTCTACACATGGAAATCCTTCCTTTTTACACAAGTTCCAGTGCAACATGGTTGCTACCTTATTATGTATGCATGCCTTTTTTATAATCATTATTGGTTCTGTGGATTGGCAGTATCGGTAGATGGTCGGACGCCATGCTTTCCAGCATAGTTACGTCCCTTTACGATCTGAGTTCAAATCCCGCCGAGGTTGACTTTGCCTTTCATCATTACGGGGTCGATAAAATAAAGTACCAGTAATGCACTGGGTAATTGCTGGCTTTGTGCCTAATGTAGAAACAATTATTGGTTAACTGCTTACCCTCTGAGATAATATGAGTAACAGTCTCTGTTTTTCCTAAAACATTCTGCATTCATCTTGACCATCTTTCTTGTCAATGTTTTTCATTATCCACCTTTTATTTATGGCTTGATCTGGCGCAGCTAATATAAGTGCTTCCGTTTCTTTCTTAATGTTGCCTTTCCATAACCATCACCAAGTATCTTTATGGTCACACTATTTCCTTGTTTCCTTAAGGAATGCTGAATACAGGGAGCTTTTCATGAAATGCTTTCTTACACTCTTCAGCAATCACAGTTGTGTTTTCTGGATCTTCATTTTTCTCAAATATGCCTTCTCTGACAACATCCAATGTAAGCTTTTGTTTCTAGTTAATGTACTGGGTAATTGATGGCCTTGTGTCTAAAGTAGATACAATTATTATTAGTAGTAGTGGATTGGCAGTATCAGTAGAGTGTCGGACCCATGCTTTCCAGTATAGTTACGTCCCTTTACGATCTGAGTTCAAATCCCGCCGAGGTTGACTTTGCCTTTCATCCTTACGGGGTCGATAAAATAAAGTACCAGTAATGCCCTGGGTATTTGCTGGCCTTGTGCCTAAAGTAGAAACAATTGTTATTAGTAGCAGTAGTATTATTATCATTATTATTATTATCAGGGCAGTTGATTGGCAGTATCAGTAGAGGATCGGACACCATGCCTTGCAGCATAGAGTTACGCCCCTTTATGGTCTGAGTTCAAATGCCGCCGAAGTTAACTTTGCCTATAATCCTTACGGGGTCGATAAAATAAAGTACCAGTAATGCACTGAGATAATTGCTGGCCTTGTGCCTAATGTAGAAACAATTATTATTATGTGATTATTGGGATTTGCTTTTTGGCATTAAGTTGAGTGCCATTACATTCTGTTCAAATCCCGCCGAGGTTAACTTTTTTTTACAGTGTCGATAAAATAAAACACCAGTAACGTACTGGGGCTGATTTAATCGACTTTCCTTCTCCAAAATTGTTGTTCTTGTGTTCAAAGTACAAGCCATTATAATTATTATCGTCATTGGGTTATACAGACGTGTTTCTATCGGTTTCTGTAAGTTTGTCCTTTTTTCACTTATTTACTAAAACTTTTTTGTCAATTATTTTGTCACAAACAGTTTATAGGGTGCCTGACGTGACCCTCAACAAAGGCAACCCCATAATATTTTGGCTCTTGGTCCAAATATTGTATTTTCTTCTTTGAAAAATATCCCCCAAAATGTTTTAAATTTTCAAAAAGAAATATAGAAGTAAAACACACCTCCTATATGCGAGAGCGCAGATATTTCGCACGAGAAAAATGTGCGTATTTTCAGTATGTCAGACGTAGAGCTGAAGATGAATCATGCCACCACCACACCGACTAACACAATCATCAGTACAGACACTACCATCACCGCCGCCGCTGTCACCATCACTACCAACAGTATCAACACCAGTAACAGAAGCATTAGCAGCAGCAGAAACAACAACGGCAACAGTAACAGCAACAACGGCAACAACAACAACAAAAACAACAACAATGACAACAGAAGTAACAACAGAAGCAAAGATAACGAATCCTCAAAGCAGGCAGGAGCCGCATAAGAGGCCATATCCCTCGCGAGGTAGGCCAAAAACATAGAAAGGGTCCACATCAGTAACGAGAAGATGGCGGAGGTCAAGCTTTTGGTTATGAAGAACAGCCAAAGGGTCAGTTTCAGCCGTCATCCACCGTCATGAAAATCAGACTTTTTTTACTGTATTGTACCGTACAATTGGACACAAATCAAGCGGGCTGGATTGAGAGACCAAGTCGTAAGTCCAAAGGGGTTCTGTCTTGGCCCAAAAAACATCCATAGTCCGGGGGACAAAATAAGGCACCATGGATGTTCTCTTTGCTACCCCCGAATACGTCAGGGCACACTCGATCACGCCACTCCCCAACGAAAATATGACCATGGTGCCGAAGAACTGCGACCAAAACGTTTTTAATGTCCGAGTAACCCAGGTTCCGCCATCAACAAAGATATGTTGGCCAATAGCAGCCAGCCGTTTTCACTGACGTCGAAGTGACAGCCAACATTTTAGACTTGATTCAAATAAAACAAGGGAGCAGCTCAGGATCAGGGATGGAGCTGCTAATCCACCAAAGCATAAGAATATGGAAGCCATTCCTGATGTAATCGGCCTGGACGACAGCAGCCCACTACCCGTGAGTGTCGAGTCTAGTATGACAAGCTGTCAGATGTGTGGGGGCAAAATGCACCTAAAGACCTTCTGCCCAAAACTAAGCAAGGCAGGAACGCGCCACCCCTTTCCTCCCGGCGCCGGGTCCCTGACTAGAGTGGCCTGAACAGTAAAAGTACTGAGACCGGCACCAGCAGCGGCAACATCAATAACAGAAACACCAACAGCGGAACCAACGCCAGAAATATTATATCCCTTCCTGACACCGTACAATCGGACCACGAGTGTGATGACGCCAAAGGGTGAAACATTCTCGGAGCGAAAATGAATAAAAGAACTCCCACCCTTCGCCCTAAAAAAAGAGGTCGATACAAATGAAAAAGTGAAGACATCAATGCCACCACAACCAGCACTATCATCATCAAGAGGCCCAGCACGGCAACCACCACCACCATCATCATCAACCCCATCGTCACCTCCAGCAACACCACAGCAAACACAAAAAGCCCTAACATCCCAACAGAAGACACAATACATAGCTGTAGACACAGACAACAAAAAACTCCTAAATTACATACAACACAACACCAACGTCACAGAAACAAATTACACACAAAACACGAAAATTGCACCATGCACACACAAAAATAATCGATATTTCCCAGAAGACTTATACAACTTCAAAGAAAATTTTCCCGCGGCAATTGGAGACTATCGAGGGGCTGTCACGAAAAGAATATACTCTGGCATTCTCGTGGAAAAGTGCACTACTGGTCGGGTAGATGGATCACCCACACTCTTTCCAAAAAGCTAAAGGTAAGATTTTTTCCCCTCTCATCTGTTTGCCTACTAACTTATCCAACATGACTTCTCTCGGGTTAGGCAGTATAATCTCACTTGGCCTTGAGTGATCTTGGAAGAAGAGTCATATGCTCAACGACCTCAGGTCGCTGAACATAGATGTGGTGGCCAACAGCGAGACCAGAATCTCTGAGGTACGAGTGGGGGTACTTCGCTTTTGCGGACAAGGTGACTGACTTTTGTGAGGCTTCTCCACAAGTGACTTCTGGTGTCTCTTCACCTTTGTGTAATTTGTTATGTTTGTTTTTTAAATGTTTATTTTCTTAGTCTCATGTAAACCTTCTTTTTTAAGTAAAAGCTTTCGTGTTTTTAGATGCAATACCGAAAGCGTCCAGGTGTGATCTGTAGATTCGAGATTTGTTTTCCATTTCAATGAATTATAAGTGAATATACACGCCAGAATTTGTTCTGATTAGAACAAACAGCGCTGTAATCAAAAACATTTAAAAGTAAGTATAAATAAACCAAGTCGATACAAGGAATATGTGCAAAGAATGGAACATATATTTGTGAGTTTCTTCCGAGAAAGATATAAGTGGGAACAAGCTATAAAGACAGGTCTAAATTTGACCAGAACAATAGAGGGAAGTCAGGGTAATGGTGAAAAATTGATGAGAGACAAAAAAGGTTATTACTGACGATTGGTACCTATGGGCTCCTCAAATAGTGGAGGAAGGAAGAAAAACATTCAGAAGATGAAGACGAGAGAGACAGAAAATAAAGAAAAGAGAGCGAGAAAAAGGCCGAGGGACAGAAGGGAAACGTGTTATAAATGATTCGTTTGGTGTTACGTGTAAAATAGACATGGAAATATTTACACAATTGAAAGTGAAAATGTACGTAGAAAGACGAGAAAACAGCTATTAACAAAGATGCGAGTGGGGCAGTACGACAACAGAATAACTACAAGCGCATGGAAAATACACAAGGTGAAGTCTTAAACATGAGCAAGAAACAATACATTGAACAAAGGAATAATGAGTGAGTATAAAACAGATCGTTTCGTATTTTCCGTCAACCACATTCCACCCAAAATTCATTGATCAATTGAAATATATAGATAGAGAAACGTTCTCAACTTTCGTGTTGTGTGTCGAAACCCGAAACGCCAGGTTGCAAAGCGATCATCTTAAATCATGTGTCCATACACTCGAAAGGGAAGAAAAGCATTTATTTGTTTCTGTATAACTTATTTTTTATGTACTGTAGAGTTAAGTAGATTAACTCATTCAATACAAGGAACGTCATGTTTTACAAACATTTTAACAATGTACAACATTCCAGGTTCTATTCAGAAACTAGATGACATTATATCCTAAATAGATCACAAGATGAGGACAAGGTTTATCAAAAGAAAAAATGAGATTGAAGATAATTACAAAAACCAATAGAATTAATCTACTTTCAACTCTTTGTTGAAATAATTGAGTTTTCGTCATATGACCAGTTTTGAAAATAAAGAAATCGTGTATTGAATGTATTTTAACAAATACTTTTACTGCAACAAACCTAAATATATTTGTCTAACTTTGGTCTACTGACATATATACATACCACAGAAAGATAAACCTACAGTCAGGAACACACACACACACACACACACACACACACACACACACACACACACACACACACACACACACACACACACACACACACACACACACACACACACACACACACACACACACACACACACACACACACACACACACACACACACACACGCGCGCACACACACATATATATATATATATAATATTTAATATAGAAATGGCTTCTCCAGGACTAGAACTGTTTCATTATATTAAATATTTAAACTCTGCTATGTAATGTATTGAGTACCTTACTTACTCTGGTTATCCCCGATTGAACCCGGAATATACATATATATAAAATATATATAGATATACCCTAGTTGTGTCGGGGGTAACAACAGTTAAAAAAGGCACTCAAAACAGTGGGAGAGCATAGGCATCTTTATTATATATAGAAGTGACCTCTACAGGACTAGAACTATTTAATTCGCTTGTAATCATATTATCATATTAGTTTACGAAACTAGCCGACGGGAATTCAGCTTCTAGGGCAATACTATTATAAGGTTTGTACGGTAGAAATACAAATTTATAATTCTATTCTACAGAGTTCTTATAACAGTTACAACTGCTACTGTTATTCACAGTAGTTATACTATATCTGCAGACAGTACACAACTGGGTGGTACGCATTTCCTCGGCAGGTGATCGCTCCCTTGTAATGGGAATGTTTGTCTAATACAAGTACAGCCCCTGCCATCACTGAGTGTAACACTTTCAGGCTTATAGTAAAGGTGACGTCACTTGGTCGGGAAATCCAAAGTTAAATACGATATCTATATACAATAAAGTTATAAAATACACACACAGATACATAAATACATAAATATATGTGTGTGTAATGTCACGCCTTGAACAATTTTGCCTAATGACCAAACGAGTTCAAATAATCAGAATTAAAATAATCATTTAACCAGAGCTATTAACAAATTATAAATGCGAGGAGTGAATAGACAAAGAATCATCCATTTTCTCTTCACACACGCATATATTTATATATATATATATATATATATATATATATATATATGTATATATATATATGTGTGTGTGTGTGTGTGTGTGTGTGTGTGTGTGTGTGTGTGTGTGTGTGTGTGTGTGTGTGTGTGTGTGTGTGTGTGTTTATACTTTTGTATCTATATGTATGTGTATCTTATATATATATATATATATATATATATACAGGCAGAGAAAGAGACAGAGATGAGAGAGACCGAGAAAGAGATGGGGAGAAAGAAACATAGAATCTTAGAATCTACGGTTTCTTTAGAGAATAAAGTCAATTTCGGAAACTTCTAAAAGAAACCAATTTCCTGGATATTTCCATGGTTCTTTGTAGGGGTTCTTTTATATCTTTTTTTTTTTTTTTGCTTCCATACCTCAAAAGTAATGTATATCTCCAATACGTTCTCCGAATTTCCAATAATCCTATGTATATCACCAAAGGACGAGATAACAATATTTCTCTTCGGGTTTCTAGACCTTAAGGTAATAATGATATATTCCAGAGAATGCCTGTACTAAAACGAATACCATGTAGGAGTGGATACATAAACCAAATTATACATATGTGTAACAATAAGCTCTTTCCATCTTGCACATTGATCAATGATAACAAACCAAATGACCTCCCCCTTTGAACTAATGTTGATACAGAAAATACCAATCCTAGTGTTAGTAAAGTCATTGAAAATTACAACTCTGCACTCGTGTATGATAATAATTCAGTACGATCGATGATGGGTAAAAATTCACAATGATGCAGTGAAAAATTCAAGATTAATAAACAATTGTAATAATATTCGTACACATATCAGCTCTTGAAAACACATATATAGACCGGAATTAGGTAACTGGACCACCCCAAAAATCCAGTACTTCAAATGGGTTGTATGATAATTTGGTACACGGTCCATTAGTACTGAAAATAAGAAACAAGGGTACAGAGACTGGTAAACCAATGGCAAAGAGAGTTAACATAGGAATGATGCCATAATAATAGTATAAAAACTACAGATTTTATTCTTGAGACGAATAATATAAAATTACCATTCCCCAAATAAATCTAGCACAAAATGGTTGTTAGATGGAGTATGTGTTTTATTACAAAGATATATACATATGTATAGGTTTTAATCAATTCCTCTATCAATGTAACTATAATAATATTTCTATTTATTAACAAGTATTTCTCTTTATATCTCTCTATAACTCTCATTTTGGCACTCTTTCACATTCTCTCCCTCTCAGCCACACGTTCTTTCTCCCTTTTATGCTCACTCTTTGTCCATCTTTTACTTTCTCTTCCCCTATCTCTCTTCCTATGTATACATTCATCTATCCATTTATCAACATGTTTGGTGCTAGATTATCTATTTAGTGACGTTCTTTAACAGATTGAAGATGCACCGTTGATTTGCATTATATTTCAATTTGCTATAATGTTCGCAGAAAGGAATCTCATTGATATTTCAATTACAGGTCTGTGAATGGAATAACAAACCATTGAATTCGGTTTTTAAAAATTAACAGCCCAAATACTTTTCCAATAATCTACGCACTGGTATTGAGTTTGTGTATATATAAATATATATATGTATGTATGTGTATATATATGTATACACACACACACATGTATATATATATATATATATATATATATATATATATATACATACATATATATGTATATGCGCGTTTATTGGTGTGTAGAGAGAGAGGAGTGATACCTATATATATATATATATATATATATATATATATATATATATATATATATATAAGGTTTTTAGAGTGTATTTATATTATCTTTTTTTCACTTAAATTACAAAGTAAATGTGTAACGAAAGAAGCTATTTCTAAGACATGACGAAGTGGGAATGTGACAATGTTAAATCTGAAAATTCAAATTATGTGTAATTGTCTGTTAGAAAAGTAGTACGAAGCTCACTATTGAACGGTAAAACGAAAGAGCTACGTGTAAAATAGACCAACAGCAAATGGTGACAAAGCTAACTTTGAAAGTTGAAATTATATGTAATTGTGTATTAGAAAGTAGTAACAAGCTAAGCATTTCCCATACCATATAATTTCCTGAAGTTATATAATCTAAAGATATTTATATATTGAGTAGCGCATTAATTTGTGTTTGAATCGTGGTCATAATGACACAGTTGGAATATTCGCTGCTTTTCATATATCTATTTTATTTGTATACGTTAACGATGGTATACATAAACACACAAGAATAAATAAATTAGAAGATAGTATATACAGTGCCAGGGTGAAAATGATCACACATCGGTGACAGCAACATTCTGATTTATTGTATTATGAACATTTATCAGCGCTGAAATTGTTTTCTCATTAGATTATTTCTCTTTTACTCGTTGTATATTTTTACAAGAAACATACGACAAAGAAATTTTAGATTTGTTTGTTCTCATTGTAGCAATTTTGTTAGATTTTAACTAGAAGATCTGTTTCTTAACTATTTCTATTTCCTTTCTGGCACTTTTTAACAGTTTTATGTGAATTTTTGTGAAATATCTACTGGTTTCAGCTATCTGTAAACCAGAGATTTTGTTAAGCTACTTTATGTTAATCAATAACATTTCTTTGCAGTCCTAGATATGGGTGCAGTACTCTATTGTTGTTTAAAATGGTTGTAAGACTACGACATTAACTCACACTTCATCTGTTTACACTCCTCTCATTTTGTGAACTTAAGACCAGACTGTCGTATATTTACTGATGTTATCCTCTTTTCCCAACAACTTCCGAAATAATGACTCACTCCTGTGATGAGTAATTCCCCGATACTCTGTGAATGAATGCTATAAAATCAGTTTCATCGCAGTAAAATGATAATGTCTCTAGAGTCACACCTTCCTATGTGTATGCTCCGAAGATCTGACTGGTTATAATTCTGTATTGGCGATCGAGTGACGCAAAATTAGGCGGATAGCGATCTCTAGACAGACCAGTTCAGTGAAACAAATGTAAGCTATGTGATTAAAAACTTTTTTGTATAGCAAACCATGTAAACCTTCTTTCCTGATTTATTATTACTCCAAGTGTTTACAACATAGGAATTACAGCATACCCGCAGCATCACTATGAAAACGCCTTGTTGAGTCAAACCAAGCCAAGCGTTAATATCATCCACTACCTGGAATACCATAACTGGACTTCACCTAAGTGGACTGCATTTAACTATTATTTGTTAATCCGTATATATATATATATATATATATATATATATATATATAGATAGATAGATAGATAAATGTCTATTTATTTGCCACGAGGGCACAAAAGAAGGGGACATTTACACAGTGGGGGAGTTTACATAAATCGAGTAAAGAAAAAAGGAATAACAATAATAATATAACAATAAAAAGTCCTCAAAAGGGAGGGGGCGTGTTGGGGATTGCACATACCCCCGAAAAGTGTGCAACTCTTTTCGCGGGGGAAGCCCAGAGAGGAGGCGCTCCCCCTTTCCTCTTCACTTCTTCACCTACAGAACAATGTAGAGAGAAGGCCCATTTACACGGGCCATTCTCGCTTCTTTCACCCACCTTTCATAAAACTGTCTGGGACCAAGCACTTCTCTCTCCATCCTGATTCTTCTTCCGAAGTGGTATCGGAAGAAGTAAACCAGGTGATGGCCGGAGAGAAAGTCACCCGACCTCAGACCTTTCAGGCGCGTCCACCACACAACCTCTTTCATCATGGCTATTACGCACAGAAAGACCGCCTCTGCTTCATTTCTGAAGGGAGGAGGCGGCTTGATGTTCACCACAGACTCGGCGGTTAATCGAATCGGCGCCACACGCGACAGCAGTCGTTCGACGTAGCCCCACAGATCGGCAACGCCCAGGCAGTGTACCAGTGCATGCGCAACGGTTTCCTCGTCGCGCACGCATCTGGGACAGATCTTTTTCGCGGGATCCCTGCCCGGGCGCCCGTGTCTGTAGAGCTTTTCTCGAACGGGCAGAGCCCCCCGGTAACACTGCCAGGCTAGGGACCTCTGGAAGTTGTCCATGGGTCCCGGGCCGAAAGTTCTACCGAACAGGCTGGCCAGTTCGTCCTCCTCCATGCCTAGCGACTCTCCAAGGGTGTCGTCGCCCCTGCTAGCCACCAACCCTCTATAGAATGTCGAGGTGGATTCTCCACTGACAGTCGGGTCCGCTTGCCAGATAGCTGTGAGCGCCTGGGCACACTCGGTGTGCCAGTTGCCCAGTTTTCTCGGTCTTTGCTTCACCCAGGATTGCAGTTCGGTGAGCGAGACGAGCTGTGGGAAGGCTCGCCTCACAAACGGGGCCCACACCGGCTGACCGTTGAGGAATACCTGTAGATGCCGTAGCCTCAATGCGTGCCTACGCATCAACAGCCACGGCATACCCAGCCCTCCTTTCGAAGGGTGCTGGCAGCAGATGGATCTCCTCACCATGGGAGGCCGCTTCTTCCAGAGGAACTGGAAGAGCATGCGTTCCATGATGGTGAGCTTTTCCTTAGGGCAAGGCACGACGGTCAGGCGGTAGTAGATGACGGACTCTATGTAAGCGTTCGTCACCTCCGCCCGACCTTTCAGTGATAGTTTGCACTTGGCCCACTTCTGGGTCAGCGCAAACACCCTGCTCGTCACCTCGCCCCAATTGTTCTCCACCTGGAGGTCCGGTCCGAACCAGACCCCGAGCAGCTTCACCACCTCCGTCCACCGCCCGACGACACCGTCTAACGGCATCGGTTTGCCCCTCCACGTTCCGAGTTGCAAACCGACTGACTTGTCCTGGTTCAGCTTAGCCCCGTCAGCCTTTCGTATTCCTCCAGTAGGGTGGCGATCGCCCCGATTTCCGAGGCGTCCGCCACCATTACTGTTACGTCGTCGGCATAGGCCGAGACCGCTTTGTGCAATCCCGGTTCCAGGGGTATGCCCCGCAGCAACTTCAACTTCCGCAGCAGTGGCTCGAGAGTCAATACGTACAGAAGGGAGGAGAGGGGGCACCCCTGTCTGATGGATCGGGTGATTTGAAACGGCTCCGAGAGGTAGCCGTTTACTTTAATCCTAGAGTAGATGTTGCCACTGTGCATGGCAGAAATCCAGCCCCTGAAAACGGGTCCGAAGCCCGCCGCCGCTAGCACCGCATCCAGGTAACCATGGTCGACCCTATCGAACGCCTTAGATTGATCCAAGTTGATCAGGGCCCCACCAAAGCCGGGTTCGTAGCCAACCCTCTCTATGATGTATCGCATGAGGTGGAGGTTGTCGTGAATGGACCTGGACGGGATAGCGCATGTCTGCGCGTCTCCCACCAAACCACCCACCACAAGCGCCAACCTCTTCGCCAACACCTTGGCCAAAATCTGTAACTCTGCATTCAGCAGAGTTATGGGCCTAAAGTTACTTAAGTCGTCCCCTTTGCTCTCGTCCTTCCTCACTAGCGTGACCACGCCCTTGGTCACAGAACAGGGAATTCTCCCGTTCTGTTGCCAGTTGCAATAGACAGCCTCGAGGAGTTCGGAGAACAAGACCGGCATAGCTAAATAAAGTGCGTATGGTAGACCATCGAGACCCGGGGATTTGCGTCTGCTGCATTGGCTGAGCGCTTCCCCGATTTCAGTGGCTGTGATTGGCCTTTCGCAGCACTCCGCTTCGCCGCTCGAAAGACGCGGTAGACCGTCGAGGTATGGACCGAAGTCCACATCCCCGTCCGGCCCCCCGCCACCTCCGAACAGTCGAGCAAAGTGCCTTTGAAAGGTCTCGCACATTCGCTCAGGTTCAAGGATCACCCGTCCATCCTGGTCTCGCAAAGACCGAATGGTGGATTTAATCCCACTCTTGGCTTCTGTCACGCGGGCCCAGCTAACAGCTTTGGTCCCCTCGTTTCCTAAAGCACGTATTTTACTTCGGACAACGCAGCCTTCGTGCTTCGCGTCAAAGAACTGGCTCAATGCCGTTCTCGTCGCTAACACTCTGGCTACGTCTCCGCTCCTAATCGCCTCTTCTAGTTTATCTGTTAACTCCCTTTCCCTCCTATTTCTATTCGCCGCTAGTTCCTTACTGTAACCTATCGAACTTACTCTAATCTCTCTCTTTAGAGATATCCACCACCTACTCTTGACGATCGCTCCCGTCAACCGCATCTTAACTAAGCTACTAATCCGGTTTCTGTAATCTTTCTTTGTCGGTAAGGACAAGTTCATCTTCCAGTAACCGGGACCCTGTCTATGCGTTCTATCAAGGTTGACCACGCAGGTCACTAATTTGTGATCTGAATAGCCAACCATGATCAGTTCTGGACAACTAAATACGTCCCTATCCTTACTCCTAACCAAAAACCTATCTAGGTACGATCTAGATTGTCCACTGCGGTTTGCCCAGGTCCAGGTTGGCGCAGTTGGACAATCTAGTCGAAATCTATCGACCAGGTCGAATCGATCGAGTAACCCCTTGAGGCTGCTACACCCCCCTCTATCGGGACATGCCCCTGCATAGTCCCAACGCGCATCTAGGATTCCATTCCAGTCCCCCACTAAAAGCAGGGAACGCGACGTTCCTAGAAAAGTCTCCAGACGCTGGAAGAAGTCGGCTCTTTCCGCCCCGAAGGGAGCATAAAGACCGACCAGTCTGAAAGCCCCGCCTTCACCGCCTCCGACGTCCAGCACCAGTAATCGACCCCCCGGGTCCGAGTGAACAATCTGTACGTCGAGAGTCAGACGTTTATCCAGCAGTACGGCAACTCCCCCCCCCCCCCGCCTCCGGGTTGACAGAGAGATGCGTGCATCTCAAAGTCATCGAAGGCGGGCGCCAGCTGTCTCACGCTGCTGATCCGACTCTCGCAAACAACCATCACATCTATACTTTGTGACCTGAGGTCACTTAGAAGCTTTGCTTGCTTCCAAGCTGAGCCCAGGCCACGCGCGTTCAAACAGCCAACTCTCAATTGATCTATTTTGGTGTTGAAAGTGAAGAAAGAAAAGCACTTACCTCTCCGGGTTGTGTAATTTCCATGGCATCAGGTGTGTTGGGTGGAGGGATGTTTTGTGGTGGTGTGGGGGTACACGTGTGTGGTGGGGTTGGGGTATTTGGAGTTGTGTCAGGGAGAGGGGCGGTTATGGGGAAATCTTTCAAGAGGACGCGATTCAACGGTTTTAAACAGGGGGGGGCTCACGTCCCGTCTAAATTGTTCTTTTAAGGAACGATAAAGGTCCAGAGGGACCTTTATCATTTTTAAATGGGTGAAGTTCTCTGTTGAAATAAAGTTTGGCCCTTCGGTCTGCACCATAGGGTTATTGTTTATTAATTTAACCAGTTTTTTGTTTTCTTTATTTATATATGTGTATTGCAACGTCTTTTTTTGTGATGCTGTCAATGTTTCGGAGAGGGGAGGCGCAGATTTATTTTTGTTTGTTGAGGGTGGGGTGTTTTTGATTGGAGTTGGTGTTTGTGTGTGGGTTATTTGTGGTGTGCTGGGTGTGTGTTTTCTTTTTTTTCTTTTAACTTGTCTGAAGGCTTTTCCTCCTTCTTCTTCAGAAGTTGGGGGAAACTCTTCAGCGCTAGGTGGGAGGGACGTGTTGTGTGGTTGTTTTTTTTTTGCGGGAGGGGTAGATTTGTTACTGTTTTTTTTATTATTTGTTTGGAATGGGTTTTGTGGTGGTGGTGGTAATGTTTGTGTCGTGCTTGTGGTTGGTAATGGTGGTGGTGATGTTTGTGTTGTGGTTGGTGGTGGTGATTTTTGTGTCGTGCTTGTGTTTGGTGCTGGTGGTGGTGATGTTTGTGTTGTGTTTGTGGTTGGTGGTGTCTGTATTTTGTTTGCTGTGTGTGGTATTAGTGTATTTTTGGAGGTGGGTGGTGTTGGTGTACTGTTTGTGGTGGGTGTGGGCAATAGTCCTTTTTGGGGGATACGTTTCGGGCAGTTAGCCTTAACGTGTCTCCTTTCCATGCATAAATAGCATGCTGGTCTTCTCCCCTCTACAATTATGTCTATTGGGGTAAGGTCATCCAGCCAGATGCGATCCGGGATTTGTGCTATTCTTTCGGGCATCATTTGGACTAGTATGTCGAGGCCCATTCCCAGGAACGCATCTCCAGTTGCCTTCCCCATTGACAGCATTGTGTCTTCGCCCATATCAATGAAGCCAGCAATAGCCCACCAGAAGTCCATTGTGGGCAGCATTGTTTTTACTTTTACTCTCTGTGTTCTTCTACCCATGTAGGAGGGATAGAAGCTATATGTTGTCGACGAGAGTGGGCTTAGGGAAAGCTTCTCCGCCGTTTCTTTGTCTCTTGTTAGGACCGAAATGCTGCCATAGAGTCGGTCCTTTCGTATGAAGAGAATATTCTTCATATAGTCTTTTAGGACTAACTCTATTTCCATTTGGCTGGGCTGTGCTGGCTTTCTTGTTTGGTTCAGTATAGTTCTGTAGAGAACTGTGTTTTCTGCTCTGGCTTTCTTGAATTCTGGGGGGGAGTTAATGGAAAACATTCCGTTCTCCCCCAAAACAATGTGTTTCTTTGCTTCGGCCAGTTTTTCTCTGGCGGCAGTTAGGTCAATTGGCGTGTATGTAATGGATTGTTTTGTTTTCTGGGCGAAAGTTGCCCTGTCGTTATTTGTATTATTTTCTGTTTGTTTGTTTTCTGTTTGCTCATTTTCCTTAACATTTGTTTTTTCATTTTGTTTGTTTGTTTCAATGTCTAATTTTGTTGTAATTATTTTTTGTTCTTCAGACTTGGGGGGCGTGGCAGAGCTAATGGCAGACATGTCTGCCATCTTTTCCGCCATGCTGCCAAGAAAGAAATTTTTCGGCAAAAATAGATATTTATTTTACCCCCTAAAAAGGGGGTAAATGCAAAAATGTTTCCCTAAATAACAGGGGTTAGTGTTCCAAATGTATTGCACTAAAAAATTTATCCGGTACTTACAATAGTAAGGGTAAATCCCGATGGAATAGCGGAGCCGATGCGAAGCGTGTCTTACTCTATCAAGATAGATAGATAGATAGATAGATAGATAGATAGATAGATAGATATACACGGGTGTGTATGATTGTGTATAGAAGATTACATTAATAAAAGGAATTCCAACTTTGTCTGATTTACTCGTTTTATTTACAACCCTTTAAAATTTATAATGGTATTAGAATGAAATAGTATGGTAGAATATTAAATGTTAAGTGTTAATTGAACAAGTACTTTCATGCTTTCGCAATCTTCAGGTTCATAATGTGTGGTGACAGTCAAGTTTGCAATTTTCAACTATATATATATATATATAGGAAAAGGTATGAGCCCGACAGCAGAGCTCAAGCCGTTTCGACGGCTATTTCTGGACACTTTCTGAGTCCACAAATAGCCGTCGAAACGTCGAGGTCATACCTTTTCCTATTACTCACTAAGTATAGAATACGCTGGTGCGTTATGGTCCATATGGTTCCTGACCACAATTCCTTCATTATATATATGTATTGGATTTGTACGTGTGTTATATAGTTATAGAGGTATTTATTTACGCTTTAATTTATATTTTTAATTATCGTGTTTAAATTCTGCTTTTCATAGGGTATAGATTCGATACACTGGTGGTTTTTCCCTGTTTTATTGATGGCGCACTGTATCTCTCTCTAGGGCGTTAACTTTTCAACATATTTTATTTTAAAGTGCCCAGGATTCCCTCTGCTTTGAGCACATTATTTACAGGGAACGGCGAGGTCTATGGGTCCGTTATTGTATCGTGATATTTCGCTCCTTATAACAGTCTTTCTCCTCTTTCTCTGTTTGGTTGAGCACACTTCTCTGAGTGGTTTTGGGCTGCCCTTTCTAGCAGCTCATCCCACAGAGGCCACTGGGTCACTGCCCTTAAACATGCTGTGACTTCTCTCTCCCACGTGTAGTTGGACGGCCGCTTTAAAAATTCTCTTAGTGTTGTCTGAAATGTATAGCCTTACACACGCTGATGAACCTGGGTTATTCGATTTCCCTCAACAACTCACTGGCGAAATAGATCACTTTGGATTTGTACGTGTGTTATATAGTTATAGAGTATTTATTTACGTTTTAATTTATATTTTTAATTATCGTGTCTATATTCTGCCTTTCATAGGTTATAGATTCCATACACTGGTGGTTTTTCCCTGTTTTATTGATGGCGCACTGTATCTCTATCTAGTGTGTTACCTTTTCAACATATTGTATTTTAAAGTGCCCAGGATTTCCTCTCCTTTGAGCACATTATTTACAGGGAACGGCGAGAGTCTATGGCTCCGTTAATGTATCGGTATATATATATATATATATATATATATATACACACCACTATTTGTGGGTTTGCTCTAATTGTTTTACCAGAATAATTATATAATCATTAAATCTATGCTCCCCAATAAATCTAGCAGTAAATTAAAATTCAACGTGTACAACATACGGTGAACACTCCCATAATACAATTAAATAAATTCGTGTTACTGGCATTTAGAAAGAAATTTTCTCTTGACTACCTTTGAGATATATATATATAACATTAAGAAAGATGTTGATGTTACATAATTCATTTATTCATAATAATTATTTCAACGATTCTCTCATGCAATTAAGATATAATTCATGCATTTGCTGTTATTATGAGAACGGTATCCTCAGATGAAATTCGATTCTGTGATGTGCCACCGGCAAAAAAAAACACGTCCTTCTACTCGTGCGCCCAGCTGACATATTTCATCTGAAGATACCATCTGGATTGCATGGGAGAACCGTTGAAATAATTATTATGAATAAACGATATATGTAACATCAGCATCTTTCTTAATGTTTTATACTGAACCTCCATCGTAACTACAAACTACGAATGTTGACAGCTTTCTCCTGCTTGCTCCTGTTTTTACCAAAACAATCTCTTCAAACACACACACACACACACACACACACACACACACACACACACACACACACACACACACACACACACACACACACACACACACACACACACACATGCACACACACACACACACTGGTAGAGAAAGACCGAAGTTAACATACGTTGATGCCCTAAGGTCAGACACAGGTCTGTTGGAGATGCAGGACATAGCACCGATAATGAGGGACAGAGACCGCTGGAGAAGCCTTATCCATGGGTCTCGGGAATTTTACCCGCCCTACATAGATAGATATTTGAAAATAAACGAACAAAACACACGTGGTAATTGTAAACAGTTATACTAGGTTCGCGTTTGGTGGAAGTGGGGGAGTTTCAACGTTTCAGACAGAAGTCCTTCATCAGGAAATATATGTGTGTATTTGTGTGTGTGTGTGTGTGTGTGTGTGTGTGTGTGTGTGTGTGTGTGTGTGTGTGTGTGTGTGTGTGTGTGTGTGTGTGTGTGTGGTGTGTGTGTGTGTGTGTGTGTATTACATGTAATTAGGAGTGCTTAGTTTACCCAACCCAATACCTGCTAATATTCTATAGCAACATTATATTGAATCGGTAGAGGGTCGGACGCCATGCTTTCCAGCATAGTTACGTCCCTTTACGATCTGAGTTCAAATCCCGCCGAGGTTGACTTTGCCTTTCATCCTTACGGGGTCGATAAAATAAAGTACCAGTAATGCACTGGGTAATTGCTGGCCTTGTGCCAAAAGTAGAAACAATTATATTGAAGTAAGAAATGATGAACATCTTTCAACAGAAGCCATCTAATTATACCAGCATCTTTTTTACTCCTTTAAAGTTATTGGTATTAGGAAATTTAGAAGGTGGTGATCAAGTTGACAGGTTAAATTCCGATCTGGTTTATTTCTGATTGTGTCAGAATATGTTTACGTGTCCCTATTATAAGATTTACAACTAACGAAATACAATGGAGTTTACAAATTGTGGTTTATTAGAATCTTTTACAAGTGCTTCATTGCATTACCATTCTGTGTATTTGCATAATCGGAAAAGATCCATAAGAATATCTGAGTATTTTCCAACTTTGAGTGTACATGGGAATTATATATACATCGCACATGCTTAATCAAATGGAAGATTGTTTTTACCAATTGTAATATTATAAATATTAGGGTTTTGTCAATAACCATGTTAAGGAACTACCTGTATTCGATGTTGATCGTGTGCAACATTACTCTCGCTCTCTCTCTCTCTCTCTCTCTCTCTCTCTCTCTCTCTCTCTCTCTCTCTCTCTCTCTATATATATATATATATATATATATATATATATATACGGGGTAACAAATAATAGTTATATGCAGTCCACTTAGGTGTAGTCCAGTTATGGTATTCCGGGTAGTGGATGATATCAACGCTTGGCTTGGTTTGACTCAACAAGGCGTTTTCATAGTGATGTTGCGAGTATGCTGTAATTCCTATGTTGTAAACACTTGGAGTAATAATAAATCAGGAAAGAACATTGACATGGTTTGCTATACAAAAAAGGTTTTTAATCTCATTGCTGACAGTTGTTTCTCTGAACTGGTAGGTCTAGAGATCGCTATTCGCTTGTTTTCACGTTACTCGATCGCCAATACAAAATTATAACCAGTCAGTTCTTCGGAGCATGCGAGAATGAAGAGAATATACAGGAATGAAAGGAATATACAGGCTACTATATGAAGTAGTAATGGCATTCAGTTAGAACAATAACAACAATTACAACAATGCTATTAATAAATTATTTGAGGAGACCCTGACATTACATTAGATGGGGGGTATAGTGTATCTAAGATTTCGGCGTGTAAAACAAGCGAATAGCGATCTCTAGACCTACCAGTTCAGAGAAACAACTGTCAGCAATGAGATTAAAAACCTTTTTTGTATAGCAAACCATGTCAATGTTCTTTCCTGATTTATTATTACTCCAAGTGTTTACAACATAGGAATTACAGCATACTCGCAACATCACTATGAAAACGCCTTGTTGAGTCAAACGAAGCCAAGCGTTGATATCATCCACTACCCGGAATACCATAACTGGACTACACCTAAGTGGACTGCATATAACTATTATTTGTTACCCCGTATATTTAGCTCCCACCTGGTCGAGCAACACCATTAACGCACGGCAACAACATGGAGAAGCACCGTATAGGTATGTCACTGAAAAACATACCTATACCTACAAAAAAGGACTATACACTGGGCATGATACGACGGACTAATGATTTCATCCGCAGGGTCCGATGGAAAGCTTACCATTTGGATAAGGGACCAAATACCAACGCAAAGGAATTTTCTAAGGAGAATTACGGGTTTAAATCCTGCAAAAACCCTCCAAACAACCCCGTACTCGATGCCTTCGAGCTGGACCTTATGAACATGATAAGTGAAACTAAATTTAAAAAAGGAACAAATCACAACAAATTACAAAATGACTTAAATACACTACTAAAAAAACTAAATGACACTAACGGTATCATAGTAAAAGCAGACAAAACATCAAACGTATACTCTATGGACATTAACACATACAATAACTTTATTCAGCGTGAACTACATAAAAAAATATAAAAAAACAAATGAATCTACACTCACCAGCATTAACGTGGAGGGCCTCAAGATAGTTAATAAACTCGGAATTCCCGATAGGACCGAACGGCTAACCCCGTGCAACCCAACATTTAACCTGAAGGATCACAAAAATAATTTTGAAACTAACCCCACCATTTGATTAATATGCCCATCCAAGTCAGACATAGGTAAAATTAGCAAGAACATTCTATATAGGGTAATCGCACAAATAAAGGGTAAACTAGAAATCAATTTATGGGGTAACACTAACGAGGCAATTAAATGGTTCAATAAAATACAAAATAGGGAGACGTGTAACTTCATACAATTTGATATAGACGACTACTATGCATCCATATCCCCAGCTACCCTAGATAAGGCGCTTATATTTGCCCAAAATAACTCTGATCTTACCCATGATGAAATTGAAATAATAATAGCGGCTAGAAGGACTATCATAAAATTTGAAAATAGCTACTGGGTAAGAAAAGATAGGATAAATAGCTTCGATATAACAATGGGATCAAATGACTCTGCGCAAATCACAGATATCGTGGGGCTATTCATAGCACACAACCTACATAAGGAATTCAGTAACCTCCAAGGAGGAATTTATAGGGACGACACGCTACTTATAGCTAGGAACCTAAACAACCAGGGCATGGAAAGACTAAGAAAAAATATTAGAATATTCTTCAAAAAACTAGACCTAAGTATTACCTACGAACTGAACCATAAGAAGGTAAACCTTCTAGATGTGACTCTAAATCTAAATACGGGATTGATAGAACCTTTCTACAAAAATAATGAAAATTTTGCCTACATTAGTTACAACTCAAACCACCCCAAATCCATAATTAGATCCATAGCACGTAGTATATCCCTCCGAATATCCCGCTTATCCTCTAACCTAGAAATCTTTGACGAACATGCTGACTACTGTAATGCAGCATTACGTAGGGCCGGTCATAAAGATAAACTGCAGTATATAGTGAATATAGACAACGTAAACAATCCTAGTAACTACTACACCAACCGCTCACACAATAATAGAAATAGCTGGACTAGACATAGGGTTAGGCACGTAACACCTGGAGTAAACGGTCAAAACACTAATAACGTAAACCCAAGAAACAATAGAAGAAACAGACAAAGAAAATACCTATGGTTCAACCCAATCTTCAACTCCTCTATAAAAACTAGACTGCCCTCTACATTCTTTAAACTAATAGATAAACACTTCCCTATCTCACATAGATATCACAAAATACTCAATAGATTTACTATAAAACTCTCATACTCGACAGCAGCAAATATAGAATCACACATACGCAGGATCAACCACAGAAATATCTCTAGTAAATCAACCGCACCTATGCATAACGTAGCACCAAATTATAAGCATAAACACATCACAACATCACAACCGCAAGCGCATACAAACGTGCAGCAGCAAAACCCCAATGGGCATATATCACAACCCACTTATAACAGAGTAGTAAACAGGAGTGTAGAAGCTGCACAAAATAGCGCCTCAAACTGTAACTGTCACCTACCAGATAGGTGCCCATTAGCGAATAGATGTCTCGATTCGAGCCTAGTATACATGTGCACGGTCATCTCGGATAACTCCACCTGGAATTACATAGGATCCACCGCGGGTTCTTTTAAAAAAAGATGGTATATGCACAGGCACTCAATGAAAAACCGTGCACTTATGGGTTCCACAACCCTCGCTAAAAAAATATGGGAACTGAAGGACAGCAGCACTAACTACAGTATTAACTGGTCGAAGTTGTCGGCTGCTAAAACCTATAGTACAGGTATGTCCCACTGCGGGCTATGTGATCCAGAACTAATGTATATCCTCAAAAATGTAAAAAGGCTACTTAACAATAAGTTAGAAAGATCTATCTTCTGCAGAAATAGAATTGCCACTAAATTCATAAGATTCAAACCTCCGTGAATCGAACCAACACAACATAGCTTTAAACTAGGATACCCACTACCCTGCATAAATCACCACAGAAATATACTCATTAAGTACACTCTAGCCTTCACAAGTCTATACCACGCAAATGTCTGTAAGTACCTCATCAACCCATAAACTTATTCCTTCTCAGCTGCTGCCATCACTTGATCCTAAATCCAAGTATTTCTCAAATCACTACTACAATGTAACTTTACCTTCCTTTTGCCATAATTACAATCAGCACGCTTATCTCTTTGCATGTATGTATATTTGTGTACGAGTGTATATTGATGTGTATGTATGTGTCTGTGTACACATGCGTGTGTATATATATATGTATGTGTGTGTATCTGTGTATGTATATATGTGTATATATATATATATATATATATATATATGTATATAACCTCTGTATTAACTCGCCCACTATTAAGCTTTGACAGTGTTGTCCCATTCATGTATGTTATTGAAGATGAAAAGAAAGACTGTAAACACCGGCTTATCTTTAAAATTTTAAATTGATACAATACACCCTACGATACTCCGTATATGCCACACTTTTACTTCTGCTTCATGTCAGCTAGTTTTACACGCCGAAATCTTAGATACACTATACCCCCCACCTAATGTAATGTCAGGGTCTCCTCAAATAATTTATTAATAGCATTGTTGTAATTGTTGTTATTGTTCTAACTGAATGCCATTACTACTTCATATAGTAGCCTGTATATTCCTTTCATGCCTGTATATTCTCTTCATTCTCGCATGCTCCGAAGAACTGACTGGTTATAATTTTGTATTGGCGATCGAGTAACGTGAAAACAAGCGAATAGCGATCTCTAGACATACCAGTTCAGAGAAACAACTGTCAGCAATGAGATTAAAAACCTTTTTTGTATAGCAAACCATGTCAATCTTCTTTCCTGATTTATATATATATATATATATATATATATATATATATATATAATTTCAGCGAGATCGTATATCGGCGGCCAGACAAAATGAAAACAGTGATTGTGAAGTCAACAGCCACCGTAGCCGAATATATATATATATATTTATTAAAATAACAGATTAAAGTTTAAGCAAAGAATCGCTGCTTTAACGGGATATTCTGAAACTAACAAAGTCAATCTCTAAACGCAGAAGTGGATATTTCAAAAAACGTTGCAACCGGAGGAAGACAGGAAGACGATACTTTGGTTCGTGGAAACGTTCTTTGCCAGGGAACGTTTCCACGAACCAAAGTAAAATAGAAATATGGCGATGCTTTTTCTATTAAACTAATATAAGTTAATTATAAAGAGATTGAATATGAGGAACTGTACATTTATATACCATATACGTATATAGGGAGAAAAATAATGATTTCTTTATTTCTAATAATAATTGTTTCTACTTTTGGCATACGGCCAGCAATTATTCCAGTGTATTATTGGTGCTTTAATTTAACGACCGCCTCAGGATGAAAGGCAAAGTTAACTTCGGCGGGATTTGAACTCAGACCATGAAGCATGGTGTCCAACCCTCTATTGATACTGCCAATCCACCACAATTTATTTCTAGTAATAATGTGTTTATTAACCACAAGGGTTAAGACGGTAAAAATGGGCATTTCTGCGTGTAAACATATAACAAAAACAAAGGATATAACAAAAAAATGAAACACGTAGAGAAAGCCCACAAAAAGCCTCGGTGAACCTGACCACCAGTAAGGTAAGCGGCCTTTCCCAGTTTTCCCCCGCCAATCTACAAGCATATACTTAGAACAGGCCCATTCACTCGTGCCATGCTCACCTCTCTCACCCATCTTTCAACAAATTGCTGGGAAGAGGGCACTTCCCTCTCCACCTTGATTTTCCCTTTTTAATAAAATTTGAAAAGGTTAATCAGCGTATCACCGAAGAGGTAAGTGCTCGTCTTCAGCCCTTTCAAACGCGTCCATCTCACGAACTCTTTCGACATAGCCAACAAGGGAGATAAAAACTGCCTACCCTTCCTAGTCTGCATGGGACGCCCCTAAACGCCGCCATTGTGCAAGATGTTTAACGGTTCTGAAAGTCAACCGTTTACTCTCACCACAGAGCAGATATCACTGTGCATGGCAGCGATCCAGCCTCTGAAAGCCCTCAAGACCCCAGATAACGATGGTCGAGCCTATCGAAAGCTTTCGACTGATCTAAACTGATCAAGGCCCCACCTGTGCCAGATTTGTTAGCTACCCTCTCAACGATGTATTGCATGAGGTGGAAGTTGTCGTCGATGGATCTGTCTGGAATTACGCATGTGTGCGCCTCCCCCACCAGATGACCGACGATAAGTGCTAATCTCTTTGGCCAAAATGTTGAACTCTGCGTTTAGCAGAGTTATGGGCCTGAAATTATTTATGTTGCCTCCCTTATTCGTCTCCTTTCTCAGCAGTGCCATCGCTTTTCGGCTCACAGAGCTGGGAGTTCTCCCGTTCTGTGGCCAGTAGCAGTAGACGTCCGCAAAGCGGTCGCCGAACTAGTCTTGCTTGTGTACGTAAAGCTCGTAATGCAAACCATCCAAACCAGGCGATTTACCCATCATGCTCTCACTCATTACCTCCCGTACTTCAGCGGTTGTTATCGGCTTTTCGCAACACTCCCTCTCAGTAGCTGAGATGTCTTAAATCTTTCATTTTTTTTATTTATTTGTTTCGCCCTCGTGTTTTGAGAGAGAAGGAAGAGAGTTCTTTCTTTTCTGTTTCTTTTGCGGTTTTCTTCCCCTCTTCCTCATTACAATCTGTTTCCAGTTGTAACTGGTCAGGGAGTTAAATCTCCTCCATAGCCGTTGGTGTAGCTTGTGGCATGGTGGATGATGGTGGCGCTAGTGTTAGTTCTGGCGTGGTTGGTGGTGGTGGGGGTGGTGGTTGTGGTGGGGGTGTTCCTGCTACCATTGCTGCTGCTATTGTTGTTGGCTGAGCCAGTGGCGACGGCAGAAGAGATGGCCTTAATGTTTTGGCCAACCCATGAGGGCAGAAGACCTTTAGGTGAGTTTATCGCCACGCACGTGACCCCTTGGTCTTCTACCCTCAACGATTACCGTGAGTTGTCTGCCGTCATCGATATCTATCACCTGCGATATCTCCTGTATGTTCTTCTGGTCTGCTTGGATCAGGACCAGTTTTCCTGTTTTATCTTCATTACCTTGATGGCTTTTGTGTCGTCCTCAATGTAGGTGAGAACAGCATCCATCAGTCAGGGCATTTCTCTGGTCGGCGGAACATGGGTCACTCTCACTCTCATAGCCTTTGTCCGCAGTAACATGGGACAAACGTGTTCTCTGGCTTCCTGTGAGGATGCAAAGAATACTTCTATGGTCCCATGTCTTCGGCCACGAGTGAAAATTCTTGATTTACTACTGCTGCTGCTGCAAGTTAAATGTTTATCAGAGCTGATTAAAAACTGGCTGGTCTCTTGAGTAAACATACCGCTCTTCCTTTCTGCAGACGTATTTTGACGTGCGCCGTGTTTGTTTTTGCGAACAAACACCATCAATTTAGCCACGAAAGCCGACAGTTAAGGACAAAATGACCAGCTTACGAGAAAGCTGAGTTCATTCTCTTCAAAACAATATCAAAAGTTCAGATAAAAAACACAGTTTGACAATAGAATAAAAACTAATGAACGCATATTTATGTACTTCAGCAACCAATAATAATAATTGTTTCTACTTTTCGCACAAGGCCAGCAATTACCTCAGTGTATTACTGGTACTTTATTTTATCGACCCCATATGGATGAAAGGCAAAGTTAACCTCGACCGGATTTGAACTCAGAATGGCAAGGGCCGTAACTTTATGCGTCAAAGCATGGCGTCCGACCCTCTACCAATACTGCCAATCCACCGCCCAGCAACCAATAATAATAATAATAATTGTTTCTACTTTAGGCACAAGGCCAGCAATTTGAAGGGGAGCGGAAAGTCGCTTGAATCGACCCCAGTGCGTTACTGGTACATTGTTTCTACTGTTGGCACAAGGCCAGCAATTATTCAGTACATTATTGGGTTTTTATTTTATCGACCCCGTAAGGATGAAAGGCAAAGTTAACCTAGGCGGGATTTGAACTCAGTCCAGAAAGGGACGTAACTCTATACTGGAAAGCATGGCGTCCGACTTTCTACCGATACTGCCAATCCAAGTATTGAAGGAGCACTTAATATTGTGTATGCTTGCACGTTTCCAGTACGCCAAAATGTAATTATTGCATATAAATTCAAACCTGCATGTTTATAAAAAATATATAGTTGCCTGTTCAATCTCGTTATTTGACTATATATAGTGATTGATACAGAATTCCGGAATTTCCTAATGTCTTGTTTCATCAGTATTTACATTTATATTAATACAAAATATATGTAGACAACTATAGGAGCTAATATATTATTTC
This sequence comes from Eledone cirrhosa, assembly GCA_964016885.1. Taxonomy (NCBI): domain Eukaryota; kingdom Metazoa; phylum Mollusca; class Cephalopoda; order Octopoda; family Eledonidae; genus Eledone; species Eledone cirrhosa. Next base: position 359,784,385 of record OZ024743.1, on the reverse strand, counting down.
ATGTATTTTAAAGAGAAAGGCATATAGAAAATGTATTGCATTTTAGAGAGAATTTTTTTGTTTCCCGATCCAAGATATGCACAGTCCTATATCTTACATGTATACAACTCACTCCAAACTGCTTTGGCAAGGAAAGTCATGAAATCTTGATCAACTTTGGGAGTGTAAGCATGTCACTTGCACGCGGTTCTAAGTGGAGTGATCGTACTTGGATCCAAGTGATTGCAAACCGTATTTCTTATCCAATAGCTATAGCAGCATACATATGTATGTTTGTATGCATAACTCTCTCTCTCTCTCTCTCTCTCTCTCTCTCTCTCTCTCTCTCTTTTTTCTCTCTCTCCCTCTCTCTCTCTCTATTTATCTATCTCTCTATCTATCTATCTATCAATCTATCTCTCTCTCTATGTATCTCTAAAAAAGGGATAACACGAACAAAAAGGCAACAAACACACAACCACCAATACAAACAACACAAACATTACAAATAAAAATCCCCCCTCCTGAAAACAAAACAACGACAACACTCCAAACGCAAACACCTTCAACAAAACGAAAACACACACAAGAACAACAGACAAAAACCAACTCAACACAACAAGAACATTACACATGCACATACATAAATACTCAAAACAAAATTCTAATGGAGGTCACCTCCAAAAACCCTGCGGTGAAAACCAAAGGGAAAACTTTTACAAACTGTTTGGACAAACCAAACCTAAAAGAAAACTTCGATAAGGACGTGGGGAATTCATGCGTCAAACCCAAGAATCGCGTCCTTTTGAAATGCCCTGGAAACAGAGAAAACTCTTAAACGACCTCAGGTCGCACAGTTTGGATGTGGCGGTCTTTGCGAGTCCAGGATCCTCAGCGAGCGGCAGCTGGCCCCCATCTTCGAGATCTCTCTCTCAGCCGGGAGGTGGGTGTGGTGTTGCCGTTTTGCTGCGGAAACACCTGGACCTAGTAACACAGACGGCACATCTGGACCCGGAGTGTCGACTGGTGGTCCAAGACGTCACCAGTAGTGAAGGTTGAGCCTTCAGATTGGTGGCCGTATCGCGACATCGCGGCGAGACTTCTTCAAACATCTGGAGACCTTTCTGGGAACGTCCCGATCCTTGCTTTTAGTGGGGGACTGGAATTGCATCCTAGATGCACGTTGGGATTACGTGGGAGCATGTCCCGATAGAGGGGGGTCTAACAGCCTCAAACAGTTAATCGGCCGATTTCAACTGGCCAATAGATACCAACTAGATTTCCCGACAGCGCCACTGTGGACGCGAACGAACTGCAGCGGGACATCTATATCGTACTTAGATAGGTTTCTAATTAGAGATAGGGATAGGGATATATTAAGCTGTCCAAACATGGAGATAAAAACTGGTTGCCTATTCGGATCACAAACTAGTGACCTGCATAGTCAACCTCTATAGAACCCATAGGCAGGGACCCGGCTACTGGAAGCTGAACCTACCGTTACAGTAGTCGGATTAGCACTTTAGTTAAGAAGCAGTTGACGGGGAAAATTGTCAACAACGGGTAGTGGTGCTATCTTAAGAGGGCAATTAGATTAGAATCGATAGGCTTTAGTAAAGAACTAGCGTTAGACAGGAATAAGACTGAAAAGGAACTGGTAGATAAAGTAGAAGAGGCTATTAGGAGTGGCAGCGCAGCTAACGTGTTAGCGACAAGAACGGCCCTGAACCAGTTCTTCGACGCAACGCACGAAGGTTGCGTTGTCAGGAGTAAAACACGTGCTCTGGGAAACGAGGGAGCCAAAGCTGTTAGCTGGGCCCGAGTGACAGAGGCGAAAAGTGGCAACAAGTCCACGATTCGGTCTTTGAAGGACCAAGACGGACGCGTAATACTTGAACCGGAGCAGATGTGCGCGGCCTTTCAGTGGCACTCTGCATAACTATTCGGGCAGGGTGGCGCGCCGGGAGGGGCTATGGATTTCGGTGCATACCTCGACGGCCTGACCCGACTCGCCGACGGGGAGGCAAAGTTCTGCGAAAAGCCGATTTCGGCTGCTGAGATAGGAGACGCGCTGAGACAATGCGGCAAACGCAAATCGCCAGGTCTTTACGGTATACCCTACGAATTTTTCGAAGCAATGCCGGACTTATTCTCCGGTCTGCTCGAAGCGGTCTACCGCAACTGGCAGCAGAACGGGAGAGTTCCGATTCTGTGATCAAGGGCGTAGTCACGCTGGTCAGGAAGGACGAGAACAAGGAGGACGACATTAGTAACTTCAGGCCCATAACTCTGCAAAACACAGAGTTACAGATTTTGGCCAAGGTGCTAGCAAAGAGGCTGGCGCTTGTCGTCGAAAATCTTGTGGGAGAAGCGCAGACATGCGCAATCCCGACCAGGTCCATACACGACAACCTCCACCTCATGCGATACATAGTAGAAAGGGTAGGTTGTGAACCCGGCTTGGGTGAGGCACTGATAAATTTGGATCAGTCTAAGGCATTCGATAGAGTCGACCATCGTTACCTGGATGCGGTGCTCGCGGCGGCAGGCTTCGGACCCGTGTTCAGGGGCTGGATTGCTGCCATGCACAGCAGCAACATCTGCTCAAGGGTCAAGGTGAATGGCTACCTCTCGGAGCCGTTCCAAATTACGCGATCCATCCGACAGGGATGCCCACTCTCCTCCCTTCTGTACGTACTCACTCTTGAGCCACTATTGCGGGAGTTGGAGCTACTGCAGGGCATCCCGTTGGAAACGGGACTGCGAAAAGCGGCGTCGGCCTACGCCGACGACGTTACAGTAATGGTGTCGAGCACGTCGCAAATTGGGGAGGTTCGCACCTTACTGAAGGAATACGAAAGGTTCACAGGAGCGAAGCTGAACCGGGACAAATCCGTCGGTTTGCAACTCGGAACGTGGAAATACAAACCGATGCTTTCCGACGGCGTCGTCGGACGCTGGACGGAGGGACTGGGGAAGCTGCTCGGGGTCTGGCTCGGACCTGACCTCCAGGTGGAGAAAAACTGGAACATAGTGACGGCCAAGGTGTTTGCGCTCGCCCAGAAATGGAGAAATGTCCAAGTAAATTGCTCACCAAAATTCAGCGCGCACTCTTCCAATTCCTTTGGAAGAAGCGTGCTCATTTGGTGAGAAGATCCATCTGCTGTCAACACCCTTCAATCGGAGGGCTGGGATGTCGTGTTTGACGATGCGCAAACACGCACTCAGGCTACGGCATCTCCACGTATTGCTCACCAAACAACCGGTGTGGGCCCCGTTCGTGGAGCGAGCCTTCCCGCGACTCGTCTCGCTGACCGAGCTGCAGTCCTGTGTCAAGCAAAGACCGAGGAAAATGAGCGACTGGCACATTGAATGGGCTCAAGCGCTCACAGTCCTCTGGAAAACGGACCCGGCGATCAGTGGAGACTCTACCTCGTCATTCTATAAAGGGTTAGTCCGTAGGAAATGCGACGACACTCTCGGAGAAACTCTAGGCGTAGAGAAAGACGAACTGGCCAGTCTGTACGGTAGGACCTTCCCAAAGTCCCTGGCCTGGCAGTATCTACCGGGGAGCTCTACTCGTTCGAGACAAGCTCTACAAACAGGGGTGCCGGGGCAGGGATCCCTCAAAAAATATCTGTCCGAGATGCGTCCGGGGCGAGGAAACTGTCGCGTACGCATTCGTACACTACCCGGCGTTACCGACCTGTGGAGCTATGCAGAACGACTACTGTCGTGGGTGGGATAAATCCGGTTGACCACCGAGTCCATTATTGCAATCAAACCACCACCGTCCTTCAAAAACGAAGGAGAGGCGGTTTTCCTCTGTGTAATGGCTATGGTGAAAGAGGCTATATGGTGGACGAGATGGAAAGGGTTGAGGTCAGACACCTTCTCTCCGGCGAACAACTGATTCACTTCTTCTTCAAATATTATTTTAGAAGAAGAATCAGATTGAAAAGCGATGTGCTGCACCCCATCAAGGTTTAGGAAAGGTGGGTGAATGTGGCAAGGATGGCCCGAGGGTTGGGTCTTCTCTCTATATAAACCTGTAGGTTGAGGAAAAAGAAGAGGAGAGGAAAGGAGCGCTCGCTCTTCGTGGACCTGGAGATGAAGGTTGTACATTTGTTCGGGGTGTGTAGAACCTATGTGTAACGCATCCCCCCTATTGGGGATATCAATTGTTAATTGTTATTTGTTATTTGTTATTTGCTATATTTATTAATTCTATTTTTTTACACGCATATATGTAAACTCCCCAGTCTATACTTGTCCCCATCCTTTTGCGCCCTTGTGGCAAATAAAGAAATCTCTCTCTCTCTCTCTCTCTCTCTCTCTCTCTCTCTCTCTCTCTCTCTCTCTCTTATATATATATATATATATATATATATAATGTATAAAAATCAATACAATATAATTACCTCATTACCAGAGGTTTCCCGAATGAGGCGAATACGAAAGAAACGTCTTCATTCGTTCGTCAGACGAGGCAATATAAAACATGGGTAAATACTTGGAAAGTCTCATCAAGAAAAGCAAAAAAACAAAAAAACAAAAAAGATATAGACAAATGAATTAGAATATGAAATATATAATAATCTTTCAAGAAAAATAGTTAGGTGTGTGTATATGTATGTATATACGCTCACAGATGTGCTTATATGTGTATGCACATATGTATACGTATAGTGAAAAAGTGTGCGTAAATATATAATTTAGAGCATATGTCTGTAATCTACAGACAGAATAGATACATCATAAGAATATGAAGGCACGCACATAAACACAACTACACACACGTACACTTGGATGCGGAAGTAAAAGAGGTAAGGGAGTGTAATAATTAAAGGAAAGTATCAATCTCGATATATTTATAATTTTGCTCTGATACTTACATAGAGCACTCTTCACTTCTATGACCTTTTCTGTTTTCAACGGAAATTTCAATACATATATATATATATATATATATATATATATATATATATATATATATATATATGTACATACATAAATATATGTGTGTGTGTGTGCGTGTGTGCCTGTGTCTGTGTGTGTGTTTTTCTCTGCGTGTGTATGTTTCTCTGTGTATGTATGTGTATATCTCGGGACACAAACATAATGTTCATTGACCTATATATATGTCTATATTTTTTCATTAATTTACAATAATTTTAACAACCAGATTTTCGCATAAACCATTCATCAGTATTCTCTAATGAAAACAATCTATAAGTATGTAAGTATGTTATAAATGACATTTCTTCCATCTTCTAATTCTACTTTGCAAATTTAAAAATGACAAAAATCTGATGGATATAGGAAAAGTATCTCAGCGACACATCTCTTATCATTAGATTGAAACTGAGCATCACAAATATTCTGCTACGAAATAAAACTATATAAATATATATATAGTTTTGCGAGGTTTTTTATATGAAATCGTGTGTCGAAACAAATATTGTTATACATGCTAGACAACAACATGACGGTAACATAGACAACATAGAAATTAGAATAATATCTAAACATAGAAATGACCCAGCAGATAGGCAAATCAGAGAGGCCAGTGAAATAGAAATTAGAAGACCAAAGCTAAACAGAAAGAATGAATGGAATAACAACAACACCCAAACAAACAACACTGACCTAAGAGAAGTATAAATAAGTAAATAAAATAAGATAAATAAATAAATACATACACAAGCACAATAACAACAAGCACATAAACACACACTAGTCACCCATCACACAGCAAACATAACACTATACACACACGCAAACGCATGCGCAAAGAAGACGAAATAAAATAAACAAACAAGCAAATAAATAAATAAATATATAGACAGACTGAATAAAAATGGCGTAGACATACAACACAACAGGAGGAAAATATAACACCACTGACGATGTTGCAGATGTGCAACGAAAGATTTATGATAAACTATATATATGTGTTTGTGTCTATATTGTATCTGTATTATTTTTGACCGTCGGTCAGTCAATGGCAACATTAGGACCGAGTAAGTTAGATTACCGATATAAAAGACAGCGATAAGCGAAAACCAACCAAACAGTGAGTGTGTTCTGTTATTAATTCTGGCAATATTACACAAATATGACCCTCCCCAAGTATAACAATATATATATATATATATATATATATATATATACATATATATGTTTTGACCTGATTAGCTTGATTTGGTTTTTGCCTTCTTGACCACCTTTTCAGTTTTGTATGGCTTCTTAACACATTGTTTAGCTCTGGGTTTTAACTTTTGAGCACTTTGCCTGTATCATTTCTGATTTTTGCGTTTCGCATCGCTTTTCCTGCCCGCCGAAATGCGATTCTCGCTGAATCTTTATTTGTATATATATATATATATATATATATATATATATAATTCTATTAAAACTTGCTTGTGTACGGACGGACGCTCATACACAGAAACACTCACACACACAAATACAGACGCACTCACACTGACCCACGCACACATACACAGACGCACGCATACAAACACACACGTATATATATGTGTGTGAGTGTGTGTGTGTGCGTCTGTGTATCTGTGTCTGTGTGTGCCTATGTGTGTGCGTGTAGACATGATTACATTTTTAAGATGATGACTTACACACATTCAATTATCGGGGGGAAGGGGGCATAACCTTGACGAGGAGGCGTTCATGTCATCATATAGATTCCACATACATATATATATATGTGTATATATATATATATATATATATACATATATATATATATATATATATATATATATATATATATATATATATATATATATATATATATATATATATATATATATATATATATATATGTATATATATATACACACACACAAAAGTGTGTGAGTGTATGTATGTATGTATGGATGGATGGATAGATGCATGTATATGTATATATATTTAAAAATATATCCATACAACATTCACACATGCACACATACATATGTACATATATGTATATATATATATATATATATATATATATATATATATATATATATATATATATATATATTTACATACATGCAGACATACATACACACATGCATACATACATTACATGCATATATATATTTGTATGTGTTCCTGTGTGAGCATTGTGTGCTATGTAGTATAATTTATGTACCTGTATGTGCAAATATAACAAACCTCAAAACAGACGTAGACTGACTAGAATGACGTCAAAGAACATCGCCGCCATTTTGAAATGGATAATTTATTTGATGATGTTTTTTTCTTGTCCCATCTGGAAATATATTGCTATAAAATGACAAGTAAATTGACTCCAATGTAAATCATTGTTGTGAAACGTCAGTTATAAAACATTGTTCAGTTAATGACTTTCGACATGTGTTTGTGCTATATCACGCATCTCTCATAAACGTATTATCATTTTTTCCTTGTACAACGTGTCCAAAAATAAAATAAAAAATGACGAGCTGATAAATGAAAATAAGTTACAAAAACAAAGGAAACAAATGTACAAGAATAATTGAACAACTTCATTGCTTGTTTTTAATATCTTTTGATGTATGATTCGATTTCTGCTCTCATGAAAAACAAATTGGTTTCAGAAAATTGATGGCCGTTGTATTCACTAAGATTTTTGTACTTCGAAACTTAGAAGTAAACAATACTAAATAAAGAAAATGGGTTTGATATTTTTTAGTTTATTTAAAAACATGTCGATATATCGCTTTGTATGCAAACCATATAAAGCAAACATAGTGTATCTGATGTTTTCATTTACACTTTATGTCATACGTATTTCAAATGTTCACAAATTACAAGAAAAACTGCTAAATATCTGTTAAGCCATTGGTGCCAGAAATTTTGTTTCCATTCTGAGTGGAGCCAGGTTATCTTATGTAATATATATATACATACATTTTTAAAAAAGGAAAAAGAATTACTTCCCTTGTAGTTCTAAACAACTTAATTTAATTTTGTAATACTACGATTTTACAATTTGGTGTTGTAGATCTAGTAAGTTCTTTGTTAAATTCACTGGGGAGATTTTTAAAGATTCCTATATATATATATATATATATATATATATATATATATATATATATATATATATATATATATATATATATATAGAGAGAGAGAGAGAGAGAGAGAGAGAGAGAGAGAGAGAAAGACAGACAGACAGGCAGACACACAGACAACAGACAGACAAATAGACAGGCAGGCAGAGACAGAGAGAGAAATAGATAGATAGATAGATAGATAGATAGATAGATAGATAGATAGATAGATAGATAGATAGATAGATAGATAGATAGATAGATAGATAGAAAAATAGATTTGAGACATGACGATTTAGTCTTCAAACTCTCTGTGGAATAATGGTAGAGCACCCACCCGAGATAAGGCAGGTGATCACACCTGCATTCGAAAAAAATACTGTACCAGCTTAGACGTTGAATTTTCTATCCCTAGTTCGTCGTCAGACGAGGAGGAGCACTTCCACACAATCAAAAGAAAAAAAGAAAACACACCTCAGACACACAAATGAAAACAACCCCTCCCCAAAACATAACACTGACACCAACACAAAAGAGCTCACAACAACAGCAAACAAAAAACACCACACAAAAACAAAAACATGCATACACATACATAAACACAAGAAACAAAAAACTGTTAAACATTGTGTACAACAACAATTTAATAAAAACCCAAGGGCCTAACTTCACCCAGGCAGGGGATTTCCCCCACCTTAAAATGATTAAGACCCCACAGGACACTTATAAAACTTTAAAAAAGAACTTTAAAGAGGACGTGGGTCCCCCCTGCGTCGGGCCTACTAACCGCGTCCTCCTAAAAAACTACCCCACCCCCTCCCCAAACACCCACACAACTCCAAACACCCCAACCACACAACACACTGATGCCCCTACACTTCCACAAACCACCACCCCACCCAACAACCCATCCCCCACCCTCATGGAAATTGAGCAGCCCGATACCCGGGACGCAGAGAGGTAAGTGCCTTTTCTCTTCACCACCAACATGGCTATGCTAAGAGTAGCCTGTTTAAATGCGCGTAGCCTGGTCTTAACTTGGAAGCAACCAATGCTTCTAAATGACCTCAGGTCACAACGTATAGATGTGATGGTTATTTGCGAGGCCCGGATCAGCAACCTGCTACAGCTGGGCCCCACCTTTGATGACTTTGAGATGCACGCATCTCTCTGTCAGCCCGGAGGTGGTGGTGGGGTTGTCGTTCCGCAGCAAAAACATCTACACAGACGGTACATTTGGACCCGGAGGGTCGACTAGTGGTTCTGGACCTTGGTAGTGGTGGAGGCGGAGCGTTTAGGTTGGTAGCCGCCTACGGCCCTTTTGGGTCAATGCGGCCGGACTTCTTCCATCGTCTGGAGACTTTTCTAGGGACGTCCCGTTCCTTGCTATTAGTGGGGGACTGGAATGGTATCCTAGATGCACGCTGGGACTACGTAGGGGCCTGTCCCGATAGAGAGGGGTGTAATAGCCTCAAAGGGTTAATCGGTCGATTTGACCTGGCCGATAGATATCGACTAGATTTTCTGACTGCGCCAACCTGGACTTGGGCAAATTTCAGCGGATCATCTAGGTCGTACCTAGATAGGTTCTTAGTTAGAAATAAGGATAAGGACTTTTTAAGTTGTCCAAAAATGAGCATGGTTGGCTATTCAGACTACAAGTTAGTGAGCTGCATGGTCAACCTTGACAGAACGCATAGACAGGGACCCGGTTACTGGAAGCTCAACTTGTCCTTACCGGCAAGTAAGGCTTACAGGGACCGGATTAGCACTTTAGTTAAGGAGCGGTTGACGGGCGCAACCGTCAACAGCAGGTGGTGGGGATCTCTCAAAAGAGAGATTAGAGTAGTTTCTATAGAATTTAGTAAGGAGTTAGCCTCAAATAGAAATAGGAAGGAAAGGGAGCTGGTAGATAGTGTTGAAGAGGCAATTAGAAGCGGCGACGTGGCCAGAGTACTAGCGTCGAGAACGGCCCTGGGCCAGTTCTTCGACGCGAAACACGAAGGCTGCATCGTCCGAAGCAAAATACGTGCTCTGGGAAACGAGGGGACCAAAGCTGTTAGCTGGGCCCGCGTGACAGAAGCCAAAAGAGGGAGCATATCCACTATCCGGTCTTTGCGAGACCAGGATGGACGGGTGATCCTTGAACCTAAGCAGATGTGAGAGGCTTTTCAAAAGCACTTTGCCGGATTGTTCGAAAGGGGCGGGGAGCCAGTTGGGGATGTGGACTTCGGTCCATACCTCGACGGCCTGCCGCGTCTCTCGGACAGGGAGGCGAAGTCCTACGAGGGGCCGATTTCAGCCGCTGAGATAGAGGAGGTGCAGAGCCAATGCAGCAAACGCAAATCCCCGGGTCTCGATGGTCTTCCATACGAACTGTATCTAGCTATGCCGGACTTGTTCCCCGATCTCCTCGAGGCGGTCTACTGCAACTGGCAACAGAACGGGAGAATTCCCTGTGCTGTGACCAAGGGCGTAGACACGCTAGTGAGGAAGGACGAGAACAAGGGGGACGATATAAATAATTTCAGGCTCATAACTCTGCTAAATACAGAGTTACAGATTTTGGCCAAGGTGCTAGCAAAGAGGTTGGCGCCTGTCGTGGGCAACCTGGTGGGAGATGCACAGACATGTGCTATCCCGTCCAGGTCCATCCATGACAGCCTCCACCTCATGTGATACATCATAGAGAGGGTTGGGAACGAACCCGGCTTTGGTGGGGCCCTGATCAACTTGGATCAATCTAAGGCGTTCGATAGGGTCGACCATGGTTACCTGGATGCGGTGCTAGCGGCGGCAGGCTTCGGACCCGCTTTCAGGGGCTGGATCAATGCCATGCACAGCAGCCGGATCTGCTCTAGAGTGAAGGTGAACGGCTACCTCTCGGAGTCGTTCGAAATCGCGCGGTCCATCCGACAAGGGTGCCCTCTCTCCTCCCTTCTGTATGTGATGACTCTAGAGCCACTGCTGCGGAAGTTGGAGTTGTTGCAGGGCATCCCGTTGGAACCGGGATTGCGGAAAGCGGTGTCGGCCTACGCCGACGACGTAACAGTAATGGTGTCGACGGCCTCCGAAATCGGGGCGGTCGGTACCTTACTGGAAGAGTACGAAAGGTTTACAGGGGCTAGGCTGAACCGGGACAAGTTGATCAGTCTGCAACTCGGCACGTGGAGGGGCAGATCGATGCCCTCCGATGGCGTCGTCGGGCGCTGGACGGAGGGCCCGGTGAAGTTGCTCGGGGTCTGGTTCGGACCAGACCTCCAGGTGGAGAAGAACTGGGGTGAGGTAACGAACAGGGTGTTTGCACTGACCCAGAAGTGGGCCGAGTGCAAACTGTCCCTGAAAGGTCGGCGGAGGTGGCGAACACTTATATAGCGTCCGTCATCTACTACCGCCTGACCGTTGTGCCAAAGGAAACGCTCGCCAAAATCGAGCGCGCACTCTTCCAATTCCTTTGGCAGAAGCGGGCTCCTATGGTGAGGAGATCCATTTGCTGTCAGCACCCTTCGAAAGGAGTGCTGGGGATGCCGTGGCTAATGATACGTAAACACGCATTAAGGCTACGACACCTCCGGGTATTCCTCACTGGTCAACCGGTGTGGGCCCCGTTTGTGAGGCGAGCCTTTCCCAGACTCGTCTCGCTCACCGAGCTGCAATCCTGGGTCAAGCAAAGACCGAGAAAACTGGGCGCCTGGCACACAGAGTGTGCCCAGGCGCTCACGGCTCTCTGGCAGGCGGACCCGGCTGTCAGTGGAGACTCCACCTCGTCATTCTATAGAGGACTGGTGGTTAGCAGGTGCGACGACGCCCTCGGAGAAGCCCTAGGCATGGAGGAAGACGAACTGGACAACCTGTTCGGTAGGACATTTAGCCCGGGACCCATGGATAACTTCCAGAGGTCCCTGGCCTGGCAGTGCTACCGAGGGGCTCTGCCCGTTCGAGAAAGGCTCTACAGACCCGGGCGCCCGGGTAGGGACCCCTCGAAAAAGATCTGTCCCAGATGCGTGTGCGACGAGGAAACCGTTGCACACCCTTTGGTACACTGCTCGGGTATTGCCGATCTGTGGGGCTATGTCGAACAATTGCTGTCAAGGGTGGGACCGATCCGGTTGACCACCGAGTCTATTGTAACGATCAAGCCGCCTCCCCCCTTCAAAAACGAAGGAAAGGCGGTGTTTCTGTGCGTAATAGCCATGGCGAAAGAGGTTGTATGGTGGACGCGTCTGAAAGGACTGAGGTCAGACACCTTTCTCTCTGGCCAACAACTGGTCCGTTTCTTCCGATATCATTTCGGAAGAAGGATCATGATGGAGAGAGAGGTGCTGCACCCCAGCCGTTTTTATGAAAGATGGATGAAAGTGGCGAGAATGGCCCGTGTGAATGGGCCTTCACTCTACATCAGACTATAGGTGAGGAAGATGAAAGACCAAGGGAGCACCCCCTCTCTGTGTTCCTGAGGAGAAGGGTTGCACACTTTTTTTCGGGGGTGTGTGCGACCCCCCAAGGCGCCTCCTCCCTATTGAGGATTTTGTTATAAAATTTATTTTGTTTTATTTTATTTTATTTTTATACTTTTATATCTTGTTATTGCCTCCTCCATATTGAGGACGCCTTTGCATGTAAACTCCCCCCCCCCCTTTGTACTTGTCCCACTTTTGATGCCCTGGTGGCAAATAAAAAGAAAGTTATCTATTTTGACACAAGAGTCTACACATCGAAGATACGTTTTAGAAATGAAAACAACCTCGAAATTGTTATAATCCATACTATCTATTAAGTTAATAAATACAGCAGAGACATACTATGGTGGAATATACACTGGACCACTACCGAAATGAACTCCGTTGTCTATTCCACAAGACGTTCAGTCAATAAAAGCATTGCATTGAAATATTTATATGAACCAGTGTATTATAGAATTATTTAACCACATACAGATGAACCAATATATATGTATACAGTCGGGACAATTGATCGGACCAATTCTAATAAATAATTCACGTAATACTGATTCCAGTTTTGAGTATGACATTTTTTTAATAGACCGTTGTAAGAAGACGAATGTGGCATATTTAAAACTGAGATCGCATCATTGGAGAATATGTAAATTTCACTTACTTTTATTTACTGAAATGCTTTACTAAATGCTTGAAATATACCAACCATAAACCGTCTCCAAACTTCATATTTCGCATTCACATAACCAAACAATTTTCCATTATGTAAAAACTGGAATTTAAAAATACTGCCCATTTTTTATTTCAACATAAATGTTATACAAATTTTCAATGTACTGTGGTAAATTATAATATATATGGTTGGGTGTATAAGCGTTTTTGTTGTAGTGTTTTGACAGAACATGAACACATGCCCACGCAGACAACTCACATTTATTGAGAGAAACGATGGAAAATTCAGGATAAATCGATAACTTAGTTTCTCTATGCATCGTTTACTATTGTTGTCGTTGTTGCTGTTGCTGCTGTGGTTTTTCCCTCAGGTTTAGCCTCAGGGTAACTGTGTTTAAGCAGATCAAAGGCATTCCAGCTGTGCCCATCTCATATTTTAGGTTTATTTAACACTACATTAACTAATACGACAATACGAAGGTAGAAACTTATTACACAGAAGATCTTTCTTGCTATTTTTTATGCTGTTGTTATATATTTATATAGGATTGCCGAAATATGTGACAATAACAAAGTGGAATGTCTGTTAGCTCTTATCTTGATATTAGAGGTATGTTGTATTTTTAGAAAGGCGCTTGACAACTGCTATGATCACAATACGTGGTTAGGGAAGAATCCCTTCTGAAAATATTGCATTATCCTCTAGTTATTTAATAGAAGCTGCTGTTATCGACAGTCTACTATGCTAGATTAAATCTATCAGTATAAATCTTATAACATATTTCATATTCTCTTCTTCGGGTAGATGTCTTCAGGGACTAAATTCTGCTGCAAAAAGAATTTATTATTTTTGTTGAGCTTTCTGAACAGTTTTTTAATTTTAATGATTATCTTATTTTACAATGACATGTTTATTTGACAAACAGCATAATCCACCAAACAAAATGGCAGCTAACTCAAAATAAACAGCATTACAGGGTATATAGTTTTCTGAAAATGTGTCTAATTAGATTTGTCAGCTCATAATTTGTAGTTAAATATGATTATAATTTTTACACGTGGGATGATTTAATTAACAGAAACAGTTGGCTATGTTTGTACTGAATATTATGGAGGAAAATACATTACTAATTTTAAAACATGGAATATATTATATGCAATTTGTTTTCATTAAGTTAATCTGCGTTTCTTCCATAAAATGTTTTTAGATTGAAAACAAGCAGATTTCAAATGGATTAAGGCAATATTCAGTGGAGCACGTAAATGTAACATTATAGCGGAAATTCCCCAATGCTGTGTATGTAATCCATTAAGAAAGCAATTAGGAAATCGTCTGCAGTAACACCCATTATATTATACATTATAACGAACACCGTATTTGATCGAATCAATGTTTCTAATAATATTTTACTCATTGATGTTGCACTATGTCTTTGAAGTAGACATTTAATTGTCACTATTTCAACCATAGATTACAATAAATAGGTATGATGGGGAGGGAACTTTCACTTGATGTAAACAATAGAGGTGAGTTTATAACTCGCCACTGTTTAAGGGTTGATATTGCTGAGATAATATATTCATTTAAATAACATGTTCAATAATTTAGCTCCATGTTCTGCTACGCAGTGCTCCCAGAATGCCGTATTTGGAAATAAATTTATATCTCCGCACAGAGCTTGATGCAGAAAAATCATTTATACGTCATTGGAAGCGTTTTTGGCAAACTGCAATTGATAGAGTTAAAACTATGCACAGAAAGCATCTACTTTTGAAGATATCACTTGACTTCTTTTTCTAGATTTTGCTGCAAAAATTGTTTAATTGCTGTGGTTTGTAGTGGCGGAAAAATAAATGCATTCTGGACCCAACAAGAAAGACCTCATTTATATTGTCGTATTATTGCAGATTAGAATTACGGGTCACTAATAACATTATTTAAACCCTGTTCCAAACAGCATTGCGTCTGCTTTCCAGTTTCGGTGACATGGGCTGTAGACTATCGCGGTGTGCTGTCAGTAGAACTTGAGCCTTCTTTCGATGTTATCAGGGAAAGTTTTGGTTCATGTGTCACAATGATTGATATGAATGTGTATACCAATTGCAAATAGTTGTGGTCAATGATTGATGGCAAGATGTTGTCTCTTCTTCAAGGTGACATGTGTATTCTGTCATTTATGTCATGCCACTCACACAAACTGACGCAAATGATACTTCATTAGTTTCTGATGGATTCAAGAGAATAAAGGATTATAATTCCTGCAAGGAAGCATGGGAATAATTGGTTGCTGGCGAGATATCATATTCTAAAAGTGAAAGGCAAGGTCAGTCCCATGAAAACATTATAAAAGCAGATTTGCATTGTTTCTCAACCCTTCACTTCAAATTGAGATCATTAGAATTTACTCATAAGTTTTTGTATCACTTGGTTGCTGGTCAAACACCATCGAGTGAAGCTTGCAATCTATTCTGTTTTATTCAGCATGACAATCAGCATTGCTTTGATCATTTCAGGTCAACCACTGGAATGCTAATGGACTTACCCAATGGAATAGATGAGAACACCTATACCGAACCATTGGCTGACCTATTTTTCAGTTCGAAAAATCGCCAAATTATGTTCTCTCATTTTGAACCAGGAAGATAAGGACAATTATGAAATATTCTTGTCTCTGACCACTGTTATGCTACATGTCACACAACCAGTGTACTAGAAGAAGGTAAGGTCTAACAGACTGAAGGCACTTGGGATATCTTTAACATTACACCTAAAAAGACTCATTTCTTGATGAGAGAGGCTTCTCATGGGTGGTTATAATTTCCCCATTCTTTCAAATGTGTGCTCAGCTGGGAACGTTTTGAATGGAATGGTGGGCAGTCAATTACGAATTGGAGTGAAAATCCACTTGAAAGTTGGAATAAACACATTAGGTCATTCCAGAGTGGGGCAGCTGCAAGAATTTGACAGCTTTCAGTAAAAGACAACATTCATGACATCTTCCGAAGAATGCTTATGTCTCATCCCGACATTTCATCAAAAAGACCTCGTCCTAGCTGCTCCATTTGTGGAGAAATAAACACACAGCTCAGTCACTCAAACATGAGAATGTTTCAGTTTCAACGCAAGATGAAACTAAAATTGCCTCCATGTATTTTATATGGACATTGAGTATGAGAAGATCGAGTTTTGAACTTGTGGTGCACTAGAAAATGTTATCTGTATTAGTATAAAAGTATGTACTGATACAAGTTCTACCTATGTATTGGTTACTGCAAAGCCTCTATATTATTTCTAGATGTCAATTATTGCTCAACATCAAGTCCCTATCATATGGTGACTATTTTAGATGGAGTTGTCTCTCTAATTTCAGGGTTTTAGACATGTGCCGTTTTGTTTCTGTTTTTCTTTTTCTTTCAGCCAGAACAAGGCTTTCTTAATAACAGTGCCAAAAGCACCTGACTACCCTGAATTGGACACTGGGATAATGAAATCTCTCTAGATATCTATATTAAACATTTCAGCCCATTTGAGAATCATTGTATTGGGTACCACCAAACAAACTTGCGGCTTAACACAAAAGTTTGCATTATTTTCATGGTTTGCATTATTTTCAAAAGTTTGCATTATTTTCATGAATCTGTTACAAGCTCCAAAAAACAACATTCAAATCAGCGTAAAACTTTAACTCTTCAGTAATTTTATCTGGATTTTTGCTCGAGAGTTCACCATAGGTTCCAGAAAGTATTAATATGTGAAATGATGTGAAATATTTTAAATTTTGCTTTTCCAAAGACTTACTTAGAGCAAAATGGAATAATTTCATTCCGTGAACAATTGCATTTCTAAACATTGACTGATTTTTGTTAGGCTCGTTTAGAAAACTACAGTTAGCAGGGTATAATTCAATAAAGTATCTTTGAGAAAAGTACCAGTTCAATCTCTGGTTTATTGGTTTTGATATTATATGGTCTATTAATTTTGGATGTTTTCCAAGATATTTTGTGGATTTTTGTTCACTAAATTTTTGTGCAAAATTTACTCATTTTAAATTATCATAAAATTCTATAAACACAATCATGTTAGCTGTGTTGTTTTGTCTCTTCTCCTTAAAAGTCTTTGCAATAAAGAATGATAGGAAAAGGTTTGAAAGATATTTTCCCAATCTGGGCGGACTGAATGCTGGGGAGAAATCTATTTAGCACACAGTCTTGGGAATTCGATATTTTGGCATATATTTATTAGAAAAAGGATATACAGACACCAGTCCAATAAACTAACACAGAATATTCTATAAGTAATGGAAACAATCGAACTACCTCTTTCTGCATGACTAGTCTCAAGATGTCGAATTATAAATAGGTTATTATACTCTATAAAATAGATTTCTGACATAAGCTCTATGCGACATATCGGTAGAGGTGGAACATATAATAGTAATACTCATGCTGTCTTTGGGAAAATTAGTACACGAATACAAGGAAATATCTGCAACGACATATCGGAAATTGATAACTGAATTAACTGGCTGGGAGCGAAGGTTTCCTTTTTATACAAAGACCATATAAAATGTTATCGAGTTACAGTTAAATCATTCTTCTTCATTTGATGCTATTGGTAATCTTCCCAATTTCACTCCAGCTTTAAATAAAGTAAATCACCAAGTAAAACGCAAGTAGTATTGTAATTAAATTGTTTTTCTAGCGATTAACATGAGGAAGGGTGATTGTTATTGGTGTTGCCATTTTTACATGATCAAAAAACTTCACTACGATACTAACATGTTCAGCTACATGCAGATAAGTACAAAATTGGTAGAAATGATTGTAAAGAATGTTGGATTAAAAGCTTTGTGCTGGTTGTAGCAATTCTCTACACATTTGATCATGGCTTTGTTCGTTATTCAGGTCATTCAGTTAAAGAACAGTAACAATAACTCATACACACAGACAAACACATATGTGCGCGTGTGTATATATCGGTGACTACACACATATTCAACATCTGCATACACACAAACATCAGCTAATGCCGCAAGCACACACACACACACATAAAAACACATATGCAGTCTCAAATACACGAGCTAACACATGCATACTATATATATTATCTTCTACCGTGAACATTCTAAGGTTCAATCCATTTCCTTCACCTCCTCTCTCGAAAATATGGCGTTCTCGTTTACGCATGTTAATTAACGAGATTGTTTTTTCTCTTTATTTTCATTTTTCTTCGCTCACTTATACCTGATGGGCCCTCTTTCAGAGGCTACCTGCTCCAAATGATTTGGAGACCAGCCAAGCTCATGGATGTTATCCAATCATCTTGCTCGCGTCTACTCCTGTCGGTTGGATTTGCCCGTAAAATCTGTCCAGCGATTCTTTTCTGAAACATTCTAAACACACGCCCATAGTATCGGAGCTGTCACCTCTCAATTCGGAGAAGTAGTGGTTCTACCTCTAGTGTCTATCTGATCTGCGAGCTACGCACTCTATCGAGTAACGTTACTCGAAAGGGCCTTCGGGGGAATCCCATTTCGGCTGCTTGTATAAGCGATCGTATTTTTTCGGTCATGAACCAATATTCATGACCAGAGGTAAGGGTTGACACGAATAGCGAATTGAAGATATCGAATTTGGTTTACAAATATACATGTTATAAGGGGAATCAGGGACAGAGATCTATAATTGATTTTGTTATTGTCTCTCCTCTCTTTGATTCTGTGTTGGATGCTCGTGTTAAGAAAGGGGCTCAGGTGTCAACTGATCATCATCGAATTATCTGCAGCTTGAGACTACATAAAGCCAAAGAAGCCCACAAAACAGGCGGTCCAGGGCGACCTACAGAATAAAGTGGAAGCATTGGTGGATAAGAAAGCCATACTAGGTATGCAGATACTATTACATTCGAATTCAGAGAACTCCCTGATCAAACTGAGGGCGTTGAGATACAGTGGAGATTGTTCAGCGCTGCAGTTTCTGCTTCAGCTTTTAAATGTTGCGCGCGAAAAGTACCTGGTTACGCGCTGGGTGGCAGGAAGACCCCTAGGTTCGATCAACAGGTCAACAATGCTATCTGAGCAAAGACGTAGACTATCAAAGCTTGGTTTGTAAATAAGTCCTGCCACTTGTACTTGCGGTACAAGCTGGTACGAGGAATCGCAGTAGCGTCCGTAAAGACGTCGAAAGTGAAGACATGGGAGGACTTTGGAGTTAAGCTGGAATCCGACTTCAGATCATCAAATAAAATTTTCTGTCACACCCTCCGCCGACTTCGTAATAAGAAGCCAGTCTCCAAAAAGAAAGGATGCAACAAAAAATCAAAACAAAGGAAAATTACCCAATAGGGCAAGACACCAACCATTCACTCGGGCCATGCTTACCTCTTTCACCCTTCTTACATCTAACTTCCATCTCCAACCTGATTTTTTTTTTCAAATAAAATTTGAAAAAGTTAATCTGGCTTCGCCGGAAAGGTACGCCCTTTCAAATATGTCTCCCGCACGACATCTTTTCCATGGCCACCAGGCAGATAGAAACTGCTTACCCTTCTCGGTTAACGGAAGGCTCTGTGGCAATCTTCTCGATGTAATCTGCTAATAGCCAGATCGGTCCTACACGTGACATAAACCCACAAGTCAGCAATGCTCGGACACTCGAGGATTGCGGGCAGAATGGTTTCGTCACCCTGAATGCATCTCGGACAGGCCCGGCTGACGTCACTTCCATGCCTGTAGAGTTTATCCCGAACTGACAAAACACCTCTGTAGAACTTCCTCGGATTTCTGGGAATTATCCATGAGCGCCGGCCCGAAAATTTTCGCCATGGCGTAAGATGTCGTATGCCTGAAAGGTTTGAAAGGGCTAAGGAGGACAACTTAGCTCTTCGGCGAAGCCCTGATTTACTTTTTCAAACTTCATTTGAAAAGAAATTTCAGGATGGAGAGGGAAGTTCTCTCTTCCCAGCAGTTTGTTGAAGATGAGTGAAGATGGGCTTGCTCTGAGTATGCACCTGTAGATTGTAGGCGGGAAACTGGGAGACGGCTCTTGCCCTGGTGGGTGACTTTTTGTTGGCTTTCTCCATGAGTACCTCTCAGAAGTCTTCCCCCTATTGGGGAATTTTCCTTTGTTTCGATTTTTTGTTACATCCTTTGATTTGTTGTTTTTTTACACGCAGAAATTCATATTTTCACCGACCTGTGCTATTCTTAATGTATTTCTTTTGTGGTTGATAAGCAAAGCGGTGGATTGGCAGTATCGATGGAACGTCGGACACCCTGCCTCGCGGCAGAGAGTTACGGTCCTCTACGTTCTGAGTTTAAATCTCACCGATGTTAGCCCTGCCTTTCATCCTTACAGGGTCGATCAAGTACCAGTCACGAACTTGGGTCTATTTAATTGACTTTCTCCTCTTCTTCAAATGTCTGGCCTTGTGCCTAAATCATAAACCATTATTATTATTATTATTATTATTATCCCTACTATGGATGCAATTGCCGTCAGCGAGACCAGGAAAGGCAGTGTTGTTTAGGAAAGGCCTGGATCACGAGGTAAGGTCGATCTTCCGGGTCCCGCACAGTAAGTTGGGGTCTTGGACGTCAACAATAGCGAAGGTAGTGCCTTTAGACTGGTGGCCGCCTACGCCCCTACCGTGGCCGGCCGGACTTCTTTAGACACATGGAAACCTTTCTGGGTACATCACACCCTTTACTGTTAGCGGGAGACTAGAGCGGTATCTTAGACGCACGCTGGGATTGTGTGGTAGTAGCTGATAGAGCGGGGGCTGCAAAAGCCTCAAGTACCTTATCAGTCAGTTCCAACTCCCTGACAGGTACCTACTAGATTTCCGTAATGCACCATTGTGGACATGGACCAACTGCATAGGGTCATCTAGATCGTATATAGATAGGATTTTTATTAGGAAAATAGATAGAAATAGTGTAGGGAGTCCACGCTTTAAAACGGTCGCCATTTCAGATCACAAGTTTGTGATCTGTATGGTCAACCTAGAAAAGATGTGTAGGTTAGGATCTGGTTACTGGAAACTGAACATGTCGTTTCCGACACATAAGGCTTACAGGGACCAGGTCAACAATTTAGTTAAGCAAAAGTTGACAGGGGGTGGTCAACAACCGATGGTGGAGAGCTCTCGAAAGAGAATTTAGCAAAGAAGTATCGTTAGAGAAAAATAGAAAAGTGGGGGAGCTGTTAGCTAAGTTAGAAGAGGTTATTTGTAGTGGGATGCAACTGGTGTGCTAGCGGGGAGAATGGCATTAGGCTATTTCATCAATGCGAAACATGAAGGTTGCATTGTCAGAAATAAGGCGCGTGCTCTGAGAAATGAGGGAACCAAATATATTCGATGGGCCCACGTGGCAGAAGTGCAGCGTGGTAAGAAACCACAATACGGTCTTTGACGGACCGAGACGAACACCAGCTGAGCGATTGCAGGAGGATGTGTGAACCCTTTCGCCAGTAATTTGCTCGGTTGTTCGGGGGAAGTGGCGAGTCAGAGAGGGTAGCGGACTTCAGTCCTTACTTCGACGGCTTACCGCACAACTCGACGGCTGATGCTGAGCGCTGCGAAAGGTCGAAATTCAGGATGCCCTTGTCGGTTGCACGAGTCACAAATCACCCTGTTTGGATGGTCTTCCCTACTAGCTTTACGTAAATATGCCAGACTTGTTCTCCGATCTCCTCAAAGCGCTCTACTACAACTGGTAGCAGAATAGGAGTACTACCAGTTTAATGTGCCGGGGCGTAGTGCTGCTGATAAGGAAAGACGAGAACAAGAGGGACATATTAGATAACTTCAGGCCCATAACTCTGCTAAACACAGAGTTTAAGATTTTGGCCAAGATGTTAGTGAAGAAGTTGGCGCTTGTCATCGAAGATTTGGTTGGGGAGGCGCAAACGTGCGCAACCCCGACCAGGTTCATACACGACAACCTCCGCATCATGCGATACATCAGGTTAGTGTGTAAACCTGGCTTCGGTGGGGCACTGATCAATTTAGATAAATCGAAAGCATTCGATAGCGTCGACCATCGGTACCTGGACGCTCAGTAGTCAAAGTTAATGACTACCTCTCGGATCCGTTTGAGATCTCCTGATCGGTCCGTCAAGTGTGCCCTCTCTACTCACCTCTTTATGTATTGACTGTCGAGTCTTTACTACGGAAGCAGCAGCTGTTGCAGGGCATCCCGCTCGAACCGGGACATGGAAAGGCAGTGTCGGCTTGTGCGGACGACAACACTGTGATGGTGTCGGACACCTCGGAAATCGAGGTGGTCTGCACCTTATTGGAGGAATATAAAAGTTTGACGGAGCGAAACTTAACCCAGAAAAGTCGGTGGGCTTGCAGCTCGATACCTCGAGAGGCAAGTCCAGGGCGTCCAACAGTGTCGTTGGCGCTGGACAGACCAATACTGTTGCTCGGGGTTTGGTTCGGACCATACCTCCAGGAGGATAAGAACTGGAACGCGGTGACGAGCAGGTTAGCCAGTCTCACCCAAAAATGGGCTGCGAGAAAGCTATGACTGAAAGTTTGGGTGGAGGTGGCGAATGCTTACATCGCGTCCGTCTTCTACTACCGCCTGACCGTCGTGCCTTGCCCCCGTCCGCACTGACTAGTATAGGATTGTATCTTGTATTTCTATATCCACTCTACTTGAAATACTCACCTGTTACACCGTCCTTCTTCTCGCCGCCTTGATTCGACTCTTGCCCGCTGGTCCTTATTGTAGATTTCTGTTAAGATAGAAATTAATACTCTGCCCTACCTCAAAGTTAATTGATTACCTTTGAACGACATTTTATAATTTCTGGTCGACTCGGCCTGATTACTTTCCTTTTGCTAATTTCCTCCTTTTTTCTCTCTGTTCTCTTCTATTTCCTCCCCTCTTCCCCTATCCATATATGATGTAGGCCTTTTGACTAGCTGTAATTTATCCCCTTTCCCAACGCTACTTACAACTCTAATATTTTTCTCATTGGTCATTTGGATTGTGATCCGTCCGCACGCTTACAAATATTGTATCTATACCTGGTATATTTACTGTAATTCAGAATTTTATTATTTAATTTATTTATTTATTTATTTACTATCTTTTTTTATTATTTTCTTCATTTGTTGCTTATTATTATTCTCGGCTTACTATTTTCGCCCACTATTTCTGTTATATTTTGATTCTGAATTCCTCTATGTGCCAATGTTTTGTACTTTAGATTTGTTAGTAGTAAGTAATGCTTATTTCAGCAAAGCGGTACCCTCTCTCGCAGTATAACAAGTATGTTCTCTTCCTCCCTGTTAATTTATTTCTGATGAAGTGCAATAATGAAAACGTCATGCATATGATTGAGCATTGGACTCTGCAGTCAGCTGATGTAGACGATTATGTGATTTTACAGAAACATATGTTAAAGTTTGAACACTCAATAATGTCCCCTTCTGACCACGTCTTCCTGCCTTCCTGCCTAGTTCTTCCTGTTCTCCCTTTTACCATACTAATATTTGCGAGTTTGGCTTTTATACCTACCTCCCTTCTGAGTACCGAATGCTGAAGCTGCACCAGCGCCTGCAATTATTGCACTTAATTCAGCCTCTTGGCTTCCGTTACTTATGAACATGACTCCGAGATACTCTCACTTCTCCACCTACTTCAGTGGAACACCATTCACATGTAGAATACACTGCACAGGCTTCCTTGTCAAGACAAGTCTCTCAGTTTTTGTAACACTCATTTTCATTCCAGCAATGCAACACTCGGCATCAAGAGCAAGTCGAAGATCACCTGTTGAGTTAAGTAATTCCATGCCGTCTGCAAATTCCAACCGACTGATTCTACGCTTGCCTGTCCTGATAATCACTTTCAACCCGGCAGCACATGTCAATCTTCAATGTATTAAAATACTATATACGACCAACCAATATAATAGTACATTGTTCCTGCAGAGTAATTTCTGTCAGAATTATCATATTGGGTTACACCTTTTTTCTTATTTTATTCTTTTCATATCACATTTTGTGAACAACTGCCTCGTTGGCTGCATATTTCCAATGGCTCACTATATCTGCTATTTTTGTATATTTTCTGGAGTGCCACACAGTATTCAGAGATATCGAAAGATAATGAACAGAGTGATAAGAGGTTTTGACGAGAGAGCCATGAGCTTATTTGGAGGGTGATAGAGAATACTGAGAGAGTTTGCAGAATCGATCACCTAAACCCACTAGCTGGTTTAACGATTAAGCATCGCAGAGTATGACCATAAACCGATATATCAGGCTAGTGGACATACAGTTAATGCTTGAGGACATTTGATGCTATGAATTCTGGCCAATTATGCTTGTGTTTCAATTTAAGAGATGTGTAGTATATGACAGTATCAGATTGGATGCAAATGTGGGATGCACTATGGAAATTCTAATTAAGTATTTATGGAGATTCCCTTTGGTTTTGAAGGATAGAATATGTGGGCGCGGAAGGTTAGACTGATTACGAAGTCGGGGATAACAAACCAGAAGCTAACAAAGCATGTTTCTTTCAATAGAAGAATGAACTAGTAAAATGTGAAGAAAGATGAGATTGTGTATGTAGGTGTGCTGATGGTTAGCTGACCATCTGCGCCCGGTGAAGTGTGATATCCACTGCAATTTAAAAGAAATCTCAGTTACAGATATAGAGATCGATTCAGTTTTGGAGTTGAATAGAATGTAGTAACTTTTTTTCGCAAAAGGCATGACATTCCATTAGTATATAAGACTCCTAATATAACAATGTATATTGTATTCTTTTCTTAGATTTTTACCTTGTAGAGAAATGTTCCATTCTAGTGCATAAGTGAAGCTTCTATTCTGAGACACTCACGATCATCTTCCTGCGTAAATAATCCTACTCATTTTGCAACTACACTATGATTTCAAATATCTTTCTAATGCGGTCTACGTAACCATACAAATACAATTCTCTTTTAAGGTGAAATTTCAACATTACACTGGCAAAATGTAACAGACTAACACTCATGCTCAACTTGCATAGTTTATGTACCAGAATGGAATTACTTCTCTAAGGAGCTAAACTCTAGAAAGGCAAGAATTTGGGGGTAGCGTATTCATAGGCGGCCAATATATAAAATGTAATAATATTTCTTCATAATTTACTTTCCATTATTTCTTTTAGGGGAGGGGTTGTTTTTAATTTTAGTTCTTTCATTTGTTGTTGATTTTTAATAATTTTATTTTCCCATCTGAACAAATCTTAGATTTGAAAACAGACAGAAATCATTCATTTTCTTTTTTAAAATTTTCAACCAGTGAATTTCAAGAAGAAAAATAGAAAAATAAACAGTCAATACAAAACGATGAAATATATAAAAATGAATTATTTTGTTATGAAAAGTCGACAGTAAAATGGGACAGTACAATAATGGGCGAAAATATTAAATCACTATTGTAAAGTAGCAATAGAAAATAAACACAAAAGCACAGTAATTAGTCGAATACGAAAATGGAAAAGAAGAAAGAAAAAACATCCCTGAAAAACCATAATTGAAATGAACTGAATAACCATAGAATTTACCAATTTACAATAACAAAAATTATGATAAATGGAATGAAAATAAGATTCATAAAATTCCATGAAATAAAAGAAATACCAAATATAACTGACATGAAATAAATGAATACAAAAAACAAGGAACAACATGAACAATATGATAAAAAAAAACATGGTTGAAGAAGATATTTAAAGGGAGGTAGAACAGCATTATGAAAATGGAGGTATAAATAGAAAACAACAAAAAGAAACAGATGAAATATTTTAAGTGAATAGAGTGAAGGAATCGCATAAAATTGACAAAATTGTATGTCTTAAACAGGAACATTGCAGGTGAAGTGTAAAAGTAAATGAATAGTAGAAAGCTAAAGCAAAAGGAAATGTATGTTTATCGGTCGATGCCGTGTTTTCATGTATATGGGCATGAATCCGAATTTTGGTTCTGCTTTAATGTAGTACTAAAATGTATTTCTATATGTAAATGTAATAAACATTAAATTAGGTGGGGGTAAACCAGAGTGTATATGTTTATGTTTGTATAGACATGTGAATGTAGCAACACACATACACACACACACACACATACATATATATATATTAATATTTGATAGAAAATTTACCCCGCGAAGCTGGTAATATTTTATAAAACCCCCGTTTTTTTTAAATCTTAATCTCTCAGATTAAATAAAAATAAGAAAATAAGAAGTTTTAAACATACATCTGTGCTGTTTCCACTTTTACCTTTTACATATCTTTGATATATATGGAACTTTATCTCCCTTTTCAACTATATATATATATATATATATATATGCCTAGGACGGTTGGAGGGTCACTGATGAAGGACTTACTATTTCATATGTAACCCATTTGCAACGCCGCAGCTCCATTATTATCATATTTACACATATATTTTTTCCTCTGCTGCCACCCGTCTGTTTCGTTCTTTGTATCTTTACCCTTTCTAGCAGTCTCTTTCTCTGTTAGCCTCCTCCTCAACTTTCACTCACTCATTCTCTGTCACTACCTCTCCTCCTCCTCCTCTTTCTTCCCGTTTGACCTGTCCGAATTCTTTTCTTGCGCGCTCATGGCCAAGCCGGTATGAATTTTTTTTCTCTCTCTCTCTCGTCTGCGACTTCACAGAACTTATGTTTACCGAATTCGCAGACCAGACCCCTTCTTCTTCCCCCCGTTAGACCTGTGCGAAATTCCTTCCTTGCTCACATTTCAACCAGGTTTGATGGTCTTTATTCTCTCGTTCACGATTTTATCGAGTTTATATTCATAGAAATCTGGGACTTGTCTCTTTCCTCTCACTTTCTATGCTTAAACCATTTTGTTTGTTCACCCTAACGTTCTCTTTATTTACGAGTCCCAACGACTTTTTTTAGCCGTTGTTCGCACCAACCTGAGGTATATGGCCCTTAAAGCGATGAAATGCCTAGGACGGTTGGATGGTCACTGATGAAGGACTTACTTTTTCATATGTAACCCATTTGCAACGCCGCAGCTCCATTATTATCATATATATATATATATATATATATATATATATATATATATATATATATATATATATATATATATATATATATAATAAATTAGACAATTATCAAAGTTGTGTTCAAATCTGTAAAACACCTGATGTTCTTACATTGAACTATTTCTCTTACTGGTAATAAGGTAGTAGGAAATTACTGACCTTTCCTGTTTATAGTTGTTTATAGTATATACATAACTATAAATAGTATTATTATTATTATATATATATATATATATATATATATATATATATATATATATGCGCAGAGTTCAGTAAATCCGAAGAAAACTGGTGAGAGAGCCAAAGTCAGCACTCGATGCAAAGCAGAGTGTATAAAATAAGAACAAAATAGAGATGTTACATAGGAAATTTATTACTCAATCCTGGTTACAAATGTTTCTCAAACAGCTGGCTCGTGATCTGGGATGGCACCCTCACACCAAATGGTAAGTCTGCCTGATCCTCAGACCAGTATTAACACAACAACAATTACATGAAATCTGTGGACAAACCAGCAAAAACAAAAACAAGCATATAGAATGACCAAACATGGGCCTAGAATTCATTTTGTCCCTTCCGATCATCGGGCAACACACATTCGCATATATGTGACTATATATATAAGAAATAGGATTTCGCTTCAAGCATAGCTTTATACAATATGTATAAATATTTCGTATTTCCAAGGAAATACGGTTTTAGGAAGCCGTAGCTATGCAAACACCGGGGGGCTAACACAGCAGAAGAAAGGGGGACAACCGTCTATGCATTTCAGGCTTAACTTGCCTTCGTCAAGACGGTCCCTCCAACCGCATGCGACTGCTGGATGGACTAGAAGACAGGCAAGAATACATACTTTTCTCGTCTGTGTAAATGAGGTGATTAATCTCATTTGCATATGAAGCTGCATAAGTTGGCTCAAATTATAATAAAAAAGAAATATATATATATATATATATTTCTTTTTAATTATAATTTGAGCCAGCTTATGCAGCTTCACATATATATATATATATATATATATATATATATTCATTATGAAGAGAGAAGGAACATTTAGATATAATTAGTAATAAAATGTATCATACCTAAACTGCTCCTAGATTCCTCGACTACATAGTTTCGTGGCATAAACAAAAACAGTACATCATAAAGATATAGAGCCCTTGCGAGGTCTGCCGACTTATCAAGAGGATACCTCATTTTACTAGCTTCAAGAACGCGTCTATACGACGTGAGAAAGAATCCCAAAAGGCGGAGGGGGAGATAGTCACGCGATATAACGGTCGAGAAACAGAGCTAAGCCTCTTATAACCCCGAAGAAAATACCACGGAGGCGGAGGGGGTATTTATATCGAAGCCGTAGAAGAGGTGGTAAAGGATGTATATGTGTGTATTTCATTATTATATTGTCCCAAACTCCCTTATGGTTGAGTTAGTCTGAAAGTGTAGTAACTGCTTTCTCTAGCAAACACGATAATCGCTTTCTGTCCGTTTTGCTGCCCGCCTGTAACTTCTGTATCATGTATTAATTTCTCCCTCCGCCCTTTGAGATATTTTTCACTTGCTACATGGGATTCAGTCATCTTTCTTGACCGATGTATCACATATTTATTCCTCCCTTCGCCTATAGAGATTTCCTCTTTTGCTATAAACGCGTCTGGAAAACAGTCCTTTCCCTGGAGTGTTTCTTGAGAAGCTGATTGGCCTCACAACGTTGTTGCATATCTATAATGTACAATTGTTGCATACGGATCAGCGAAACTGTACAGTCGGGACTTTGAAGAAAAAATAGGTATATATCTGTGTCTATTATTTCCTCTTATTTCATAATTTTCTATATATAGAGAGAGATAGATAGATATAGATATAGATAGATATATATATGCATTATATATATATGTATATATGTATATATGTATACATATATACAATGTTTTATATATACATATATACTTTTTCTTCCTAATAATCGTCTCTTTCTCCCTGTTTTCATGTATATATATATATAGATAGATAGATATATATATTTATAGATAGATATATAGATAGATGTGAAAACTAACAGCTCCTGTGTTTTATTGGTAGTATGACGCCCCCAAGTATAACAACATCGGTCACAACACACGTTTTCAGATAAGAGAGCTTGCAAAACAAATACAAAAATGAAGCATATGTATATATATATAGTATAAAAGAGAAAACACAGGTAAGCATTAAGAGAAGGATTTTATCCAGGTATTTACGACCGTTTCATTGGTAAGTGCAACCTTATATTGCTATACTACAAATAGCAGCCACTCAATTATAATTGTTGTTCACAGTCCAAATTTTCAAAATAGTGAGTAAGTTACTCTTGAAATAATTCTTAATATATAGAGAAAAACATTTATTTGGAATTGTATTTACTAGTATAGAGAGAGAGAGGAATGGAATTAGAATGTGAGGGGACAAACGGAATAGTGTATAGAGAGAGGGGAAGGGGGAGAAGAGTTAGGAAGTAGAGTGACAAACTGAGATGGAGGGAGGGGTAGATGTGGAAGGATTCCTTGATCAGTTTTAATATGTAGACTTCATGTCGTGGAATGTAGTGAGTTAAAGAGAATTGAATTGATCATAGAGAGAGGGGGGAGATATAAAGAGATAAATATATATATAAAAAATAAAGATAAAGATAATAATGACAAAAATAAAAGCAAAGAAGGGGAGAGAAAGAAGAAAAGAAAAGATAGCCAAAAAGGGGAGGGAAGGATGGAATAAAACGAAGCAATAGAAGAGGAATGAAAGAGAGGGGGGTATAGGTATTGGTTTTTGTGGGTAATTAAAAGGGTTTCGATACAACAAGAGGGTATAAAGTCTAAGTATATGTAGTTTGTCAGTTGGTAGTAAGAGGTTAAGGGTTCGGTTTGCACTTGTACTGCGAAAACCTCTCTTTGAGTCTATGGTTACAATAAATTGATCTTTCGATTTTATTGTTGAGTAACTTATTCTTCGAACTCAAGATGTGGAACAGCTCAAGGTCGCATAATCGAAAGCTTCTCATACCACTCCGATATGGAGGCGCGTTCGATAATTTTGTTCACTTCAGGGTGTATTGATGGTTACTTTCCCTCAGTTACCAGGTCTTGTTTGCAAGGGTAGTTACATAACGATGCTGGGAATGTTTCATTGCGTAACGGTGTGTATACCATCGGGCTTTAAATTTATTCCCAGTCGCTCCGATGTAATACCATTTCTGGTTGTCTGATTCCACTGTGCATTGGTAAACCAGGTTAGACTGCATACATTCATTATGTAATGGACAGGTTTCAGGTAGGTGGCAGTTACAACTCTTATCATGGGCAACTTTGGCATTATTGGTGGGCTGCGATGCCTGTAGAAGTGTGTTACGTTTTGTTTGCCTATTAGTGGGCGGTTGTGTATTAGATATTCTGTTGTGTTCAATGGTGATTGTATTGTGATTGTTGTAAATTTGTGTTCTGGTGTTGTTATGTATCTTTTTAGCGTTAATGTGTGCCTCTATATTTGGGGCCGTGGAGTAAGATAGTCTAATAGATTTAGTGTTAAGGATTTTTCTGTATGTATGTGAATCTGGAAAGTGCTTATTTATTATTCTAAAGAAGGTAGAGGGTAGGTTAGTACTAATAGAGGTGTTAAATATGGGGTTATACCAAATATATTTTCTACTGCGTGACTTGTTTGATTCCGATGTTGTATTTCTATTTACCGTATACTTTGTAGTTTTATGCGTAAGTGCGTGTGTGCCGGTATTTCCGGAGTTTGTGTTATCCGTGTTCGTGTGCGCTTTACGGAGGCTTTCATCTATAAATTCTACTCTATCTAAGTGGTCTGCCTTGTCTAATGCGGTATTGTAGTATTCTGCATGTTCTTCGAAGATTTGTCGGTTAGACGAGAGGCGGGAGATTCTAAGGAATATGCTGCGTGGAATGGATTTAATTATGGATAGAGGGTGGTTTGAGTTACAGTTGATGTATGCTAAGTTTTCTGTAATCTTGTGAAAAGGTCTTATAAGTCCCGTATTTAGGTTAAGCGTCGCGTCTAGAAAGTTAACTGTTTTAGTGCTATACTCATACGTTATGCTAAGGCCTAGTTTCCCGAGAGTCTTTCTAATATTCTTATGGAGTCTTTCTATGCTCTGGTTATTTAGGTTCTTAACTAGAAGGGCGTCGTCTGTGTAGATTCCACCGTGAAGGTCGCCAAACTCACTTTGTAAACTATGGGCTATGTAAATACCTACTAAATCTGTGACTTGGTTCGAGTCGTTAGTCCCCATCGTGATGTCAAAGTTATTTAATCTATCCTTACGTTCCCAATAGGCGTTTTCAAATTTAATTATTGTTTTTCTAGCAGCTAAAATGATTTTTATCTCGTCGTCTGTTATGTCAGAATTGGCTTTGGCGAATACTAAGGCTTTATCCAAGGTGTTGGGGGATATAGAGGAGTAATAGTCGTAATATTCGTATATATATATATATATATATATATATATATATATATATATATATATATATATATATATATATATATATTTGATAAGCCCGCTTCAATATGGAATCTTCACTTTTTATGGCGAAACATTCTCTTATTTGAGCGTGTCCGGGTGTTATAGTTATAAACGCGGATGGTTTGTACATTTTTATTTATTCTTTAAATTGATATGTTTTTCCATTCCTTTCGTAGACAATATGTTTTTCCCTCTGGTGGTATTCTATCCCCTATAATTGAGCACATACTTCTTTGTGCATTTTTCTCTGTATACTGTCATATAAAGAGCCCGGATTCTAACCCTTGAGCTCATTAAATTATAGGGATTAACGCGAGTCTTTAGCTCCGTTTTTTTTATTTGGCACACACACACACACACACACACACACACACACACACACACACACACACACACACACACACACACACACACATATATATATATATTTATATATATATATATATATATATATATATATATATATATATATATATATATATATATATATATATATATATATATATATATATATATATATACAGTTCAAGAGTAACCAAACTTAAAGAGAGAGATGGAGATAGGAGAGGAAATAGGAGAGGAGAAAGAAGGATTGGTGAATTAGTAAGAGGCCAAAGCATAAAAGCATGTGCTCAATGTGCAATATGCAGTGGAAGGCAGCTAGGTGGCTGGGTTCATGTAGAGGTTAGGTGCATAGAGCTGGAAATATTCATTAGTTAAGCAAAACAAGACCACAAATTTCACAAGGAAGACATTATTAAAAGATTGTCAACATAGTTTTAGTTTAATGTAAGGAATGTAGAGAATAATAATAATAATAATAATAATAATAATAATAATAATAATAATAATAATAATAATAATAATAATAATAATAATAATAATAATAATGATTTCTTTATTAACCACAAGGGTTTACATAAAGTAGACATTAAGGACAGTGCAGGACAATGCAGGACGGTACAAATGGGCATTTCTGCGTGTAAAAAAACAAAAACAGAGGATGTAACAAAAATAACAATGAAAATAACAATGAAAAATTCCCCAATAGGGGGGAGACTTCGGAGGGACATTTGTGGAGAAAGCCCAGTAAAAAGCCACAATGACCCTGACCACCAAGGCAAGTGCCCTCTCCCAGTTTTCCACCTTTAGTTTACAGATATATACTCAGAGTCGGCCCATTCACTCGGGCCATTCTTGCTTCTCTCACCCATCTTTCAACAAAATGCTGGGAAGAGAGCACTTCCTTCTCTACTCTGATTTTCCTTTTCAAATGAAATTTGAAAAAGTCAATCAGAGCATCACCGAAGAGGTAAGTGCTCGTCTTCAGCCCTTTCAAACGTGTCCACCATACTATCTCTTTCGCCATGGCCACCAGACAGATAAAAACTGCCTGCCCTTCCCGGCTAAAGGAGGAGGGCGGGGCAATCCTCACGATAGACTCAGATGATAGCTGGATCCGTCCTAAACGCGACAGCAGGTGTTCGACATAAACCCACAAGTCAGCAATTTTCGGACACTGGACGAGTGCGTGCAGGACGGTTTCGTCGCCCTGCGCGCATCTCGGACATGCCCGGCTGACGGCACCTACATGCCTGTAGAGTTTATCCCGAACTGGCAAGGCTCCTCGGTAGCACTGCCAGGCCAGAGATTTCTGGAAGTTGTCCATAGGCCCCGGCCCGAAAGTTCTTCCGAAGAGATTGGCTAGTTGATTTTCGTCGACGCCTAGAGTTTCCCCAAGTACGTCGTCGCTCTTCCCCTCCACTAATCCTCTATAGAACGCTGAGGTGGAGTTTCCACCGATCACATTGCCCGATTGGTCGAGGGCTGTGAGCGCCTGAAGACATTCCAGTCTCCAGGCGCTCCCTCTCGGTCTTCGCTTGACCCAGGACTGCAGCTCCGTCAAGGAAACGAGCTGGGGAAAAACGCGTCTAGCAAACGGCGACCACACCTGATCACCGTCGAGGAAGAGGTGGAGATGTCGTAGCCTGAGCGCGTGCCTGCGCATCATCAGCCACGGCATGCCCAGCCCTCCACGTAGCGGGTGTTGACAACAGATGGACCGCCTGACCATCGGAGCACGTCCCTTCCACAAAAAGCGAAAGAGCAAACGCTCCAGCGCAGTCAGGCGAGGCTTAGGACAAGGTACGACGGTTAGGCGGTAGCAGATGACAGACGCGATGTACGCGTTAGCCACCTCCGCTCGACCTTTCAGGGATAGCTTCCTCTCCGCCCATTTCTGGGTGAGAGAAGCCACCCTGCTCGTCACCTCGTCCCAGTTTTTGTCCGTCTGGAGGTCCGGACCGAACCAGACCCCTAGCAATTTAACCGGTCCGTCCGTCCAGCGCCCGACGACGCTGTTGGACGGCATGGACCTGCCTCTCCAGGTGCCGAGCTGCAGGCCCACTGACTTTTCCTGGTTGATCATTGCTCCTGTCACCGCTTCGTATTCTCTTAGTGTAGTGCCGATCGCCTCGATGTGTTTGGCGTTCGACACCACTACGGTGACATCGTCGGCATATGCTGACACGGATCTTCCGCATCCTAGTTCGCGCGGGACTCCCCTCAACGTCTCCAGTTTGTGCAGTAATGGCTCGAGAGTCAATACGTACAAGAGGGACGAGAGGGGACATCCTTGGCGGACCGAGCGCATGATGTTGAACGGTTCCGACAGGTGACCGTTCACTCTCACCACAGAGCAGATGTCGCTGTGCATGGCAGCGATCCAGCCTCTGAAGACGGGCCCAAAGCCAGCCGCCCTCAGGACTGCCGCTAGGTAACGATGGTCGACCCTATCGAAAGCTTTCGACTGATCTAAATTGATCAAGGACCCACCCGTGCCAGGTTCCCTAGCTACCCTCTCTACGATGTATCGCATGAGGTGGAGGTTGTCGTGGATGGATCTGTCGGGAATGGCGCATGTCTGCGCCTCTCCCACCAGACCACCAACGACAAGCGCCAACCTCTTTGCTAGCACCTTGGCCAAAATCTTAAACTCTGTGTTTAGCAGAGTTATGGGCCGGAAATTGTCTATGTTATCCCCCTTGTTCGGATCCTTTCTCAGCAGTGCCACCGCTCCTCGGCTCACAGAACTGGGAATTCTCCCGTTCTGTTGCCAGTTGCAGTAGACGTCCGCCAAGAGGCCTCCGAACAAGTCTGGCATCTGTACGTAAAGTTCATAGGGCAGACCATCCAAACCAGGCGATTTACCCCTTGTGCAGCCAGTCATTGCCTCCCGTACTTCAGCGGCTGTTATTCCTTGAATCTCAGTCATTGATGTTGGTTAACTGGAAGGTCCGTTGGATTGAATATCAAGCCACTACCTGCAGCCTCAGATATTCAGGACGTATCGGAGGGTTCTTGCTGTTCCAAGCAAGCATGCCTTTTGAAGCGTTCATTATTATTATTATTATTATTATTATTATTATTAATAATAATAATAATAATAATAATAATAATAATAATAATAATAATGAACGCTTCAAAAGGCATGCTTGCTTGGAACAGCAAGAACCCTCCGATACGTCCTGAATATCTGAGGCTGCAGGTAGTGGCTTGATATTCAATCCAACGGACCTTCCAGTTAACCAACATCAATGACTGAGATTCAAGGAATAACAACAACAATAATAATAATAATAATAGGGAAGAAGACGCACGAGGTGACGGAGGTCATGAAATCGCTCCCGTAAGTTTTGAATTTTTAACATATTTAAATCATTTGTGAAATAACAACTCTTAGTACAAATGCTACGTAAAGCACCCGGCTTGAGCCCAAAAAAATTCGGACCCCAAATATATTGTTATAAGGCTCAAATATTCAAATATTCAACTTTGTATTGTACACTGTATATCCAAAAAAGAAAATGGCTATAAATGGAAGAAGAACACCCCCCCCCCCCTCCTCTCCTCTGTCTACACTATATAGAACAGCCAAACTCACCAACACCAGAAACTAGATACACCACCCACCCCATCACCTGTGTACACTAAACACAACAGCCAGATAACGGCATTTTCACCACCACCGCTCACTACGGCCATCATTACCACCATTATCCCATCACCGCCGCCACCACCCCTTCACTCCTTCACTGCTACCACCGCTACAGCACCATCACTACAGTAATACGGTCACATCACCGCCACCACTGCCTCGGTATCGACATCACCACCACCACTGTCTCAGTATCGCTACCGCCGCCAGTCTCCCACTTCTTTTAGCTGGCTGCTACCACCACATTATAGAATCCCTACTGCTAAAAAAGAGGAAGGCATCAAAATATATAGATAGACTCAAAAGAAAAAAGAAAAAACAAACAACAAAACCAAAGCAGCACAGCAACAACAGCAAAAAACGAGAAAAACAAAAACAAAAAAAAAACCCAAAAACGTAAAGAAAATAAGAATGAAGAGAGAAGCAGGCGGACGGACAGAGAAGAGGGGGGAAAAACTAAAACTTAAAAAACAAAAACTAAGTCAGACATTCGAACACTACATTACAATGAAAGTTATGCTTATTCATTTTTGGGGCCCTTTCTGCCTGTGTGTTTGTTTGTTTATGTGTGTTCGTATACAGCGTGGTGATAATGCCACACAAGGGCCAAGTGGAATGGCGGATCCACAGATGGCTATGTAACCATACATTCGCCAATCCTCGATAAGAGTGTTTAAATATCGAACAGAAACAGTTCGAATAACGGTGAAATGGAGACTAGAACGTCATGTGACAGACTCTCACCCAACAGGTGCCCCCTGGCTCAGCAGCAGGAACCTGACTGTCAACCAAATACTGCTGATGTTGGAGGAAGGAGAAGAAGGAAAGGGGCCAGAACCAACTGGACGAAAGAATTGAATAGAACTGTTATGCAATGTTACCTGAAAAGTAACCCCAAGGAGAGGGGCTACAGGATACGGATGCATAACATCTGGAACGAGATTGGTTTATTTAAATTAGATGAACAAAAATTGGCCGGGCAGGCTCGGGTAATAAGAACTAATGGGTGGATAAGCGAGCTGAAACTGGAGGAGCTGAGCAGAGAGAATGGCTTGGAGATGGCGGGTGTAGTATGCCAGACGAGCGAGCCAGTGGGAAATGAAGGTGAAGAGGTCCTGAGAACGAAGGAACCACCCGAAGCAGACAATGATCTGAATACTGAGATAAATAATACCTGGAACAGAGATACGGCCACTGAGGAGATGAATGCTGACGGGCTAGGACAAGATTCGGTTGACATCCTAAATTTAGTGGTAGATGAATTGAACAATGATAGTGGGAGACCTATGAACCTAAGATTTGTAGACAGGAAAAAGTTAAAAGAAACAACAGCTAAGGTAAACAAAGTCATCCCATACCTTGAGGCGAGGAGCCTTCACCAGTGCAACAATATCCTCAAAGCAACAGCAAATACGGTGAGGAAACTACTTGGTATAAAAGCGAGAGGAAACAACAGACAAGAAAGAGCAGAGCCATGGTGGAAGAAGCGACTGAGTGGGCAAATCGGGGAAATGAGAAATGACATAGGAAAGCTTGAGTCACTACTGAATGGGACACTGAAAAATATAGGCACTAAAAATAGACTGGAAATAAAATACAAAACTAGGAGGAAAAAGCTAAATATTATCATAGAGGAACTGAAGCAACGCATTGTAGCAAAGAGTGCAAAAATCAGGCGATACGAGAACAGAGTCAGTCAGTATAAACAGAACCGCATGTTCGACAACAACCAGAAGATGCTGTTTGGACAGCTTGAGGGGAAAGAAAGAGGCAACGACTTGATCCCTGGGGCGGGGCAAACTAAAACATTCTGGAGAGGAATATGGGAGCAGGATGTTAGACATAATGTCCAGGCAGGGTGGATTGAGACAGTACAGAGGGAGATCGGTGAGCAGGCACAACAACAGACTGATTTGAGTATCACAGTTGAAACTCTTAAGGGGCAGGCCAAAAAACTAACCAACTGGAAATCACCAGGCCCAGATGGTGTGCAGGGGTATTGGATTAAACATTTAACATCCCTCCAACCGAAGCTGACGGCCATGTTCAATGACTGCTTGGTGTCGGGTGAGGTGCCAGAGTGGTTGACAAAAGGTACCACAGTTCTGATAATGAAAGACCGAATCAAGGGTAATGATGTTACCAACTATAGACCTATCACATGTCTGTCCGTAATGTGGAAACTGTTGATGAGCATTGTGTCTGAGGAAATCTACCATCACCTCCACACAAACAACTTGTTGCCGGACGAACAGAAAGGATGCCGAAAGAAGTCACGTGGTACAAAGGACCAGTTACTTATTGATAAGATGGTAATGGGGAATTGCAGGAGGAGACACACTGATCTGGCCATGGGATGGATAGACTACAGAAAGGCATTTGACATGGTGCCTCATTCTTGGATCACCAAAAGCCTGGAGATCTTCAGGGTGGCAGATAACATCAGACAGTTGCTGGGCAGGAGTATGGGGTCCTGGGAGACAGAGTTGACATCAACTGGAGTATCCTTGGGAAGCGTGAAGATCAAGAGAGGTATCTTCCAGGGAGATAGCCTGTCCCCTCTGTTGTTTGTCCTTGCCCTGATGCCCTTGACCATCATGATGCGAA
This sequence comes from Eledone cirrhosa, assembly GCA_964016885.1. Lineage (NCBI taxonomy): Eukaryota > Metazoa > Mollusca > Cephalopoda > Octopoda > Eledonidae > Eledone > Eledone cirrhosa. The sequence continues at coordinate 359,745,985 of OZ024743.1, read as the reverse complement.
AAGTGAGAGCAGGATACAAGTTGGGAAGGGGTGAGCTTACCATCAATCACCTCCTCTTCATGGATGATCTTAAGCTTTTCGGGAAAAGTGAGAAGGAGTTGGATGTGCTCGTTGACACTGTCCGTATTTTCAGCAGTGATATATGTATGCAGTTTGGTATTGGTAAATGTGGAGTCATTGTGATGAGGAGGGGTAGGTTGAGCAGAAGTAACGGGATCCAGATACCAACAGGTGAGATGATAAAGGAAATTGACTCTGAGGAAGGATACAAGTATTTGGGCGTTCTGGAGGCTGATGGCATAAAGAACAAAAAAATGAAGGAATTGTTAAGAACCGAATACATTCGGAGAATAAGGAGCGTATTGAAGTCACATCTGAACAGCAGAAATGCCATAAGCGCAGTAAATTCCTGAGCTGTGTCTATTATTAGGTACAGTGCGGGAATTCTGAGATGGAATGTTGCTGAACAAAAAGAAATGGATAGGAAGACTAGGAAGCTATTGACTATCTACAACATGTTCCACAAGAGGAGTGATGTCGATAGACTCTACCTAAGGAGATCTGAGGGTGGAAGAGGTCTTATCAGCATAGAGGACTGTGTTCAGATGGAGAAAAACAACCTATACAAATACGTGACCTATAGTAAGGAGCCAATGCTCAGAGCTGTACTGAAGGAGGGGACAGTAGGCCAGGGTATGTCCAAGGAGGAAATAACATCAAGGAGGAAGAGCAGCCTTAAGGGAAAATCCCTTCATAGTACCTTCTTTGAGAAAACTGAATTTAGAGATCCACAGACATGGAACTGGTTGAGAAGAGGAGACCTCAAAAAGGCTACAGAAGGAATGCTAATGGCTGCGCAGGAGCAGGCCCTCAAAACGAAGTGGTTGAAGCACCATATTTACAAGGAGGAGGCTAGCCCACTGTGCAGGATCTGTGGAGAGAGAGAGGAGACTGTGGCTCACATTGTGTCCGAGTGTAAACACCTAGCCCAGACCCACTATAAGGGCTGGAGACACGATGTGATGGGCAGGGTGATCCACTGGCACCTGTGCAAAGTAAACAATTTACCACATCCTGAGAAATGGTATGAGCATAGGCCAGAGGCGGTGATGGAGAACAATCAGGTGAAGATGCTGTGGGATTTTAGGATACAGACGGACAAAAAACTGGAACACAATAGACCTGACCTAGTGGTTGTGGACAAAGAAAAAAGATCGTGTCTGATTGTGGATGTGGCCTGCCCGTTCGACACGAGAGTGCAAGAGAAGGAGAGGGAGAAAATTAACCGATACCAGGACCTAAAGTGGGAGGTGAAAAGGATTTGGAACTGCCATGAAGTCAAAGTGATTCCGATTGTCATAGGCGCACTGGGGACTATCTCCAAAAGTTTCCAGGGATGGTTAAAGAAAATCGGCCCCTTCACGCTTTTTGGAACGCTTCAAAAGGCATGCTTGCTTGGAACAGCAAGAACCCTCCGATACGTCCTGAATATCTGAGGCTGCAGGTAGTGGCTTGATATTCAATCCAACGGACTTTCCAGTTAACTAACATCAATGACTGAGATTCAAGGAATAACAACAATAATAATAATAATAATAATAATAATAATAATAATAATAATAATAATAATAATAATAATAATAATAATAATAAGGGAAGAAGACGCACGAGGTGGTAGAACGTCACGAAATTGCTCCCGTAAGTTTTTGATTTTTAACATATTTAAATCAATTGTGAAAGAACAATTCTTAGCACAAATGTTGCATAAATGCACCGAATGAGGTCCCATAAAGTTTCGGATCCATATTATATTGTTGTATCGCTCAAATATTCAATTTTGTATTATATATTTTGTATTCAAAAAAAGAAAATGGTTATAAATGGAACAAAACACCCTCTGTCTACAATATATAGAACAGCCAAATAGCAGCAATTTCAATTTCACCAACACCAGAAACTTGATACACTACCTATCCCATCACACTAAATATAACAGCCAGATAACGGCAATTTCACCAGCATCATAATAATAATTACTATTATTATTGTCTCAAATTTTAAAAAATGTTTAATTCAAATTTTACGGGAATATGTCAACACAAAATATAATAAAAATATATATTAAACATACGAACACAAACTCATAGATACTATATCAGTAACCACAACACCACCGCTGCCACCACCCCGCCGCATCCATCATCGCCGCCACCACTCATTCAATGCTACCGACACTATTCCCCTGTTAACTTGAGAGAGAAAAGGGAAGGTGGCGGTATCACTAGACAAGAGAGAGGCTAGTAAAAGATATAAATAGATTGACTTGGTCTCAAATTTTAAAAAATGTTTAATTCAAATTTTACGGGAATATGTCAACACAAAATATAATAAAAATATATATTAAACATACGAACACAAACTCATAGATACTATATCAGTAACCACAACACCACCGCTGCCACCACCCCACCGCATCCATCAGCGCCGCCACCACTCATTCAATGCTACCAACACTATTCCCTTGTTAACTTGAGAGATAAAGGGGAAGGTGGCGGTATCACTAGACAAGAGAGAGGCTAGCAAAAGATATAAATAGATTGACTTTGTGACCTTGCCACCGGCCAAACGTCTACATCAACAATTATGGGACTGCTGGCTCACCCCTTCCTCACCAACAATATAAAAAGCCCCGGCACCACCACCGACATAGCCAACAACAATAACAGCCAACTACAACAAAAGTATATTATATTATTGTAATGCACTGGGTGATTGCTGGCCTTGTGCCTGGAGTGGAGACAATTATTAATAATTTCATTCTTAAGCCACGCAATGCTCACATTAAGGAACCACTCATGATAATAACAATTTAAAAAAACAACAAAAAGAAAAGCCCGTGACCAAGAAATACCGGGATGGCGGGCGGCGGGGAATAGCCATGTCTCTAAGGGAGAACGACCCCTCTAGTCTTGGTTGACACTCGTTCTAGAAGTGGTAACACGAAATGATTACCCCTTGGCGGATAAGGATAAAACGCGACAAAATAAAGTAAATGTCTAATGATTAAATCTCATACCGGATCGGCCGTCACCCGGGTCAAAAAGGGCCGCGTCCCTCAGAGAGGAACCAGACTGGGGTCGAAAAATCAGCTAATGGTTCAAACCTTCCCATCACTTCGGAGCTGGAGACCTCCCATAACCGGAATACTCCTACTGTTGGCCCTCCATGCTCACCACCAAGAAATCCAAAGAAAAAGAGAGAAAAATGGTCAAGGGAAGATAATAAAGAAGTCCTTGAGGCTTTCTACACTACCATGTACTACCCATCAAATACATCGAATACAGAACAAACATATATCAACTGGAAAAGGAAACATCCCGAAAACAGAGGCTATATTGACAGTAACAAACTAGCCAATATACGAAGAAATATTGTAAGAAAAAAGTTACTAACTGATATAGAAATTGATCAGATCAAGCTATTAGCACAAAGTCAGCGAAGAGAAAATGAAACATGTGTCAGTGAAAACGAGGTAAACTGTAACACTTCGAATCCCAGGGTTGGTGCGGAATCACTGGCAACAGAACAAATTAAAGAAAGGATCGAAAAAGTGGAGGGAGTGCATGCTCAGGATGAAACTCCAAATGAAAATAATGAGATCGTAAATGATAAAGAAATGAATGAGAATGAACTTGCCAACTTGAAGGATGAAATTATGATCGAATGGATGAAAATGAAAGAATCTGACATGGGGCAACGAGACACCCTCCCTAAGATCCAGAACTCCAAACAGAACCAAAAGATAATACACAAGACTAACATAATTCTCAAAAACATTATCATCACAAACAAACTAAACATTACTGATTTAAATCATCTCTATTATGCATCGGCTAAAGTCACCACTCACTTATGTGGAGTGAAGATGAAAAAACAAAGGAATTCCCACAAGAAATCTACTTGGCAAGATAACATCAATCGCCAAATAAACCTTCTCCGATCTGACATAGAAATGTTAACAAACTATAAAGTAGGTGAACATGTTAAACAAACTAAACTTAGAAAATTGAAAAAAAAATTACAGTATAAGATCAACATGTGACATAGACATGCTGATAGAAACAATCAAGCAAAAAGTGTCGGCCAAAGCTGCTCGTATAAGGCGCTTTGAAAAACGATCTAGATTCTATAAGGACAATAATATGTTCAAAAACAACCAAAGAAACTTCTACAGAAAAATTGGTAAGTCAACAATAACTGCTAAATCAATACCACCCAAGGAGGAAGTGCAAGAATTCTGGGAAAAGATCTGGGCCGAAGAAAAAGTTCATAACATACATGCCCCATGTATAGACAGACAAATGAAAGATACAGCTCACCTTGAAGAACAAACATGGGAAAATATAACAGTTGAACAGTTGCGCTTGGCTCTAAGAAAAACCAGCAAATGGAAATCCCCAGGAAAAGACAAAATACAAAACTTTTGGATAAATGCCTTCACAGAGTCTCATGAGCTGTTAGCCCAACTTTACAATGAAATAGTTAAGGAGCCAGAAAAGATACCATCATGGCTAGTTAACGGCATTACATTCCTGCTACCGAAGAATGATGAGACAAACAATCCCAAAAATTACAGACCGATAACCTGCATGACCACAATGTATAAAATTTTAACATCAGTCCTAACTGAATACACATATGACCACCTGATAACAAATGACCTATTTCCCATTGAGCAGAAAGGGTGTAAACGAGGCTCATATGGCTGTAAGGATCAGCTTCTGGTTAACAAAATGATACTGGAAGATTGTCATAATAGACACAAAAATCTATCGATTGCTTGGATAGATTATAAAAAAGCATTCGATAGTTTGCCACACAGTTGGATTGAAAAATATTTAGAGATTTTCAAAATATCCCCCGTTGTCAGGAGGTTTTTGTCATTCAGTATGAAGACATGGAGAACGACACTCCTTTTGAATAGTGAAACAAAATCACTGGAAGCTGGAGAAGTTAATATTAATTGTGGAATTTTTCAGGGTGACTCTTTATCACCGCTTTTATTCTGCATCGCACTTATACCATTAAGTAAAATGCTCAATGAAACAAAACATGGATATAGAGTCTATGACAAAACCATTAATCACTTGTTCTACATGGATGACCTGAAACTATTTGCAAAAAATGATGAACAATTGCAAGGGCTATTATCCACTGTGAAGCAGTTCAGTGATGACATTAAAATTGAGTTTGGACTGGATAAATGCGCCAAAGCAACGTTCACCAGAGGAAAGCTGCTGAAGAGTTCAGACATTAATCTTGATCGGGGGAACGTGATAAGAGAGCTTGATCAAGAAAAAACTTACAAATATCTAGGTGTTTGTGAAGGAGACGGAATCAAGCACTCGACAATGAGGGAAAGGATAAGGAAGGAATGTTACCGCAGAGTCAGAGCAATCTTAAGAACGGAATTGAATGCAAGGAATAGGATCGATGCCATAATCACGCTTGCCATACCAGTAGTAACCTACAGTTACAATGTCATCAACTGGTCAAGCACAGAGATCCGTAGGCTCGATACAAAAATCCCAAAATTCTTAACCATGCACAGAATGCATCACCCTAAGGCAGACATAGATAGAATATATCTCCCTAGGAAAGATGGAGGACGTGGGTTAATCCAGTTAAACATTGCGTTGAAAACTGCAACAATTGGATTATCCACATATCTAAGGGAATCACATGATTGGATGATCAAACTCGTTTTGAAACACGAAAGCACCAAAAGATCATATTCCATTACAAAAGATGCACAAAGATACAGTAATGGACTACAAATTTCAGAAGTCCCATTTACTGCTGAAATGGAAAACACAGAAAAAGCAAAGCAGGTAAAAGTAACTGCAAAGAAAGAACTGCTACAGAAACTGGCTAAGAAATGGCAAGAAAAGCCTCTGTATGGAAAATACCCAGAGCGAGCTAACAATCCTGATGTTGACAAAACTTTAACCCATCAGTGGTTGGCATCCTCTGGACTGAAATCGGAGACTGAAGGACTGATTATATCGGCACAAGATCAGTGTCTGCCAACAAAAAATTACCAAGCCAACATAATAAAAAATGGGTGCAGCCCATTATGCCGTGTATGCAAAAAACAACCAGAGACCATTGACCATATAATTTCAATGTGCAGTCCTATTGCTCCAACCGAATACCTAAACAGGCATGACAGAGCTGCACAATACATACATTGGATAATGTGTAAGCATTTTGACCTGCCCCATCAAAAGAATTGGTGGGAGCATCAACCACCTCCCATACTTGAAAAAGATCACATCTCAATCTTGTGGAACTTTAGCATCCAAACAGACCGAAAAATAGATGCAAATAGACCTGATATAATATTGAAGGACTTTCAAAGGAGGGTATGCCTGCTAATTGATATGTATGTTCCAATAGACAAGAATGTATCTATAAAAACATTTGAAAAATTGAGCAAGTATAAGGACCTGGAGATAGAAATTGGAAAAATGTGGAAATTGAGAACTAAAACAATACCAGTGGTTGTAGGCGCTCTGGGAATGATACCTAAGGGGTCTAATGATTACTTATTGCAAATCCCAGGAAACCCGCGTATAGGAGAAATACAAAAGATAGTACTAATGGAAACTGCCCATATACTAAGGAAGATTCTGTCAATATAAGTACATCACAAGTCTAAACACTACAGATGCATGTGTGAGTATGTATGTTCTTTCTTAAACATGGCGGACCTTGTTGTCTCTTGAGGTCACTGGTTGTGACTTGGTGATAACTCGTATGAACATAAAGCAAGATAAATGCAACTGTAATAATAATAATAATAATAATAATAATATTTGACCGAACATAGTCATCTAGCCCCAGTTTTACTTATAGCTAATAAGTAAAATAGTTATAGCTAATTTACATAATTATAAGTTACCTCCCTTACATTGTCTCTCAATTACATTGTCTCTTAATTAAAAAATTAGCACTTCTTAACTATAAGCTACCCGCAATTTATAATTTCTCGGGGAGTTACTTCCCCTGAAACCACCCTCTAATTAGTAAGGTAAATATGCCCATTGGCGGCCATCGTGTTACCCATAGGCAGATCTCACACAATGCAGCCTCGACAAAAGAATATTGCTCGACTATGGCAGACAATACATATACCCAGGACACCATAGTGAAATACCAATATATGGAATATTACATTCATGTAACATTCTTTCTTTATTTTAATTTATATTCCTTTTGAAGTTCCGGTGAGCTGCTCTAATTTTACCTAAGTTAATTATCTTCAACTGAACCAGATCAATAATGATCTATAATCATTTTATCCAGAAACATTATATGGAGTAGCGAAACGATTGTAAATGGACATTTGTGCTAATAGTAGAAACAATTATTAATATTATTATTATTATTATTCGGTGATGAGGGTCACTGTGGCCTTTTAATGGGCTTTCTCCACAAATGCCGCTCGGAAGTCTCCCCCCTATTGGGGAATGTTTCATTGTTATTTTTTTGTTACATCCTCTGTTTTGGGTTTTTACACGCAGAAATCCCCATTTGTACCGTCCTGCATTGTCCTGTACTGTCCTTAATGTCTACTTCATGTAAACCCTTGTGGTTAATAAAGAAAGCTTTATTATTCGGATATTATTAATATCATTATTATTATTATTAATAAAGGCGGTAGATTGGCAGTATCGGTAGAGGGTCGGACGCCATGCTTTGATGCATAGTTACGGCCCTTGCCATTCTGAGTTCAAATCCCGCCGAGGTTAACTTTGCCTTTCATCCTTACGGGGTCGATAAAATAAAGTACCAGTAATGCACTGGGTAATTGCTACATTCTCTACATTCCTTACATTAAACTAAAACTATCCTGACAATCTTTTAATAATGTCTTCCTTGTGAAATTTGTTGTCTTGTTTTGCTTAACTAATGTATATATATATACATTATTACACACTAAGTAATACACACATTTCCTATTTCTTATTTCTTTTTCGTGTTCCTGATTTTATTTTTTAGGAATCTTTTAGAAGTGTCTTAAGATATTCAAAATTACATCAAACCCTAAGTAACACACATATTTCTATTCACACTTGCTTACAAACCTGAGTATGAGAGAAAAAACCGTTCGATCAGTCCTTCAAAATTTCAAAAAGAATTGTCTCTCTTCGTTTTTTATCGACGAACTGTTTACGATATACGACCTTTTCCGTATTGTAACGGTCTCCTTTAGGGTCTTCTGAAAAACTTACAGCTGGAGTCACGCACATACACATCGATTCAAAGCAAATTGCACGCACTCTCTTAACATATAGTGATTTATTAAAGTACGAATTGCGGTGCACTGTGTTCAAATAAATAGATAAGTTTAATGAGTAACCACGAAATGCTCATATATAAAATATTTCAATGGATAATTATTTTGAGAGTGGTGATTAAAATCCTGCAGTGTTTTATATAACTTTAGACCTACTTTCTTGCCATACAATAAAAACTACGACAAAATGAATTTACTATCCCTTTCATTTCCCATTGTCGAATGGATAAACTGAGTAAATATTTATATAGTCACGATTACACAGTGTGTGTGTATTCAGAGCAGAGCAAACAATTTATTTTAAAATACCTTAATGGTTTGGGTATATTTGCTATCTTGAAGCTTCACAAATAAAATGATTTCACTTACAAATAACTTCAAGGAGAGTAGTACTTAAGAGAATCTGTAGGTTACATTGATGGGGTAAATGAATTTTGTTATAAATACTTTCGTGGTTTGTCAGTGTGAATAACTATTAACAGAGCACTGAAACATTATCTACATTCTATTAATTCAATTCCTCTAATGAGGGGATCAAATTTCAAAAGTGCATGCCCTACAAAGAACAAGGGATGATTTCAGCTAGGCTTAGCAGGGGTTGACCTAAGTGTAGTGAATCTTGTTTAAAACACTTCAAACAATTTCGAAAATATCAAAACTGTGACGTTAACCTCACATGTATTTCCAAGATATGTGTTCAATTATAGGGGATAGAATAGGAATAGAGTGAAAAACATATTGTCTACCAAAGGAATAAAAAATACATATCAATTTAAAGAATAAATAAAAATGTACAAACCATCCGCGTTTATAACTATAACACCCGGACACGCTCAAATAAGAGAATGTTTCGCCATAAAAAGTGAAGATTCAATATTGCAGGGGGCTTATCAAATATATATATATATATATACATATGCTTCATTTTTGTACTTGTTTTGCAAGCTCTCTTATCTGAAAACGCGTGTTGTGACAGATGTTGTTATACTTGGGTGCGTCATACTACCAATAAAACACAGGCAGCTGTTAGTTTTCACATCTATCTATCTATCTATCTATCTATGTATGTATGTATGTATGTATATATATATATGTATGTATAGATATATATATAAGTATATATGTATAAATGTATATATATATATATACATACATATAGCGAAACTGTACAGTCGGGACTTTGAAGAAAGAATAGGTATATATCTGTGTCTATGGTGGATTGACAGTATCGGTAGAGGGTCGGACGCCATATTTTGACGCATAGAGTCACGGCCCTTGCTATTCTGAGTTCAAATCCCGTCAAGGTTAACTTTGCCGTTCATCCTTACTGAGTCGATAAAATAAAGTACCAGTAATGCACTGGGTAATTGCTGGGCTTGTGCCAAAAGCAGAAACAATTATTTCCTCTTATTTTATAATTTGATATTTATATAATATATATATAGATAGATATATATACATTATAAATATATATATATATATATATATATGTGTGTATGTATATATATATATATATATATATATATATATATATATATGTATATATATATACATATATATATATATATATATATATATATATATATATATATATATATATATACATACATATATATATATATATATAATGTATATATATATATCTATATATATATATATATATATATATATATAATGTATATATATATATCTATATCTATATCTATATATATATATATAATATTAAGGATACTATTTATAGTTATGTATATTTTAAACTATAAACAGGGAAAGTCATTAATTTATTACTACCTTATTACCAGTAAGATAAATAGCTCAATGTAATAACATCAGTTGTTTAATTTATTAACATAAGAGATCTGTCTAACTTATATGTAGGGTGGTGCAATGAATTATATATGAACTATATATGCATGTATAACTTGATGGATAGATTAATGACATTGTAAATGAGGGATGTATTTGTTTACCCAAGAGATGTATTTGATTTTATCATGCAAACAGCCATACGCTACTCCATAGCTTACCAGGGGTTATGTAGACAAAATTGTAATAGGTCCTCTGATATGTTTTGAGAGTAGACTGTATTTACAGTGAACTTTGATATAAAGATATGGCACTTTGTGTGTGAAATTCAATTATAGCACTATATAATAAAGAGTAATCAACTTCCTATAGATACCTTTAATACATTATGATAGAGTAGACTGTATTTAAAATTGAAAATTAGATATAAATATATAACCTTTTATATAAGGGACTCAATTGTGGCACATGTATGTTAGAACAATGAATTTAGTTATGAGAATCAGCTAGTTACCTCCTCTTACGCATTAACTCCTCTTAATTACACACCTACTTCCGGGTAATAAACCACTGTAAATTCTCGCAGCAGAAAGAACCTATTTTATAAATACGGATTAAATAACACTGAGCCTCAATACGCTACAATAATTTAATGCATCAAACATCCAATACGGAATCATCGTAACTTATGTGATGGATGTAAAAACTATATCTTCCTGAATGTGAGAATGGTGGTGGATGCGAAAACTATAACTTTCTTTTTCTTTTTCCTTTTCTTTTTCTTTTTCTTTTTCTTTTTCTTTTTCTTTTTCTTTTTCTTTTTCTTTTTCTTTTTCTGCACACATACTTTTTTGATCTATACAAAAAATACCCTACCACTACAACCACCATAATACTCTTGCTGACCCACTTAAAGTGCTTACATTACATATAACACCTTGCCACACAATAATCGTATATAAATGAGACACACTTGCATGCTCCATGTGTGACTAACGCATACACTATCTACTAGATCTGATTATAAAACGATCCCCTTACATTATCTGTGTTATCTGCCGCATGTATTTTAATTTTGATTTTGATTTTGATTTTGATTTTAGATTTGAATTGCTGTACAAATATAGTATAGTATAATATATGTCACTCCACTGTACATCAATATATATATATATATATATGTATATGTATGTCTCCTGCGTTGGATAGGAAGTCAATTATATGTACAAACATTGAAAAATGCTCCGATGAAACAATTGTAAGTGAATAAATGCTTTGAACATAGCTTTGATTCTTGTGAATTCTCTCTCTATATATATATAGTAATAATAATAAATTTGAAGACTAAAATCCAAAGAGGGCTCGATAAGGATAAATATATATCAAATATATAAATATATATCAAATATATATATAAAATCATAAAATAAGAGGAAATAATTGTTTCTGCTTTTGGCACAAGCCCAGCAATTAACCAGTGCATTACTGGTACTTTATTTTATCGACCCAGTAAGGACGAAAGGCAAAGTTAACCTCGGCGGGATTTGAACTGAGAATGGCAAGGGCCGTAACTCTATGCGTCAAAGTATGGCGTCCGAGCCTCTATCGATACTGCCAATCCACCATAGACACAGATATAAACCTATTCTTTCTTCAAAGTTCCGACTGTACAGTTTCGCTATATGTATGCAACAATTGTACATTATAGATATGCAACAACGTTGTGAGGCCAATCAGCTTCTCAAGAAACACTCCAGGGAAAGGATTGTTTTCCAGACGCGTTTATAGCGAGTGAGGAAATCTCTATAGGCGAAGGGAGGAATTAATATGTGATACATAGGTCAAGAAAGATGACTGAATCCATTGTAGCAAGTGAAAAATATCTAAAAGGGAGGAGGGAGAAATGAATACATGATACAGAGGTTACAGGCGGGCAGTAAAGTGGACAGAAATCGATTATCGTGTTTGCTAGAGAAAGCAGTTACTACACTTTCAGACTAACTCAACCATTGGAATTTGAAACAGCCGAAAATATATAATTTTTTCGTCTGCTTACATAGGCTGATTAACCTCATTTGCATACGAAGCTGTATAAATTGGCTGTATAAATTGCTTCTCGGCCAATGAAGTTATCTTTAACGCCTCTTCCTCCTACTACAACGACGCCCTCGCCCGCAGCGGATTTAAAGAAAAAATGAATTAACTAGAAAACACCCCAAGACTACCTAGGAGGAATAGGCATAGGCAGATTAGTTGGTACAATAGAGAGATCTCTACACCTATAGATAGGACTTTCTTCATTTTGCTGAACACACACTTCCCCATACAACATAGGTACTACACTATCTTCAATAAGAACACAATAAGACTCTCCTACTCCACTACACCTCACCTAGCTAGGAATATAGCCAATGTCAACGCTAAAAAATTAAATAAGCCAACTACCTCCGAACCCAATCCCCGGGCGTGAGCCTTGTGCAACTGCCAAAATAAGGAAGCCTGCCCACTTGAAAACAAATGCCTGACAAATGACATCGTATACAAATGTGATGTCATCTCAGGTACCGATGACGACAACAAAAAAGATTTACATGGGCATGACTTCCAATAATTTTAAGACCCGGTGGTATGCCCATACCCACTCTTTCAGAAGACCGGAAAAAATCAAATCAGACAACGCTCGCTTCCTATTTCTGGGACCTCAAAAGGGACTCCACCCCTTCACGCTTAAATGGAAAATACTCCAGGAAGCGCGCTCATACAAGGCAGGACACAAGTGCTGCGACCTTTGTATTTCACAGATCTACGAAATATTATTTGCCAAGGACCCGCTACTATACAAACTCTCCGAACTCTGCCCAAATTGCATGCATAAAAACTTTGCAACTTTCATATACCTTAAGCCAGCGTTGATGCCAGATGGCTAACAAAGATTTTCTTTTAAAAAAAAAAAACCCACTCGACAAAATACACCCATCCACCGCCTTCCCACCCTACACCTACCCCCTCTCGACCCGAAACACGACACTATGGTTATGTAAGTAGTTCTTACCAATCTGCTTTTTCCACATGTAAAGCGTACTTCATTTTTATACATGTATGTGTGTGTATATATGTGTATATATACATGAGAGTTTGGTGCATGTATGTATATGTATGTTTGGCTGTCTGTATATATTTGTGTACGCGTGTGTTTATATATATATCTATATATGTGGGAATATATGTGTATATATGCGTATGTTTCTATGTGTGCATATGTATATATATGTGTGTATATGTGTGTGTATATGTATGTATATATATGTATATATGTATATATATATATATATATATATATATATATATATATATATATATATATATATATATATATATATATATATATATATATATATATAACAAAAGAATTGTGGTAAGGAACCAGATGGACCATAACGCACCAGAGTACTCAATACTTAGGGTATTCGAGTGGGAAATAGGAAAAAGTATGACCCCGACGGCAGAGCTCAAGCCGTTTCGACGGCTATTTCTGGACTACCGAAATAGCCGTCGAAACGGCTTGAGCTCTGCCGTCGGGGTCATACTTTTTCCTATATATATATATATATATATATATACATAATCTTCCTTGAATATATTTCATTAAAGAAATATATTTCACCATCAATCGATCAGTAAACCACAGTAGCCAAATCCGCATTTTTAACAAGGGAGAAGATTTAACTATCTGCGTTTACACACCAAATCCAAATCTGCGAATGACTAGCAGCATGTGCTGCATTTTTTTGAAAAAACACACAGCGACCAGCTTCTGATGGTGAAATATATTTCTTTAATAAAAAATATATACAAGGAAGATTAATCATTTTAAAAGGTATCAAATATGACCCTCCCCAAGTATACAAATATATACATATATGGAAAAGAATGAAACGAAATTTCATTTCTCACTCTTAGTACGGCTGATACTTAAATGTAAGTATGTATGTATACGTACATATATGTATACAGACGTACAGTAGAATGTATATATATACATACATGCACACATATATATATATGTACGTATGGGTTTACCGAACATTTATTATAATCTTCGGTTTGTTTGTAAACAAACAGCCCGAATTACGCCGTACAGTGTTCAGGCAACCATCGTCGCCTTTTTGTTCAACACTGACACAGGAACGATGTACTAGTTTCAAGCTTATTAGCTATAGTTTCAAGCTTATTAGCTATATACATATATATATATACATATATATATATATATATATATATATATATATATATATATATATATATATATATATATATATATATATATATATATATATATATACATATATATACATATACATACATATATGTGTGTATGTATTTATATGTATGTTTGTTGTGTGTGTATCTGCTTGTTTGTGCGTGTGTGCGTGTGTGTGTGAGTATGTGTGTAAGTGGGCGCGTGTGTAAATGTGCTTGTTGACACATGGAATATAAATTAAGAGAAACTTCATAATAAGGGGAAGCACCCCAACACTTGAACCTGTTCATAGAATTCTTTCTGCCTTTGTCACCCAAATCTCAGCCTTTAGCATTCACATTACTCTATATATACTATTATATTTTCATGGTAAAGGCTTTACTTCGCTTAATTATCTCACATAATATCGAATCTATGAGATTTTGAAAGTATTTATTTTGAGAACAATACCTTACCATCAGTTTGAGCAAACAGTTACAGCCAGTTTCAACGGAAAAAGGTAGAGAATCCTGTCCGTTTTTGGCTGGTTTGAACATTATAGGGTTAAAGAATTAGCTTTCTAATTTCCCTTTTTTTTAAACCAATGAACCCCACCCATCCTGTAAACACCTGACTTACAGACATTGTTAGTTTAAGAGATAAACAAGGATTGGTATTCCAATTTGAACCTATTTACAGTATTCTTTCTGCCTTTGTTAATATAAATTATAGCTTTAAAGAATTAGCTTTTAATGAATTCCCTTTTCTTGAAATCCATCAACCAATGACCTCCACCAGAAAAGATATAAATACCACCACATTTACTTGGACAGTCAGCTTCCTGATGATTTCTCACGAATGAAACAGTTCTAGTCCTGTAGAAGCTTTCCTACATTAAAACATTTATACTCTGCTTTGTATTGAGTACCTTATTTACTGTGGTTACCCCCAATTGAACCCGGAATAACTTATATATATATATATATAAGGGGGGGGGGGGCTCACGTGTATCCGTGTGTATGTGTTTGTGCTGTTCGTTTATGTCATGTAACTCAGAATTGTGTTGCTTGAACCAGGAGTCTCGAATCTAGGACGCACTTGCCTTTCATGATTCGAGGGAGATAACCTTTGCTATTGATTTTATTTTTCTAAAAAACATCACCAACATTCAATTGCGGAGAATGCAACTTAGTAATGTTCTTACTGTCCTCAGAGCAAGAAAAGTAAAAAAAAAAAAAAATAGGTTTATCAGCTTATTGAAATGTAAGTCGAATTTATCTCAAATAAAATAAATTCGACTTACATTTCAATAAGCTGATAAACCTATTTTTTTTTTTATTTTTTTTTTTACTTTTCTTGCTCTGAGGACAGTAAGAACATTACTAAGTTGCATTCTCCGCAACACAGTCCATCCTCACTCCGATCCTTTAAAATTCTGTAATGCATCTTTCTAATGTTTGCATCTAAGTGGGCTATCTAATTTCCTTTAATGTCAGTGTCGACCCTGAATGTTATGTTACTCTTCTTAGTCAATTAAGCGATAAAATGAACAAGAAAACAAATTAACACATTTCCCGTAACAAATGTTAAATGCTTTGATGAAATATGATTCAGGCAGTTCCATCTTAGTTAGAGCTAGTTTTAAGATTTTAAATATTATTACTCAGCATAGAAATCCAATCAGTAAGCTGAAGATGCATGGATAGCATGTACGCATGTATTAGAAGTGTATTAGGAATTTTTCATTGAGTAGAAGCACATTAGAATATAGAATACTATAGATGATGCATAGATAGCATGTATTCTATATTGAGTGTATTAGGAATTTTTCAGTGACTAGAAGCACATTAGAAGATAGAATACTATAGATGATAAACTAACAAAATTCTATTTACTTTGTTTCTTATATTATCTGCCCAATTTTTCGGGAGTGATAACTGAATTTAATAACTTTAAGTGAGCACTCTAATCAATTATGTAATCCTCAAATTGACCTTTCAAAATTGTTTCAGTTAACTGACGGTACACCAAGTCTGACTGGTAGAGAAACAGATTTTATAAATTTGTTTCCAAAACATGTCGTCCCAGTTGTAGCCTTTTATTGTTCTGTACACTAAGAAACTAACTTTACAAAAGCTGGTCTTATGAAACTTGAAATTGAGATTAAAGTCGTAACTAGCATAGTTAATTTTCTATCTGCTCGCCCTTTGAAAAAAGAGACGATTTCAAAATGTAGAAATGTACAAACCCATTAGATATCTTAGTTTAAATTATGTCTTTAAACGAATAGTTGAGTATTTGGATGACATACATCTTTAGTTTTTTGTTCTTGATTTTGTGTTGTACTTTGTTTGTTCGTTGACTAAAAAAATGCTTTGTTTGTTTTTTGACTAACAAAAATGTTTCCGATCAAGAAGTATTGACGTTGTTGACTTTATAGACTAATGTTTTTTTTTTTTTTTTTTTACAGGGTTTTTCTGTTTTGATTTTTTTCTAATTTTAATGATTAGAACACCAATTTACAGACATATTGATTTTATGTTTGATCACAAAAAACCTTTTGGAATTAAGATAAATGTTTTTCAATAAAATGACAAACACGCCTTCAAATATTTCCCAAATTTAAAAACATGTGACTGATCTCCAAATTTATAGGAGAACAAACATTTAAAGCAAGCCAGAGAAACTATGAATATCGTTGTGTCTGCCGTTAAAGGTTTGTCTTTCAGATTAACAAAGTTGACGTCATTTAAAGAAACTACAAATATCATTAAATTTGCCAATAGTGAAGCTTTAGACAACCTGAATTTGGAAATGTTGTCATTGATTGAATTCGATAATTTAGAGATTAAACAAATTAACACAATTCCCGAGAAATCATCATTTGTAACAAATGTTAAATTTTAGAAAACACTTCAATATAGATGCTAAAGGTTTGTTGAATTGATAAGTGTTTAATGACAGAAAGTGCAGGAAAAAAGATGCTGAAAATCAAAATTTACATTCTTGAAACTATTGCTTGCAGTGGAAATATGTAAATCAGTAATTGTTTTTAATAACTTTTTTCAAGTCATATTATAGGAGTAACCATAATTATGATTTATATATTACATTTATAACTCATAAAACAACCAAATATGAAGTAAAGATGGGATGACAACAAATGTGTCATTGAGTCACTGAGAGTAAAATGTTCCTACTTTCCTTGTTATAATTATTCGCGTTTTTTATTTCTACTTATTTCAATTTTCTTTAGATATTAATCACTAATCTTTATTTCTTATTAAGATGCGAGAGAGGGTAGTGAATTGAAAGAGTCAGTAGAACAGCGGATAAAGGCTTAGCAAAAATTATTCCGGTTCTTTACGTTGTTCTGATTTCAAATCCTTCCTTGATCGATTAAATAAATTGTCAGTCCAATACTGGGGTAGATTTAACCAAAGTTCTCTTTCCCAAAACTATGAGCCTTGTGTCTAAATTAGAACTAAATATTAATATGCAATTTATATGAATAAGGTATTTTTCTATTCAATTATCTAAATATATTGAAATTAATCATTTTTATATGTATAAATTATCTTTATAATAGTTCGAAATTATTCTGACAAATTTGATATTTATAAATAATTATTGCGGTCAATTGACATTATCAACACTTGGGAACGATGCCAAACAAAACCTTTTTCGTGCCACACGAAATATCTGATTTAGATGCTGTAATAGATTTGCAGGTAATTTAAAGCGTAGCTTAATTTGTTCTTCTCTTGTACTCTGCCTAGGATATCTTACGAGTCTGGGAGCAACTAGCAAGCAGACTGGGACAACGGTTGTCTTGGTAAGGCTTTCCAAAGTAGAAATATCCTGATGGAAACGACCATCATATTCGTCGCTTGCCGCAACCTACTGAACGTTCATAAAATGAACTTTTGATAACAGATCGCGTCACATTGTTTGATATGACATACGAAAGATCACTAATATATCAGAATAGTTTCAGCGTTGTGATTCCTTCACAGGTTTGCACAGAAACATGTAAAACTGTGTAACCCTGTATTCGTAACTTCATTTAACTCTCCTTTAAACTGCTCATCTCTTAAAAATTCTCTCATCTGAGGGTGTACAAAACATCTTTCAGCATAGCATATATGGTAAATTGTATCTCGAGTAATTGATTTCAGTTTCTGCCTTTTCCAACATTTTAACAAGGTTTTCCATAAATTGAACATTGATGTGCAAAGGAGGCAGGAACAATTTCTCAGATTCAACAAGTCACCAGTTTAGTTTTCTTGTCTGGATTAAACGTGGTAGGTTTTTGCCAATACATCCTGAAGTTGTTTTGCTTGTTCCTATTTCCTCCCATAAAATACAATATGTGCTGTAACTGAACTGATAGTGTACCTCTTTTCTAAAAGCAACTTCATGTTATCGTACAACTCGCATGTGTCATAGATGCAGGAGGTAATGTATTTCTGTTTTAAAGAAAGATTGCATTCAAACTGACTTTTGAGGATTCAGTGAAAAATCGCCACAAATCTTTCTTATGTTTAGGACTTAAAGCCTCTGTTATACAATACAAGTCCATTTTCATGGGAGAATTATTTTTGCATTCATCATAGTGATTGCGTAAATAAAATAAAAACTTTTATATCACATTGTAGATAATTCCAGCCCGTCAAAGAAAATTGACAGCCTGCGGCTTGGAGGAATTCAGACGATTAACTAAATCTTCCAGATATGCTCTTTTCCCACATGAGAGGCTCTAGTTTTATTTGATCCTTAATCACATAAAGTAACACGGTCGGGGAGACTGGTACTGAAAGTTAACCACTGTGGGGAAATGGTCTCTTTACAGACCAGAATATTTGATTAAGTTCTTAGTTATTGAAATTAACTCTATTTGACTCACAAGGGACAAATAACAGTCAGCTGTGTGATCTTGCCGTTCCCTGCAAATCATTGCAATAGCGTTTAGTTTGTGATGTGCATCATTTAGATATACTATTAGTAGTCTTATTCATGCCAAGCAGCAAATGTAACAAGTTCAAACCTTGTGTTGATCATCTACTTTACATGCAATATAATGTCCGTAGTATTTTTAAATATGGATGTAAAATTAAGTTCGGGATATTTTAAAACCATATCACTAAATAGATAAGAGGAGAAAGTAGGTTCAAATAGATCTGTGGAATGTGAAAACAAATTTGATTGGAGCAGTATACACTAATTTTAAGTACTGTGACATTTAATACAGACTAGCCTCATTTACAAACATGGCACATGTCACGTCTGAAAAGGTCTTAAGACTGTTTCTGCTTGCATTGTTTGCAGAACTTTCTTTCCAAAGAAATGAATTGCACTAATTCGACGTAAACAGTAATGTTAAATCTATATTAATGTTAAAATCTGTATTTATAGTTTTGTTTATTATCACAATGTATTGTTTTCATATGGTGATGATTCTAAAATAGAAAAGCTTGACATAGTGTCACAAGCCTGATAAAAAACACTGATTTCCTATTTAGATTCAGCATATATAAGCCCACTGATAACACAAATTGTTGCACATGTAATTGTTTAAACATACTTCCCAAAATACTTTCATTTATTACAATTTCTATTTTAAGTTTATATTAATAGTAAACACCAAGATTCTTCGTCTTTCCTAAAATAAATCCATTATCATCGTTATTTATTCCTTCATTTTATTATTCGTGAATTACTTGTTGTGTATTAAATATGCAATACCTAACGATCTCTCGTTTAAACAATTCAGAAGTTATTGATTCTCTAAATATGCTTCTATAAAAATGCTTTCAAGCATATTGTTCTCTGTACTCCATGAAATAATTCATAAAAGGTAAATATAATAAAATTGATTATCTGTTGCTCCAAATTCCCCACATGAGGGAGTATGTCTACATTGTCTCCAAAGAAGGCATATGATCTTTAAAAAAAAATGCCACTACTGTCATAAAAACATCCATAAAAACATTAGCCTAATGAGCGGTCGACACTTTTATTGGGGTAACACATTTGGGTCTGATGTATAAGCCTGTATAGGCTGTATTGAAAGAAAAGGGATTTTAATGTCGGTACATTACTCACATTTGAAGGCTTTTATGTATTTAAGTGATTGCTATCTTGACCAAACAAAAGACATTATCCAATCAAGTGATCGACTGATAAGAGCGACTGTCCTGTATTTCGTCCGTTTCTTCATTGTCACTTTCTGACTCTTTTTCCTTGAATTAATATTTGCATGCTATTTGCATGCATGACATTGCACTCAATGCTCCTGTGGGAGCCCCTACATGGACTCACTGGAAGAGGAAGATGAAGGTTAACGTATGTTGATGCCCTAAAGACAGACACTGGTCTCTTGGAGACGCAGGACATGGCAGCGATAATGAGGGACAGAGAGCGCTGGAGAGAACTCGTCCATGGATCTCGGGAATTTTACCCGCCCTAGATAGATGCTAATTTTGGTTTCACATGCAATTCAATTTTACCTTCAGTTACTATTTCGAGTGAAACAGTGTAAAATAAGATTCAATAATGAAGGTACAATTAAAACATAAACAAAGGAATAATCTGCTTTCATCAAATCGGACTGAGGAAACAACGTTTCCATTTGTCTTTCCAATTGCTAATACTATCTATCGGTCGCAACTCCAAGTAGAAGGAGTAACGTGAAATAAAACATAAACAAAAACACGTAATATTAGAATATTACCAGTAAGCTACATATTAAATCTTCCAGTGAGAACTGATTTGGTTGAATGTACCTTACCAATATTGTAACGCAATTGAAAAAACATGGTAAAATCAGTGGTAAAAAAATAGGTAAACCATAATTAAAAGTAATTGGATTATACTGCTATGACAATTCATGAAATCACTTTAAACATTACGCGCCAACCTAAAATAAACAACATATCCAATAAATCGTAAGAAACCACCTTATAGGATATAGTAGTTGGTACGCTAATTCTGAAATGAAAATAAAACTTAGGATTTTTACGTTTTTAGATTGACCAAGAGATAAACAAGCCAACAATTTAAACAACAACATTAAACAACAACATTAAGAACGAATGTGTCTTTAAACTGAAAGATAGTGAAATAACATACATATTTTTGTTTACTGATTCAATAGTAGGTGATTGAAGCAATCAATTAAAAATCAATAGCCTTACACAGAAAGATCTCTTCAGAATACTTATAGACAGTGAAACGCTGAAATGGGGAAAACTACATTTCATTAATTCTCAACAGTGGTAGTATTATAAATTCAATTTAAAACTTATAGTGAAACATAACAATGTCTTTTGTTTTGTTGATCCGATTATTCCAATTTCTAGTTATTTAAATGAATAACTCTTGTAAACTTTCTTTATAAAAATAAATAATAAAACGTTCTGAAATTTTCTTGACAAATCAATAATACTGAATTTTGTGATTAATGTAGAAGAGAATATCTATGTTTTGTTTTATAAATCAAAAGAATATTAAAAGATAAAATAAATAAGATTTAGAAGAGAAAGAAGCAAAACTAAAAACAAATTGTTCCACTTATATAGAATCGGAAGTGAATATTATATCGCATCCATATAATGTTCTTGTTGTTTTTAGCGTTTTCTTTTTTAACTTAAATTTCTGATCCTATACATCATAGCTAGAAAAGATATATGACGTACATTACAACAAGTATAAAACAATATAGCACATTTCAATGCTCGCTCACATGGCAAACATGCAGGATATGATGAATAATATATGCACTACGCGCACACAAAATGAACACATATTTATTTATATATATATACACACACACACACACATATATATATATATATATATATATATATATATATATATATATATATATATATATATATATATATATATATATATATATATATATATATGTATACATTTATACATATATATATATATGGTGTAAATGTATATATATATATATATACATTTACACCATATACACATTCTTTATGCATACATGCATATTCACATATATATATATGTAAACTGTAAACCTACACATCAAATGCATAATATGTATGCATGTGTAATTATAGATATGTATACGTATTTACATTTATATATATATATATATATATATATATATATATATATATATATATATATATATATATATATATGTGTGTGTGTGTGTGTGTGTGTGTATATGTGTGTGTGTGAGTGCATGCATACATATAATGAAGGATATATATATATATAAATAAATATATATTTAAAAATATATACATTCTTCACGCTACATGCATATTCACATACATATGTAAAATGTAAATGAACACATCCAATGCATGATATATATAGATGTGTGTGTGTGTGTGTGTGTGTGTGTCTGTGTCTGTGTGTGTGTGTGTGTGTGTGCGCGCGCGCGCGCGCGTGTGTGTGTGTGTGTGTGTGTGTGTGTGTGTGCTTGTGCGTGCCTATGTGTGTGCTTAACAAACACTCTCTAATAACTTATGCAAAAACACCACCATGCATATACACACATACGAGTATATATCTAAAATCTACACTTGTGATCATACTTCTATGTATGTATACATCCAAATATTATAAAAACGCTTATATATATATATATATATATATATATATGCGTCTATGTGGGTGTATGAGTGGGTTACATTTTGTCATTATCTGCATATGTGTATCCATATATATAGAACGATGAAGAAGAAAAAGTAAATTAAGAAATTAGATACAAGTTTATTCATATGTATGGCATATATTCGAAGTATGTCTATTTGAAATATGTGTATTTATGAAAATAATAATGGAAACAAATCTGAAGGAACCATAAACGAATAGAAATAGAAAACAAGAAAGTTGAAACAAAGTAATATTCATTGAAAGTGAATGTAAAATTATGAAAAATATAGAAACTAAGAAAAAGTCTCCAGTGGAAACTTTAATGAAACGAGAGATGACACAGCTCCCATGAACAAAAGCAATATGTTATCAAGCATTAACCATTTCAAAATGCTATAGAATTCACTATTTCATTTCTCTACTTCCTATCAGTACTAACGTCTACAATATCACAAAATAATCGGTTTGTCCTAGAGATGTTGCATTGTATGAGGTACTTTATTTTAGTAATATTGTTGCGTGGGATTTCCATCGCTTTCAACGACGAATGATGAGTGTTTTACTTGTTGAAACAATGGTACAGCTTGTTCGAGAAACAAACGTGCGTGTAGATGAGGATTCCACACACAAAATTCTGGGAGAGTTAGCTTGAAACAGTGTGTGACCAGTGGATCTTTGATTTTCATGTAAATCTGTTTTATCAACTGAGTGGGATAAAGCAGAGTAAAAAAATTAGTTTTCTCACAGACGCAGCCGGAACCCCAAACCATTAAGATAATTGTGTAGAAGACTACGTAACGTCTTGCATTGAATGTTGAAACTATAATAATGTTTCTACGTTTAACACAAGGCCAGCAAAAAAAAAAAATATATATATATATATATTTTTTTTTTTCAACTGGTCATTAAATCAACATCGGGAATCCCTCAACCTTTCTTTCCCGTTCTCTCTATAGTCGCATCACCACCATTAAAATAAATTAGTCAATCTACCCAATCTGAATCACCTATATATCATCACTATCCCTTTCACTTGTATTCTCTATTTATCTATTCTCCTATCCTTTTGTCTCGTCCTCGAATCCTTACTCTTTACTCTCTATCTCTTGTTCTTTATGTTCTTTATCTCTCTTACTGTTTATTTTAATCCTTTAATATATTTTCTATTTTTTCTTTTTTGCATTTTTATTTCGCTAATTCATAAACTCAATACACTATAATATACGCTGTCCACTCACCAAAATGTTGCCTATCATATACCATATGTCTTCTCATGTTATTGTTATCATTACTATCATCACTAATTTACATACCCACTTACTCACCATTATAACTTCATTACTACACTGGGATAATTGATGGCCTTGTGCCAACAGTAGAAACAATTATAACTTCATATACCATCACCACTACTACTATTATCAATAACCTTATTTTTTATCTTTTTATTATTTTTTTTATTTTTCTAATATTTTTATTTTTTATTTTTCATCAATTCATTATTTTCTATTATTGGTGTTATTGTTTTCATTTACTTGATTCTCTGATGTATCTATAAATACCAGTGCCTTGTGTTACATCATTCAGTATTCCTATGATTTGATCGGAGACGCACACTGTATTTAAGGTCAAGTGACGCAATTTCTAGTGATTAGCGGCCTTTAAATTCACCTGATCAATGAAACAAGTGTTAATACTGTAAATAAAACCCTTTTATGCAGCGCACCATGTTATTCTTCACTTTTTCACTATATATAGAGAGAGAAATGTGGCCCAGCACATAGCTAGCATCAATAGGGGTAGACTTAAAAACCACACACATCCAGAAGCTGGCAATATAAGCACCCAGCAGAACCATGTGGAGGGAAAGAAGGGTGGACCCAGTGCCCACCCTGGAAACCCAAATAGACCCAGGGACCCTCCACCGGGCCCGGGGGAAGACCACCATATAACACGTAATGGGAACCCCACACTAAGAACGCTGAGGTCGACCACCTCCTGCAACTGCAGAAACCCCGAATTACGCCCCCTTAGGAAGAACTTAATATACGGATGTAGAGTAAAAAACCCCAACTCTGAACACCTTTACATAGGAGCCACATCAACGAGCTTTAAAGACCGATGGTATAACCATCGCCATTCCTTCAATAGGGAGGACAAAAGGAAAAGTACGGCTCTTTCCGAATTGATCTGGAAGCTCAAGTTGGACAATATCCCGTACTCTCTGGCCTGGTCCATAAACAGGAAAGTAGCACCTGATAAAGGGGGATCTGGCATCTGCAAACTATGTCTGAGCGAGCCCCTCGAGATACTCAGAGGTGGAAGCAGCCTAATAAACCTCAGGACTGACTTCTTCGGGACATGTAGACACCTCAGGGCCGGGACGTTCCTCAAGCTATATGGACGGTAACAGCACATTGGGATGGGAATTTCCCTCAGGTTATAGGGACTTCTACAGAGCATGTAGACACCTCAAGGCCGGGACCTTCCTCAAGCTATATGGACAGTAACAACACATTAGGATGGGAATTCTCCTCAAGCTATAGGGACTCCTCCGGGACATGCATACACCTCAGGGCCGGGACCTTCCTCAAGCTATATGGACAATAACAACACAATGGGATGGGAACTTCCCTCTAGCTATAAGGACAGCAGCCCCACCACACCAAGCCCGCGGTAAACCACCCCCTGCACAGTCACCACCTCTACCCCTGCCTCGATCGGCTCCTGTGACAACACATACTTATGCATATGTCCATACATAGATACTGTTATTTAAGATTTACATGCACAGATACTTACATGTGTGTGTGTGGGTGTGTATGTGTGCGTGTGCATGTGGGTGTGGGTGTGTGTGTGCGTGAGTGTATGTGGGTGTGTGTGGGGCGGGTTTATAATGTGGCGGGTGGGCATAGGAGAGGGACATGGCCCTGTGCCTGTGCGTGTTTGCTTGGAACGATGTGAGTTGACATACACGCATATGTGCTCTATGCCGAAATAGGAACAGTAGTCCTCTGCATTTCAGGATTTTAACACTCGGGTTCTGGTGTCTTACACTCCACCCTTGTCTCATTTTCTCTTAAAACGCACCACGCCATGATAGTATAAAGATTGTGATCTTTTGCACTTCTTGATTCTGACACAGCCTTTCTACTTCGGTCAATATCTTCCAAATGTCTCAAACTTTGAGATTGGTTATAACACACACGCATTTTATTTTATTATTTTATTTCATTCTTTTATTATTTTATCATTTTTACTATTTTATTATATTTTGTTTATTTTTTTATTTTTATTTTACGTTTTTATTTTTTTTTGTTTTACTTTTTTTATTTTCTTCATTTTATTGCCTTATATTATTTCTCCATTTTACTTTCTCTTATTTCTTCATCTGCTTGGCACCCTCCACCCTCCACCACCACCACCACGAGAAATGGTGGCAGGATAGATGCCAACACACACACGCAAATTCTTCTAAAAATAGCAGCAGCCGAACTAAAGCTGACACCAACACCAACACCAACACCAACACCAACACCAACAAAAATTTCTATAGACTGAGGAATGTTCTCACAACTGACCAATGGGAGGAGAGGGTGTCCTTTGACGCCGAAATTCGTTTGTTCGAATTCATATGATTCCAGTTCCTCAGAGAAATAATAACTCAACCAGGATCTGAGCATATCGGACTATTCACGGAGTTAAACACCTCAACAACATGTGTACACGTTTCTACCACACCAATTCGGACTGCCTGAAGAGGTCACAGCCAAAGATGGCTGACACCGAAATATATATAGCAGTACACGTTTAATAAACGAAGCCAAATTTTAAATATTTGACTTATTTATTTTATTTTATATATATATATATATATATATATATATATATATTTATATATATAACGAGGGAGTTGTGGTAAGCAACTAGATGAACCATAACGCACCAGAGTACTCAATACTTAGGGTAGTAGAAATAGTCCACAAATAGTCTAGAAATAGCCGTCGAAATGGCTTGAGCTCTGCCGTCAGGGTCATACTTTTTCCTATATATATATATATATATATATATATATATATATATATATATATATATATATATTAATATTAAAATAACAGATTAAAGTTTAAGCATAAAATCGCTGCTTTCACACTTAACAGGATCTTCTGAAACTATAAAAAAAAAAACAATCTGTAAACGCAGAAATAAATATTTCGAAAACCGTTGCAATCGAAGGAAAACAGGAAGACGATACTTTGGTTCGTGAAGAAGTTCCCTGGCAATGACCGGAAAAAAATGAAGATAATACGTCATTATGTGGAGCGGAGAGAACAATTACACGCAAAGACAAAACCACATTTATGGAATAAATGGAGTCACTACGTTAATATTTTGCTCTATGGTTATTATATATTTGATATATATTTATCCTTATCGAGCCCTATTTGGATTTTAGTCTTCACATTTATTATTATAGATTTATATGCAAATATATATATATATATATATATATATATATATATATATATATATATATAGGAACCAGTAAGACCCCGACAGCTGAGCTCAAGCCGTTTTGACGGCTTGAGCTCAGCTGTCGGGGTCTTACTGGTTCCTATTACCCACTCTACTACCTCAAGTATTGAGTACTTTGGTGCGTTATGGTCCACCTGGTTCCTTACCACATTTCCTTCGTTATATATATATATATATATATATATATATATATATATATATATATATATATATATATATATATATATATATATATATATATATATATATATATATATATAGATAGATAGATAGATAGATAGATAGATAGATAGATAGATAGATAGATAGATAGATAGATAGATAGATAGATAGATAGATAGATAGATAGATAGGTAATAATAAATGTGAAGACTAAAATCCAAAGAGGGCTCGATAAGGATAAATATATATCAAATACATATATATATATAACATATGTATATATTTATTTATATATACATATATATATGTACATATATATATAGATATAAAGGATAGCAAAACAT
Source organism: Eledone cirrhosa (assembly GCA_964016885.1). Taxonomy (NCBI): domain Eukaryota; kingdom Metazoa; phylum Mollusca; class Cephalopoda; order Octopoda; family Eledonidae; genus Eledone; species Eledone cirrhosa. Next base: position 359,717,892 of record OZ024743.1, on the reverse strand, counting down.
CGTTATATATATATATTTATATATATATATATATATATATAGAGAGAGAGAGAGAGAGAGAGAGAGAGAGAGAGAGAGGGAGAGAGAGAGAGAGAGAGAGAGAGAGAGAGAGAGAGAGAGAAGAGAGAGAGAGAGAGAGAGAGAGAGAGAGATTGAGAAAGAGATACATTATATAGACATAGAAGTACTTACGTTTCTTGCAAAGGGGCCATGCCCAAGAAACAAAAAAAAACGTGCTATTGTAGACAAAGAAGGATATACTCAAACAATTATAGCACTACATAATAACTTAAGCGTCTTACTGAGAATTCACGGCTCATATTTTTAGAATTAGAAATCTGATCTTATATCAATGTGAACATTTATTACAAACCTCAAACAATGTTGAATTTATTTTTTTCTGGGTGTTGTTTCTCTTATGCTTTCCTGATATTTCTTGTCATCGTATTTGTAATTTTAATTGATTAAACATTTTTTCATGCATCGCAAATACGTTAGCTTGTATGTATTACAAGATTGCCTGGCCAATCTATTTCAAGATTTCGGAATGAAATATGACTTTGTATCTTTCTCTTACGTTTACATTAATCTAAACATGTGTATCTTTTTTTCCGTTCACTAAATGAATAACGATCAAATATATCTGTATCCAATACTGCACCGGAGATTGAAACTAGTAGAAAAAGTAAAAGAATGATATATTTATACTATGCTTTCAATACGATGTTTTCAGTCACATTGACTGACGTTGTATAACCATTATCTCAACTGGAATTTAATATTTAATTTTGATTCAAATTTAATGTTGCCTGTTCTCTGTATGCAGAATTGTTTAAGAATAAAAAAGGCTTTCTTTTGTGTCACGAGAATACGTGCCTAACTGAGAATCTCTTCATCGTAAGGCAATTTTACAGAGTTGTAAATTTCTTTCAATCGTAACGTGGTATTTTTTCAACGAATTACAATTTCTTTCCGCAATATCAGTTTGTTTTTTCTTATCAATTTTCTTACTACATTGAATGACATTCGATTGAAACACACATAAGAGATGAATCAAATCCATATATTTATTTTGATATGCATTGTACTTCCGTGTCGAATACTCCAGCCGTTATACATATATCTTCTATGTGCCAACACATGCATGGCTACAGAGATATATTCTTTCATGTGTAATCTCACTGCGTCAATCAGTCCCTAATTTAATATAGATACCCTCACATACATACACATAAATATGTGTGTGTATATATATATATATGTGTCTGTCTGTGTGTGTGTGGGTATGCATGTCTCTGTGTGTGTATGTATATATATATATGTGTGTGTGTATGTGTGTATGTGTGTATGTGTGGGTATGCGTGTCTGTGTGTGTGTATGTATATATATATATATATATATATATATATATGTGTGTGTGTGTGTGTGTGTGTGTGTGTGTGTTTATGAGTAATGAGGGAGCTTCTGCGTGGTCACTTGACCTCTTAAGAATTGCAATCAAATATTCCTCAAGTTACACCCTAACATCTTAAACACGGAAAGAACACATTAGAAATTGTAGTCATCGGTGCTTCTAAAATAACGAGATTCTCACGAATGCAAAGCCTTTGATCATAAGTCTGTTCGAACAGGATTGACGTGAAGCTAAGCAACAACAGCAGCAGCAACTACCTAATAGTGATAATTATGGTAACTATTGATTTCAACATCTATGATGAAGAAATCTTAATCAGCTTTTTTAAAACGTTATGAAAGAGAAATGAAGGTCATCTAACTAATATCATTTCTCACTCACAACTTAATTATTTCTGGTTAGCTCCTTGCATCAATACAACTTTATTGTTTTTCCTGCAGATTTCGCCTTTGAATTACTTATTCCTTATCAAAGTTTATACTCTGCAACTCTAATATATAAAATCAATAACTTGGTTGATTTTTTTCCTTAATAACATTCATCCATGATGAATGGCACATAATTCTAACAGAATAGCATGTTCTTCGTCAACCATACAATATAACATTGGAAACAGCTGAACTTGTAGGTTGACATGAATATCTAATATACATTTTACTTTTAGCATGTTAATATGTTTTGCATGTATTTGCCATTAATGTAGCATTACAATGGCTATAACTACACATACGTAAACATTCATATATATATGTGTGTGTGTGTGTGTGTGTGTGTGTGTGTGTGTGTGTGTGTGTGTGTGTGTGTGTGTGTGTGTGTGTGTGTGTGTGTGTGTGTGTGTGTGTGTATATATATATTTATTAAAATAGCAGATTAAAGTTTAATCAAAGAATCGCTGCTTTCACCCTTAACGGGATCTGAAACTTTCAGAAGATCCCGTTAAGGGTGAAAGCAGCGATTCTTTGCTTAAACTTTAATCTGTTATTTTAATAAATATTTGCTCTACGGTTCTTATATATTTGATATATATTTATCCTTATCGAGCCCTCTTTCGATTTTACTCTTCAAATTTATTACTATATATATATATATATATTAGAAAGTGAGGTTTTTTTTACAAAATGAAAAATAACCGAGGTGTCCTACACGAGTGGAAGTATAAAGAAAAAGAGATGAAATCGAAAATGCAACTGAAGTCTTATTTTTTTTTTTTTTAAATATATATATTTATTTGGTTCCTTTACCGGTTTCGCAGTTCTTCTGCTTTTCAAAAGGTGAGTTGAGATGGAGGGTCTGTGGTTTTTCTCACATCTGGTTGGTCTCTAAATGTTACTTGTTTTATATGGAAAAAGTGGCTCGAAAGCCAGGTTTTTCGAGAAATAATTTGATTGGTTTGTCAATAATTATAATAAATTTCGCGCCAGTTCGCGTTACAATAGTTCTTCAAATAAGAGAGGGGGGGTTGTCACAGGTTGTTTTTTTCATATATGAGTGTTTGAATTTCTTTTTACTTGAAAAAATGAGGCTCACGAAGGCTTTTTTTTGGTTGGTTTGAAAAGCAGAAGAACTGCGAAACCGGTAAAGGAACCAAATAAATATATATATTTTTTAAAAAAATAAGACTTCAGTTGCATTTTCGATTTCATCTCTTTTTCTTTATATATATATATATATATATATATATATATATATATATATATATATATATATATAGCGATGATTTTGTTTTACAAGGGTTTTTTATATGAAATCGTGTGTTGAAACAAATAAGAAATAAAAATAAAAAATAGAATAGACATTAAATTACAACGGGAGGAAACATAATAGAACCACTGATGATGTCACAAGTGTGTGACGACAGAACTTTGATAGATTATATATATATATTTATATCGAAATGTTTAACTGTTTGTCAATGATAAACATTGAATACCAGCTAAATTAACAATAGAGATATAAAATATAAGGAAGCGAAAACCAATCCAAACCAAACAGTGAATGTGTTTTATTTCTGGCAATATATATGTGTGTGTGTGTGTGTGTGGTGTGTGTGTGTGTGTGTGTGTGTGTGTGTATGTGTGTGTGTGTGTGTGTGTGTGTGTGTGTGTGTGTGTGTGTGTGTGTGTGTGTGTGTGTGTGTGTGTGTGTGTGTGTGTGTGTGTGTGTTTTGCGATGTGTTTGATATGAAATCGTGTGTTGAAACAAATATTGTTATATTTGGGGAGGCTCATATTGTTATAATATTGCCAGAAATAATAATAGAGCTGACACCCTGTTTGGTTTGGATTGGTTTTCGCTTCTGTATCTTTTATGTCTCCATAGTCAATTTTTCTGGCAATCAATGTTTATTATTGATTGACCAACGGTTAAAAATACAGATATAAATATATATATATATTGTCTATCAAAGTTCTGTGACAGCAGCAGTGGTACTATTATGTTTCCTCCCGTTGTATTGTAATGTCTACGCCATATGTATTTTATTTATTTATTCTTGTCTCTGTCTCTGTTTGCGCATGCGTTTGCGTGTGTGTGTTCGTGTTTAAGTCTGTGTGTTTTTGTATTCTATCTTTGTTCACTAGTGTGTGTTTATGTGTGTTTGTTATTATTGTACTTGTGTATATATTTATATATTTATATTTCCATTAGGTCAGTATGTGTGTTTGGGTATGGTTGTTGTTGTTGTTCCATTCATTTTACTGTTCAACTTCGGTTTTCTTAGTTCTACCTCAGTTCCTTCCCTGATTTGCCTACCTGTTGAGTCATTTCTGTGTTTAGATATTATTTTAATCTCTATGATGTCTATATTACAGTCATGTCTTTGTCTGGCGTATTCATATACATATATATATATATATATATATATATATATATGTGTGTATATAAACACGCCAGACAAAGACATGACTGTAATATAGACATTATATATATATATATATAAACACGCCAGACAAAGACATGACTGTAATATAGACATCATAGAGATTAAAATAATATCTAAACACAGAAATGACTCAACAGGTAGGCAAATCAGAGAAGGAACTGAGGTAGAACTAAGAAAACCGAAGTTGAACAGTAAAATGAATGGAACAACAACAATAACCATACCCAAACACACAATACTGACCTAATGGAAATATAAATATATAAATATATAAATATATACACATATATATATATATGTAGGAGGTGAGTTTTATTGTAGTACAATAAAGCAATGCTAATATCGGATAAGTAGCACTCAACAGTTTATAGGACTTGAGTATAAATAATATAAAATCAAAAGATGGTTAAAAGAGTTACATGTATTTTATTATGCGCATTTCAAAAACATATATCATCATGGGCTGATATTTGCGTTCTCATCAGATAAATATATGTTGATTTAACACTTCACTGCTCGCAAGTGTTTTTTAAGCTTCATATCATGTCTCCCTATTTTATCTGATGAGAACGCAAATATGATCCCATGATGATATTTGTTTTTGAAATGCGCATAATAAAATACATGGAACTCTTTTAACCATCTTTTGATTTTATATATATATATATATATATATATATATATATATATATATATACATCTGTTTATGTGTGTCAGAGTATGTATGTGTGTGTGTGTAAGCATGTATTTATCCCTCCCATGCAATCAATTCGTGAAGTCATTGCTTAATTGCTTCAGATCAATACTATATTGATCTTTCTTGAAACGTTGGTACTTAACCCAACACCTGATGAACTAGATCACACCAAATTATATCCTATGCCCAGAAATATTATTAAACACCAAATATCCGATCTTTCATACGTGTGTTTGCTACTCTTTAATATTCTCAAGTTGATCATTCCGATTCTGAATGTTACTTTAAATGTTATTTTTCTCATAATTTTATATAAGCAGAAGAGATAGAATTCAAAACCTACACTGCAGGAAATAGAAAACACAAGAAAATAAATTAAATAGGATAAAGCCTCGATTTGGATTCCTTATCGTCTGCTCTAATTCAAATTCATATGAGATCATTTCTTCCCCACGGAGCATCAAAAGTAGAGGGAAGCTAGAATATTCAGTATATTCACATGCCTTCAGTAAGAACATCAGTGATTTGAAGAAAGAGGAAAGCGGAAATCAAATCGAGATTGCTAATTTAAATCGTTCATAACCAACCGCTGACACGATGTATGCCACATTTTGCTATTCTATAAATAACGTATATATCAATAATTGAAGCCATCAGTAATGTCTTACATGATGCATTATAAGGCAGATGATCTGTCAAGAAAACGAGATACAGCGGGTTAGGTGGGAGGAACGAAAGAATAGGTTTTGCTCGTGATATTTTTACAGTCTTATGCAAACCATCCATGTGTGTAGGTATGCAATTAAACGTATGTATGTAGGTAGGTAAGTAGGTAAGTAGGTAAGCAATCATGTAAGCAGGTAAGCGATCATGTATGTATGTATGAATGTATGTATGTATGTATGCATAAATGTATATATGTATGTAATGATGAATGTATGTATGCATACATTATATATTTATGTATGTATTTATTTATTGATGCATGTAGGGAAAGCGCGTAGCTTAGTAGAGTGTTCGACTTACAATCGTATGGTAGTGAGTTCGATTGCTCACTGTGCCTTATTTACTTGAATAACTTTATTTCTCGATGCTCCAGGCCATCCACCTGGCAATAATGAAGTGTATCTGTAGTTCAAAGGCTCAGTCGTGTCACGCAATGTCCCATGCTGAATTTTACTGAGAATTCTGTTAAGAGTACACGGCCACTGACACATCAATTTCACAAGCAGAGTGATCCGTTGATCAAACAGGCGAAATGTCGTCGTCGAAACCGAAAGTGGTTCATTTCTTCATCGTATTTGTATTTAGGTGCATGTGTGTGTGCATGTATGTATGTATACATGTATGCATGTATGAATGTATGTATGTATGTAGGAGAGATGACCCCTTAGCCTTTGTCAAGGCAGAATTCTAGGAGAAGGAAAACTCTGATATAACACCTGCAACCCTGGTGGTTACCAATGATGTTGACTTGTTCTTCCTTTTGGTAAATATCATCTTGGTTAAGAGAGTGGGACTGGCTTTGTGCAGTGCCTTTGCTCACTATAAAAGCTTCACGGCACAGGCATTGCTTTATATCTGGAGATCTCTCTGCACTTGTCGTCACATGGTACCATGGGCCCAGCACTATGTGTCAATAATTGTCACAAGTGTAGTGTTTGTACCAGAGTTTTCAAGTCGCTGGCTGGACTAAAATGTCACACTCGTTCAGCGCATCGGTAGGGGTTCTCCTACATGGATATAAAGTAGTGGCCGTACTCCAAAACGAGTTGGCAGCCACCATGTATGTAGGCATGTATTATGTAAGTATGTATGTAGGCATGTATTATGTAAGTATGTATGTATGCATGTATGCATGTATGTATGCATGTATGCATGCATTATGTTCATAAAGACGGAAGAACGTTTGTAGGCATCTATGTATATTTTTACTCTTCCCTTAATTTTGAGTATATGTTTTATCGGCAACCTTCTCGTCGACAAGGGTGTAATTAAAAGGATATTTTCTTTGTCCATTGTGTAATCGTTCATATTATGGATCGTAACTCTTTTACCTGTTCCAGCCATCCGGCTGAGGCCATGCTGGGGCGCCACCCTTGTTGCTACACATTCTATCTCCAGCCTGTGTTGGCTGGCCATTGGTGCAAGAGAGAGTCCGTTGCTGCTGCCCCTAGGTTACCTTCGTAGCGTGCTGTGGGCTCATCCGAGGTCGTGGGTAGCAGGATGTCGCGATGTTTCTTGAAAACATCCATGTCCACACCAGATCTCGTAAATCCCTTGGCAGCTTATTAAGAGTTGAAGGTTCCAGATATCGTTGCCATTTCAAGGAGCTGTGTTCTTTCTTCACAAATCAATCATTCTTTGGTTCAAGTGGGTTGGTATATATTCCAAAGCTTAAATAAGAAAATTTTTTTGAAACTGAACTTGTATTTGCGTACTGGATCGGCAACCCCCTCATCGATAGTCCGTAATTATATCTTCCTGTATTTTCAGCCCATCGAGTACAATTTGACATCAATATTAGAATATTCTTTTTTTTTAATCTGTCGTCCCAAACAGTAAAGGCAGTTTTGAGTTTTATGTACCACCAGTATCAAATATTAATCTCTCACACTTGTTCCCCTTATACCATGTATAAGGGGAATGTCCGAGTATTTGTCTTCTGACAAATGGTACTAAATTGAAACCATTCAATGTGGGAGTCAGACTCTGCCAAGGGTGCGCACTGTCACCTATCCTGATTATGTACATGTACAGAATTGACATGCACAGCCGAGTTGGAAATTGTATCATGACTCGCGGGTGTAATATATACTATATATCATTATAATTTTAAAGGATTGTAAATAAAACGAGTAAATCAGACAAAGTTGGAATTCCTTTTATTAATATAATCTTCTATACATAATCATACACACCCGTGTATATTTATTTATTTATATATATATATATATATATATATATATATATATATATATATATATATATGTGTGTGTGTGTGTGTGTGTGTGTGTGTGTGTGTGTGTGTGTGTGTGTGTGTGTGTGTGTGTGTGTGTGTGTGTGTATAGTGATGAAACATAAGTCAATTGTATGAACTCATAACCCTTTATTTACTACTATATATATTTCGATGATAGCCATTGAATGGCTATAACCTCATCAGGCAGTTAGTCAGTTCTTAGATATGCCAGCTCTTTGTTTATGGTGTTGATGGTATCAGAGCCTTGGCACATATCAGCTTGTTTGGAATAATTTAATGTTTTCAGCAGGAATAGTCTTAATTCTCATTGGTCAGTTTGTAGATGCTAGTAGCGTTGGTATTTGACCTCAAAGAGGCAGGTGGTGTTGTAAAGTTCAAACCGTCAGGCAAGATGACAATAGTTCCATATGACTGATTTTCACAAAAAGCATTCCTGGTCAGATATATATTCAATTGAGGTTTATAGTATGAAATTCGATACTACAGGTCATTCTTAAATTGAGGAATTTATGTGGAGTGGTACTACTGAAAATTATGGTTAGAGTAGAATACTAGAAAATTTACATATAAAAAGACTTATGTTGGTTGACTTGCACATACACTCACACCCACCCCCACATCCACACATACAAATTGAGGAATTAATGTGGGGTGGTAATACTAAAAATTATGGTTAGAGTCAAATACTTAGAAAGTTTAGAAATTTTAGAAATAAAAAGACTTATGTTGGTTGCCTTGTATATACACTCACACCTACCCCCTCAGACACACACACATCTACACACACAAATCCTTACAGGTGTGTATATATATATATGTACACACAAGTGCATATATATACAACAGAGGCCCCCAAATCCAGCCATCTATTCGCGATCAACAGCAATAGAATATTTACCCAGCATTTCAATAGCACGTGGAAATCGATTAAATATATCGTCAACCATACACAATTAGGTATAAAATTAAAGTTAGAAGAAAAAATGCATAACCACAAACCAGGATCCTGGTATGTGTATATGCATTTTTTCTTCTAACTTTAATTTTATACCTAATTGTGTATGGTTGACGATATATTTAATCGATTTCCACGTGCTATTGAAATTCTGGGTAAATATTCTATTGCTGTTGATCGCGAATGGGTGGCTGTCGTTTATGTATCTATTATTTCTTCATAAGTGTCTTTTAATCTTATAGCCTGGTTTAATTGTTTTTTTTTTTCTGTGGTTGATTATGCTAATTGGGAGAGGAAATGGAGTATATATCTTATCAAATGATTCTATGGACATAATTTATAGTATATTGCTCTGATTATTTAATTCAATATTGATAGCAAAGATCTGAAATATGTGGTAGCAAGGTGAACCTCTTTGCATTCTTGGATGATGAGATTGTTAATCGCATCTCCAAGGCAACTGATGCTCTTGGCAAACTACATCGCCGCCTATGGAGTGTCAGATGTATATCCCTGAAAACAAAAGTTGCAGTTTATCGTACAGTGGTACTGACAACACTCTTATATGGCCCAGAGTCATGGAGACTTTACCGCACTCACATACATAAGCTTGATGTCTTCCACAAACGTTGTCTTCGCTCTGTCTGTGTATAAACACTGTATGACAGCTTCCAATGCCGAGCTGTTCACAAGGTGCAACATTGGTGGGATTGAGTCATTTCTGATGCAATCCCAACGCAGATGGACTGGTCATGTCCTACGGATGTCTGACGACCCCACACCTAAGGTACTGTTGTACAGTCAGCTCCAGAATGGTGTGCATAGTGTGGACAGGTCACTACTCCGATATAAGGACAAACTGAAGTACAATCTGAAGTCTGTCAACGTACCTCTTTCTTCGTTTGAAACCATGACTGCCTATCGTAAAAGATTGAGAACAGTTTGACACGAAGTTATAAAGAACTTTGAAAAATCTTGTTCAGCCCACCTCTGTGAGATAAGATCTGACACCAGGGTCCGCTCAGGTATTCCAGCATGCTCTGTTCAAGATCCTGTCGCCAGCACCAAATGCGGATTGATGTGTATATCAACGGCTGGATTGAAGTGTAGGGTATGTATGTATGTTCTTTTGGCATATACAATTGCATATATTTATATATGGTCATGAGTGTTTGTACGTGTTATTCGGAGTGTAAGTGTGCGCTTGTGTATGCATAGCTCATGAGGAAACAAAAACGAAAATAAGCGTCGCCATGCATATGAAATGCAGCGACCACAGACTTTAAACGGCCACTAACATTCATTACATCTACCACTTTCGCGAAATCTATCTAACAAAAGAGAATAAAAATAATAAAAGGGGATTTTTTGTATACCAGGGAGATATGTGAAATATAATTAGCATGGAAATGAAATACAAATTGTAG
>OZ024743.1:359702535-359705035 GCA_964016885.1 Eledone cirrhosa | reverse complement strand
CTACTATGAAATCCCACAATGAATTTTATACTTGAATTTTCAAATGTCAAATTTTAACTCTTCGTATTATTAATTTTTCTTAATATTAATCAACATTTGAAAAGATGGCTTTTGCAGACCCATCGAAACCGGTCATTTTTTATACACTTTATTATTTCCTTACCTTATAAAATTATATGTTTTTTCACAAAAAAGTATTCTGTCTCTTATATATTCCATGTGCCATTACCAACCTCAATTTTCTCTATAACCTTCGTTTTGTGTAGAAAATTACACTTTTCATATATACTAACCTACGCAAATCCGGAAAATGGCACTGGAACAAGACAACACAACTTCAAACTCCAATATAAATGAGGAAATCCTGAAAATCCTAAAAGAGATATATGGAAAACTCACCATTCTGACAAAAAAACAGGATATACCCCAAACCACCACACCGACTGATAACCAAATTTATTTAAACGTTCAAAACGTATGCAACTCCATCGAAAAACTTATGAATACCAACACAGAACAAACGACATTGCTCCATATCAAAAACCAAATGGGACACCTCTGGAAAAAACATCTAAAAACCAGAAAATTCACTTTCTGGAATATGATAAAAAACCTCAACAAAGCTGGAATTTACCAAAAATGGATTAACTCAACACCGATAGTTTTACCACGTAAATTCCAAATAAAGCATATTACAAACGAACCTGAACCAGAAAGAAAACTCCGCGAACAAATGTCACTCAACAGGATAAACATGGAAATAGAACTCCTAAAATTAAGGGCCACCTCAAACGAGCAAGAGTATAAGGATACTGATAAAAATATAGAGGAAGAATGCACTAAAAAGGCCGAGGGAACAACCCTACAAAATTTAATCAAATCGTGGAAACAGGACTGCGAGAATGCAGAAATTATTTCCCTTAAACGGTGGGAAAAATCCGAAAACTGGTTCCTCAAATATGAAGAAGACTTTAAAAGGACGCACCAAACAGGTAACCCCTTTATAAAGCATTTGAACATAACAAGAACTACAACAGACACATTTACACCACCAAACCCAACACACACTAACCACAGGCACATCCCCCACCAACACAAACCAAATACGGCCAACTACACCAAAAGAAACACACCCAACCACCACAACACAGGTTTCCGTAGAAATGCCCCCTACATAAACCAACGACGAAATAACATAGATCCAACTCACAACACAGACACCACATTCCTCAGAAGAAATCCACCCAGACCACTTAAAATCACAACAGAACTTACCCACAACCACACCAGACATCACCCTCAATCCAACAAAAGACAACCCCCCAACCTCAACACTCTGTACCACAGAAATAACGCACCCAGACCACATGAACCAACAACAGAACCCTTGCTCATCAACAACCACAACACATACCACCCCCACCATCACATTCACCCTCATGAAACAACAAGCTACAGACCCACACGCAACAGACCAACAAAATATAATCACACACAAAACTACATTCCTTTTTTAGGGAAAAGCCTGAAATACCAGGATACTCGATGGCCCCCCCTCAGGAGAAACCAAAAATAATCAACCTCTCAAAGACACCTCTAACCAACACACAAATCAACATTTTAAGTAAGGGCCTGAAATTTACACCTACACCACGTAAACCAAACTTCCCCGAAATGAAGGATGACATCATGGAATACTGCCGAAAGCTGCGACTAACGGAATTCTTCCACAACGACACCAACACTGAAGACGAATCCCTGGTTAGAAATAAAAGCAATTTCTGCCCACAAAAGGGAAGAAATAAAGCACTGGACACGTACTGCGTACACATCACCAACTTTCCCTATGAAAAAATTACAAATAAACACTAGAAATCAAACCTATCTACACACGAATGGGAAGAATTATTCACACTTAGAAACAACCCTGAGATAACTATCAAAGAAGCCGATAAAGGCAGTACTGTTGTCATTATGAATACGGACTACTATAGGACCCTCGCACTTAACATTTTAGAAAACAACACATACTATGAAAAAACAGAAAACTACAAACACACCAAAACAATGGGGAACCTTTTGACCTTACTGAATAAATACCGCAGCAGCTTAACCACAAAAGAGTTTAACTATATAAGCCACTTCAAATGCAATACAAGCTCTTTTTACGGCTTACCGAAACTCCACAAATGTAAACCCATAAACGATGCATGTGACACCTCAACCAACAATTACATTGAACTAACACCACCAGAAGACCTAAAACTCAGGCCAATTATAGCAGGCCCTACATGTGAAACCCACAGACTTAGCAACTTTCTGGACATCCTACTGAAACCCTTTCTACAACATATACAGAGCTACATACGAGATGACCTTGACATGCTGAAACACCTCCCTAAAACAGTAAGTGCAAATACAATTCTTGTCTCCTTTGACGTAATAAACCTCTACACAAACATACCCCACAACTATGGAATAACAGCAGTCCAATACTGGC
>OZ024743.1:359545035-359697535 GCA_964016885.1 Eledone cirrhosa | reverse complement strand
TTTACTTGGTATCTGCTTAATGCCATTGTTTTAACTGATTATATATATATATATATATATATTCATTTAGGTTTGTTGGTTCACCATTGGATAGAATTGGTCATTCCGTATGGTCAATGTTGATGTACTATTATGGAGAGTAGTGAACGTAGTGCAGTTACCCGTCTTCGTTTGTGTAGTTGGTGGTGCTAATACGGACTTAGTTATTATAAATAAAATAACAGGAGGCTGGACTGGTGTAAATCCTTGAAAAGTTTATTATACTATGATCATTCCAATGACCGCGTTCCGTATGAATCATGTGATATCATCAGGTATTCGAAATATAACAAAGGAAAATATAAAATCCATGGGTCAGAAATCAGAGACAGAGAGGACGACTGACCAACTAGCTGCTTTCACCTCGTTCAGGTCGAAATGCACGTAACAGGTCGATTCGAAAGATTTTTCTATTATATATATATATATATATATATATATATATATATATATATGAATGTACGTATTTTATATTTAATAATATACTGTATGTTTATTTTTTAAAAACATTTTGAAGACCTTTCGCTATGAAATGAAGATAGTGACTATTGTCACGTACCTAACTTCATGAAAAATAATAGGGAATAACCAACGCCTTTTTCGCTGTTTAGCGGTTATGAAGGTTATATACCCCTCTGCTTTTGCTGTGAGCTGTAGAACTGGATTCCTAAAGAATGCCAATTATGTTTATAAGCTGTTTAAACTCATTAACATACAGAGCGGTTACCAGCCCAGCAACAATTTGAAATTTTTGTTAGGGCTCTGAAATAGCAATGTATAAATATGAGTGTATATATTGTATATTTAATATTATACTGCATCGCTATTTCAGAGCTATATATATATATATATATATATATATATATATATATATATTTAGAAACACACAGATACATGCGGACACTCACATATACATGAATGCATCCACACCCAACCGTGAGTTAAATGGTGCCAACCTTACCGCTGTTGCTCAATGAATGACTGGGACAGACCAATCCGGTTGAATCAGACTGAACCAGTATCAGAGTTAAAAATACATTATGAAGAGAGAAGAAACATTTAGATATAATTAGTAATAAAATGTATCATACCCAAACTGCTCCTAGATTCCTCGACTACGTAGTTTCGTGGCATAAACAAAAACAATACATCATAAAGATATAGAGTCCTTGCGAGGTCTGCCGACTTATCAAGAGGATACCTCATTTTACAAGCTTCAAGAACGCGTCTACACGACGTGAGAAAGAATCCCAAAAGGCGGAGGGGGAGATAGTCACGCGATATAACGGTCGAGAAACAGAGCTAAGCCTCTTATAACCCCGAAGAAAATACCAGGGAGGCGGAGGGGGTATTTATATCGAAGCCGTAGAAGAGGTGGTGAAGGAGGCGAGAAGTATGAGTAATGGGGTATCCTCTTGATAAGTCGGCAGACCTCGCAAGGACTCTATATCTTTATGATGTATTGTTTTTGTTTATGCCACGAAACTACGTAGTCGAGGAATCTAGGAGCAGTTTGGGTATGATACATTTTATTACTAATTATATCTAAATGTTTCTTCTCTCTTCATAATGTATATATATATATATATATACATATATATAGGAAAATAGTCAGGACCCCGACGGCTGAGCTCCGTCCTGACTCTTTTCCTATTACCCACTTTACTACCCTAAGTATAGAGTATTCTGGTGCGTTATGGTCCAGCTGGTTCCTTACCATAGTTCCTTCGTTATATATATATTTATATATATATATATATATATATATAACAAAAGATTAAAATGGTTCGTTGATTACTCAACGAATACAATATTACAATAGATTAGAAGCACTCAACAGTGTTGCCAATACTGGAATTGAATAATCGAAACCGTAGCGGTATGTCATATAAAATCATATATTTTGTCTGATGAAAACGTACTTAAACACCACTGTACCTTTGAAATATGTATAATAAAATATATATTTTGATTATGAGATTATTTTTCATTTATTAACATTTTGAATAATACATATATATATATATATATATATATATATATATATATATATATATATAGTGGTAGAAAACTGGAAGGTAATATCCGTATTGGTTGAGCACTCAGTCCATGGGACGAGGTAGGTAGAAGTGGTTACACAACAGTTAGTTCACCATACCGAGAACAATTGTTTCACCTTAGCGGGCCCTCAGCTCGTAATGGACATGGTTATACGGAACAGGAAGGATAATGGCACGAACGTGCATGTGCAGAAACGGTCACTTCACTTAGGCAATACTAAATTGCGTGTGAGAGGTGTAAGGGAGATAACTGCGAAAGTCCGAAAGTTTCTAGTTGATAAGAAAATTAGGATGTTGTTGTAATTCAATCCGGAGCTTTGTAGTTATGTAAGAGGTGTTTCCAGGCGTGTGGACAACGTGTAAAGAATTCAAATCTTGGGTTTAGGCAATCGCTATTGCGTAATCTCTTTAGAATGTTTATTCGTTCATCAATACATAGTCCACACGACGGATTGCGCCTTGCGTATGGCTTGGACTTAGTGATGGTTTTATATTGAATAGAGTAGTCAATACTTGAGTCCTTGAGGGATCATACGTGGCTCGAGAGTTTCGGGGATGAACCTCTGGAAACAACTCTTACATAACTACAAAGCTCCGGATTGAATTACAACATCCTAATTTTTTTATCAACTAGAAACTTTCGGACTTTCGCAGTTAGTATTGCCTGAGTGAAGTGACCGTTTCTGATATATATATATATATATATATATATATATATATATATATATATATATATATATATATATATATATATATATATTTATATACACAGTTCAAGAGTAACCAATCTTAAAGAGAGAGATGGAGATAGGAGAGGAGATATGAGAGGAGAGATTGGTGAATTAGTTAGAAGCCAAAGCATAAAGGCATGTGCTCAATGTGCAATATGCAGTAGAAAGCAGCTGGGTGGCTGGGTTCATGCAGAAGTTAGGTGCGCAGAGCTAGAAATATTCATTAGTTAAGCAAAACAAGACCACAAATTTCACAAGGAAGACATTATTAAAAGATAGTCAACATATTAAGTAACATTCTCTCATTATTCTAATTTATATTCCTTTGAAGTTCCGATGAGCCGCTCTGTTTTTAAATATGTTAATTATTTTCAACTAAACAAGATCGATCAATTATGATATATAGTCATCTGATCCAGAAATATTATATGGAGTAGTGAAACAATTGTAAATGGACATTATTATTATTAATATTATTATTATTATTCTCTACATTCCTTACATCAAACTAAAATATGTTGACAATCTTTTAATAATGTCTTCCTTGTGAAATTTGTGGTCTTGTTTTGCTTAACTAATGAATATATATATATATATATATATATATATATATATCAATTAATGGTAGTTAAGTCGGGATTAAATCACTATAATTGTTTACTGCATGATATATATTTCTGTTACATGGTTATAACAGGAATAAACATGTAACAGAAATATATATAATGCAATAAACAATTATGGTGATTTAACTACCATTATTACTACGCGGTGGTTTGGCAGTATCGGTAGAGGTTCGGACGCCATGCTTTACAGCATAGTTACGTCACTTTACGTTCTGTGTTCAAATCCCGCCAAAGTTAACTTTGCATTTCAACCTTACGGTCGATAGAATAATGTACCAGTAACGTATTAGGATAATTACTCGCTTTATGCCAAAAGTATAAACAATTATTACTACATAACAATAAGATAAACAATAATCTTATTCGATACATATATATAGATATATATAAGTCAATAGTCATCTTTCTCTATTTCTTAGAGGGTTCTAAACCCCACTATCAGGCTAACATTTCTTTAGTCAAAAATTCGGCGAAAGCTTCTATTTCTGTTCTCAAACTCGCTCGCTGTTTCAAAAGATATTTATCTGTCATATCTATACAATGAAAATTATTGTGTGCAGAGCTCAGGTGCAGTACAACTCATCAACGGTGCATGTATAGTACATGGCATAATGTACAAAAATCAGGAAAGTGAACAGTGTATGAATCATGATACACACAGACAGACGTGAGTGTGTATGGAGGGGGAATATCAGGTGTATTGTTAGCGAATTTCATGAAGCATGGAAGTTTTGAAGGATGCAGTGTCCTAACAGCTAACAACTGATGCAGATAGTTTGTTCCATACTTCCGCAACTCTGAGCGTCAAAAAATGTTTCCGAAAGGCATTAGAGCTGCACTGTTTTCTGATTTTGTAAGCATGTCCAAGTGTGTTAGACACATGGAATTCGAAAAGGTGCTCAGGGTTGTTGTCGGAAAGATAGTTAATAATCTTGTTGGTGTCGTCCATGTCAGTTGCCACTCGTCGGAGCTTTAATGTAACTATTCCCAGAGAACTATGAGGTTCAGCATATGTTGGTTTATTGATCAAGGTGTTGAACCCATTATCATAAAGCCATTGGTTGTATTCCCAGACGGGCTGATGCGTGTTGCTCTTGAGAAAGACGCCTTGTTTCACATTAGTGAAGTTTACTATGTTAAAAATGATTACTAGCCCCAATTGGGGATTAGCCTTTCAACGAACTGAGGTCAAGTCATGTACTTCTAGTTATTTGCCGTCCGTGAAACTGGGATAAGCTCCATGCAAGCATGAAAAAGTGGATTTTACAACACATATTTATGTATATATATAATACGTAAATATATATTTGATGCAAAATATGCGAGTGGGCAAATGGGCGCAGCCTGTGTCAGCTTCATTTTGCAGGCATACTGTTTCAGTCTTCACTTGGTTACTCACCATTTAGTACAGTTTAATTGAGTGTTTATAGGCTGGAGACAGTTCTATCTCTGAGTGTGTGGGTCTGTGTGTGTGTGTGTATGTGTGTATCTGTGTGTATGCGTGTGTGTGTGTGCGCGTGTGTGTGTGTCTGTGTGTGTGTGTCTGTGTGTTTGTGTGTGTTTGTATGTGTGTGTGTGTGTGTGCATCTGTGTGTGGTTGTACAGTGATTAGTAACTATGTAACCATTTCTATCTCCTAATAGTTCACCGCTGCGAGAA
This sequence comes from Eledone cirrhosa, assembly GCA_964016885.1. Lineage (NCBI taxonomy): Eukaryota > Metazoa > Mollusca > Cephalopoda > Octopoda > Eledonidae > Eledone > Eledone cirrhosa. Next base: position 359,692,420 of record OZ024743.1, on the reverse strand, counting down.
TACTGAAAGCATGTCACTTTATTTCCGAGTCATGCAAAATAATTCGCGATAGCAAAATAAAACGGTATTGGATAAATTTCAAATAAGCGAAGAATGATTAAAGTTTGAAAGCATTTCCTTTTTTCTTTAGATTTAATTTTTATTACTTCCATACTTTTCAAACCAAACCATTTCTTGCTGCGAGAAAAAATTTTAAATTAGAATAAAATGTCGATGGTGTGTCATAAAAATGACTGCATGCATACATCTAATGAATAATATCTGGTTAATTTTCTCTAATTGCGCATTTATTCGGTGAAGATGTCGTTTGATCCTAACGGCAGAATCGAAACATAGATTGATCTTTAACGTTGGGGTGATTGGAAACCTTTCTTTTGACGTTCACTCTTTGTAAATGTAGGGTCAACTCAATTGACATCATAATATTTTACAGCTCTACACAGAGAGAGTGGATGACATTTATAAAGGCGCTCCCTTATAAATATCGAACGGTGAATTATATCTTCTGTAAATCTATAATTTACTCTCCAGTGGGTCGGCTTGCTACTATTATTATTGCCAATGTTGGCTTTGCCTTTCATGCTAACGGGGTCGATAAAATAAAATACCAGTAACGCACTGATGTTGATTTAATCGACTTTCCCCACCCTGAAAATTATTGGCCTTTTTCCTCAATTTAGAAACTATTATTAATGTTGATTCAATTGATAATGGCTGGATTTGCAGTATCGGTAGAGGGTCTGACGCCATGCTTTGCAGCAAAGAGTTACAGCCCTTGCTATTCTGAGTTCAAATCCCGCCGAGGTTAACTTTACCTGTCATCCTTACCGGGTCGATAAAATAAAGTACCAGTAATTCACTGGGTATTTGCTGGCATTGTGTCAAAAGTAGAAACAATTATTAATGTTGATTGAATTGTGTAGACGTGCTATTGTGAACTCGGCTAAGTTTATTGTTTAAATGTGTTTAAATCATTGTGTTAGAATCTTTTGTTACAAAGAGGATATAAGGCTCCCTCAAGAAAGGAGACCCCATAATATTTGGATAACTTCCAGAAATCCCTCAATTGGCAGTGCTACAGGAGGACACCACCGGTTCGAGATTAACTCTACAGGCATAGAAATGCTGTCAAACGGACCTGCCCGAGATGCACGCAGAGCGACGAAACCGTTCTCCACTCACTCGTCCAGTGTCGGTATATTACTGACTTGTGGAGTTATGTCGAACAGCTGTTGTCGCGAGTAGTACGGATCCGGCTATCGACCAAGTCAATAGTGAAGATCACCCTGCTTCCTTCTTTTGGTCGGGAAGGGAAGCTAGTTTTCCTCTGTCAGTTGGTGGTAGTGAAAGATGCTGTGTGGTAGACCAGTTTGAAAAGACTGAAGAAGATACTGTTCTCTTCAGCGAATCCCTCATCAACCTTTTCAAGTTTCACCTGGAAAGAAGGTGAGGGTTGAGAGAGAAATTCTGCTCCTCTCCCCAGTGGGTAAAGGGTGGGTAAATGTGGCGAGAATGGCCCGTGTGACTTGGTCAACTCTGAGCATGCGCCTGTAGGCTGGACCAGCCGCATAGGATCATCTAGGTCGTATATGGATATGTTCTCTCTTAGATCAGTAGATAAGGATAGTATAGGTTGTTCACATTTTCAAATGGTATCCTCTTCAGATCATAATTTTGTGATCTGCATGGTTGACCTAGATAGAACACGTAGACAGGGTCGTTGCTACTGGAATATTAACATGTCTTTTCATTCGCGTAGAACCAACAGACGCTGGGTCAGCACTTCAGTTAAGCGACCATTGACAGGAAGAATAATTGACAACATGTGGTAGGGTGCTCTTAAGAGAGAGATTAGAGTAGAATCCATAGCCTTTAGAAAAGACGAAACGATAGAAAAAAATAGAGAGGAGGCAGAGTTACTAACTAAATTAGAAGAGGCGATTAGAAGTGGCATTACATCAAGCGTGCTAGAGAAGCACGAATGTTGTATTGCCAGAGTTAAGGCGTGTGTTCTAAGAAACGAGGAAACGAAAGCTGTTCGACGGTTAGGAGTGGAAGAGAGGCAGTGTGTCAACGAAACCACAATTCGGTCATTGACGGATCGAGAGGAGTGAGTGCTGGTCGAGTCCAGACAGACGTGTGCAGCATTCCGGCAGCACTTTGCACGACTGATTAGGGAGAGTGTGGGATCGGAGATGGTGGTGGACTTCTGTTCCTACATGAACGGCCTGCAGCAACTCTCTGCGATTGATGTGGAAAGATGCAAAAAGCCGATAACTGCAGCCGAGATTCTGAAAGACCTAGCCGACTGTACGAGGCGCAAATTGCAAATCGCTTTGGATGGTCTGCCCTAAGAATTTTACGTAAATATACCAGACTTGGCCTCCGATCTTCTCGGAGAATCTTCAGTTCTATGAGTCAGGGCGTAATAACGTTTATGAGGAAAGACGAGAACAGATTCACGTTTTAGATAACTTGTGCCCATAACTCTGCTAAACACTGAGTTGAAGATGTTGGCCAAGGTGCATGTCACCAGGTTTAGCATTGTCGTCAAAAGCTTAGTAGAGGATGTGCAGGCGTGCGGAATACTGTCCAGGTCCATACAGGACGTTCTCCTCCTCAAGCGATATATCACAGAGATTCTAGAGAGTAAAGCTGTCTTCAGTGGGTCTCTGATCAATTTGGATTAATCTAAAGCTTTCGATAGAGCCGAGCATCTATACCTTGACGTTGCCATCAGAGCAGCCGCTTTCGGCCCCAACTTAAGAGTCTGGATTGTAATAATGCACAGCGGTATCTGCTCGGTGGTCAAACTAAATGGTCGCCTTTTGAAGCCGTTTCAGATCACACAATAGATCGGTAAAGTGTGCCCTCTATCCTCATTTCTATACGTATTGACTCTCGACCCTTTCTGTGCGCAGTCGTCCACTCCGTACATTACTGACTTGTAGACATATGTCGAACAGATGTTGTCGCGTCTGGAACAGATCCGGCTATCGACCGTGTCCAGAGTGAAGATAGACCCTGCTTCCTTCTTTTGGCCTGAAATGACAGGTAGTTTTCCTTTGTCTGGTTGATTTGAGGACGAGAACGGTGCTTTTCCCGGGTGCTCTCGAAGAGTTTGTTGGATTAAGATTGGTGGGGTATCTGAGTCACTCCTGGGTGGTTCTCCTCCCTATTGAGGAATTTTGTTGTTTGTATTTTTGTTGTTTATTATTATTGCTTTTATACATTTGTTACATGATTTCATTGTAAACAATGTCAAACATGGGCGTATCACGCTCCCAACATTCAGCCAGCTGTAACGTAACTATGATTCAAACGTTGAGATGAATAACACCATCCCTCCCACAACAATTAGGAACAACACCACATTAGGTAGTATCGCCAACAACAAAAATCAAAACAGCAGCACCAACAAAATGAATGAGAGTAACAACAGAAACAACGACAACAACGATAAGAACAACACCAACAACAACGGAGAGACCAAAAATGACCACCAGCAACAAGGTGAACAGCAGCTCGTTCCATGCTGCGGCTGCAAAGTTCAAAACTTTTTTCAGGTGAACATTTCAGACATTAAGCAGGGGTTGGCGTGAAAATTGATTAAGCGTGAAAAATCCTGGGCCAACCTAACCATCCCGGACGAGACAATAGTAAATGAGGACTTTGCAATATAGATGTATTTCAATGCAGACCCTCAAAGTGGGACTCGCCACCCAAACTGAAGTCGAAACTGCATTGAAATGCATCAAAGATGACATAGATTACGACGCAAGGGAGTTCGGCGCCTTCTCGGTACTGTTCAAAACCAAGGCCCCTGCTATTAAGCCTTGTTGGCCCCCTGTAGAACGGACAACATAGTGATGTACCTGTCCCACATGGGGTGCGTCGTCGACGAGGGTACCGATAGTACACTCATAGACGTTGGAAAAGCATCTAGAGAGGACTTGTCCGGGATGGATTTGGAGATTCTTCTTCAAATCAAACCAGAAGAACTCAAAAAAATCCCCGACAATATGCACCTTCTGGACGGATCCACAATGAAATTGGTCACGGAGGGTAGACGGCCACACTGCTTAGTCTGTGGTGAAGCAACACGTATGCTAGACTTCTGCCCTCGGCTCAAAAATGCAAGGGGCCAAAAGCTTCCGTTGCTGCAAACGCCAGAGCCTAGATGGAAAGCTCCATCAACAACGACACCCGCAGCACCGCCACCACCTGCAGCAACACCGGTCTAACCACTAGCACTACCACCAAAACCAACCCAAGGGAAAAACGAGGAAAATTCTCCCATTTCACCTCCTCCGAAAATACACTCATTGACACAAACACACACATAGACGAAAACACACATACAGATGCAGACACCTCGTCTTCCAGTAGCGAAGTCGAGGAACAACTAAAGAAACCAATAAAACAAAAAACGAAAACACAAAAAAAAACAAAAAGAAAACCGCAAACATTCCCCACACTCACAACTAACACTCCCACAACAAAAAAACCCACCTCCACAACAACAATCCTCCAAACGCAAACAACTACAACAATCACGAGAGAAAAACAAAACACACACCTCCGTGCTATTAAGAAGGATTTGATGGCCCTCATAGGACAGGGCTAGGGCATGGAAAAGGGGGGGGAGGGAATATTAGGCACCGGCACATTTCACATACGTCAGGACGTATCGGCGGTACATATGTTATCGGTGCATACAAAGAGATTAGAAAGAGCTTTCTTCGAGACGTGGTAACCCCGGATATAAAACCCACTTCAAGACTTTTAAAGTTGTTCCCAAAGGAAAGCCTATAAACCATGGAGGTCTAACAACCGACCTTCACAAGCCCCCGAGAGGTAAGTAAGCCTTTCCTCTTCTTCTTTAGCCTGCCAATATGACAATGCTAAAAACAAGATGTTTACATGTTCGTGGCCAGAGGTTGTCCTGGAAGCAGGTTCGCCTGCTGAACGATCTCAGGTCACTAAATATAGACACGCGCGCACTAGCCCCTATTTTCGACGACTATCAGATCTTCGCATCTCTTAGTCACCCGGGAACGGGAGGTGGGCGGTCAGTGCTATTCAAGAAAGGCATGGATCTCCAGGTAAGGTCGAATTTCAGGGATCCGGATGGTAAGTTGGTGGTTCTGGACATGAACAATAGCGAAGTTGGTGCCTTTAAACTGGTGGCCGTCTACGCCCCGAGTGGGGCCGGACGGCAAGACTTCTTTACGCTTGGAAGACTTTCTGGGAACGTCTCGCCCTTTACTGTAGGCAGGGGACTGGAAGGGCAATTTAGATGCACGCTATGATTGTAACTGATAGGAGCAAAAGGTGAAAAAGCCACACGTACCTGATCAGCCAGTTCCAACTGTCTGACAGGTACCGTCTAGATGTCCCTAATGCACCAGTGTGGAACTGAACGAACCGCATGGGATCATCTAGATCGTATATAGATAGGTTCTTTTTTAGGTCAATAGATGGCATCTTATAGGTTGTTCACACTTACAAACGGTCGCCTATTCAGATCACAGGTTTGTGAACTGTATGGTCGACCTAGATAAGACACGCAGGTTAAGACCTGGTTACTGGATGCTGAACATGTCGTTTCCGGTACCTAAGATTTGTAGGGACCGAGTTAACAATTTAGTTAACCCAAAGTGAACAGGGAAGGGGTCGTCAACAACAGGTGGTTGGGGGCAGGGTCTCTCAAAATAGAGATTAGAATAATTTCGAAAGGCTTTAGCAAAGAAGTAGCTTTAGAAAAATAGATAGGAGGGAGAGCTTATAGCTAAATTAGATGACGATGGATTAGCTGTATGGCAGAGCGTCAGACACCATGCTTTGCAGCATAGAGTTATGGACCCTTGCGTTCTGTGTTCAAATCCTGCCGAGGTTAACTTTGCCTTTCATCCTTACGGTGTCGATAAAATAAAAAACCAGTCATGCACTGAGGTCGATTTAAACGAATTTCCCCTCCCCAAAAATTGCTGATCTAAAGTAGGAACAATTATTATCATCATCATTATTTTGTCTGTCTGAATAAGACGTTCATCATTCATATCAGACGAAAGTTGAAGAAAAAAATATATATATATATCTGAAAACTGAATTGAATTAATAACTTGGCTTTATTCTTTTACTACAGGAAACAGCGTATAAACCTTTAAAACGGAAACAGCGTATAAACCTTTAAAACGGAAACAGCGTATAAACCTTTAAAACGGAAACAGCGTATAAACCTTTAAAACGGAAAAAGACTAGGGCTTATATGTTCTGTTATTTTCTGACTATTTGAAAATACGTCTAAGATACTAATTCAACTCAATTTTCTAACAGAGACGTAGGAATTATATGGCTTGTGTTATCTTTTAATTGTTTGAGGCGGAAATCTTTAAATTGTGAAGGATAAATATTTTTCACTTGTAGTTACCAAGATAGTTATGCAACCAGAAAGTACCATCAATATACAAACCAAAATGAACCCTATTTATGGAAAGAAAACAGAATTAAATCCAACTTCTTAAAAGTTACTGGCAAAAGATCAAATGGCAGTCGTTTAGGGTGATGTGCGAAACAATATATCCTTCATTGGCTTAGCCGAAATCGAGGATAGGATTTCATGTGCATAGTATTCAAAAGATGCAAGCTAAGCTGGTGCCTTATACATTTACCCAGATATTCATACTTGTAATAGCTTAACACAAGAGTCACAATAAAAGATGTTATTGACGACTCTGAGCCATCGCTCATGTTTTTTTTGCCACGACAGATGCTGTGGGTATCCTGCAAAGGTTGCCAGGTACATTATATGGTCAGGTGATGTTTATCATGGGTATGCAAGCCCTAACAGCAAATAAATACCGAGCGTTATCTAGAATTCTGCTCATCAGTGAATGAGTGACTGAATGAGATGAAAAACAGAAAAACCATGCAACTAGTGATTCAGGGAATATAGTCCAGCTGCTACACATTCTAAGGCTTTCTGTCCAGAGCGCTCCAGAACCAGATAAAAAGAAAGCCGTGGAGACTCTAACAACAGAAACGAACAACAATAGTTACTGTTCCCAGGATATTTACGGATATTAATCTATTCATTGGATATCATGTCAGTAAATTCAGCAGACAGATCCGGTTTTACAATATTACAAAGAAATAATAAATGTTATTTGTGATTTATATATATTTCTACACTAGTTTCATTTTATATTATCGCTGGAGCTCATTAAAAAGTTGGCATTGATTTCTGGTTATATATATTGTGGAGACAATTCAGTCGTGACCCTAAACATTGAAGTTTAATTAAACATTATAGCTATTAAGAATGGAATGTATATATATATATGCTTGTGTGTGTTCATATATTCAAAAGGCCATTTACCAAATACAGGAATTACATAAGTTTCAGAGCTGGACATTTATAAATGTGCGTATATATATATATATATATGAAAAGGTTTAACCCCGACGGCAGAGCTCAAGCCGTTTCGACGGCTATTTCTGAACTCCAGAAATAGCCGTCGAAATAGCTTGAGCTCTCCGGTCGAGGTTAACATTTTTCCTATTACCCACTCTACTACCCTAAGTATTGAGTACTCTGGTGCGTTATGGTTCATCTGGTTCCTTTCCACACTTCCTTCGTTATATATATATATATATATATATATATATATATATATATATATATATATATGTATGTATGTGTGTGTGTGTGTGTGTGTGTGTGTGTGTGTGTGTGTGTAATTAGAATTGTTGCTCTGAAATAGCTTTGTATATATGAATGTATATATAGTGTATTTGGTAATACACTGTATTCTTAATTAAAAGCATTTTGAAGACCATACGCTATTATTTTAAAGTAGTGACTATGTCACTTACTTCTTTTTTCAACAAACAAAGGGAGATAAGCTGACAGATCTCTGTTTCATACTGTTGGTATTCCTCAGAGCATAGCACTCCCGTTGTTTGTTGAAAATTACGAATGTTGGATTCTTATAGAATTCCACCAATAATCAGGAACTGATTATACAGAGCAGTTGCCGATCTTCAAAATGCTTTTAATTAAGCATACAGTCCATTGCAGAATACACTATATATACATTCATATATACATCTCTATTTCAGAGCACCAATTCTAATTTTCAACTTTTGCTGGACCGGCAACCGTACTTTAAACAATACTTTAAAACAATAGCGTAAGGTCTTCAAAATGCTTTTAAGCATACAGTGTATTACCAAATACACTATATATGCATTCATTTATATATATATATATATATATATATATATATATATAAACAAACATAAATTATCGAGATTCGCATTTCGGCCCACGACATAACGAAAAACAACCTCCGAGATGTGAGGCAAGTGCTCAATGGTTCAGATGAACCAGAGCTATAACAAACGTTAAAGGCCAAACACACTGAGACGATGGTTAAACAATCATTCGCATAGCAAAACAAAACGATCAAGTAATTCGGCTATTGAAAATTTACCCGGACCCCTGGAAGGTTGGTAAAATCCAGTATTTGGGTTTCTGCGGCTCCTAAATCAAGTACCGTCCGCTTACATAAATAATGTCAGGCTTCTGGTAAGATGATTGAACAAGGAAGCCATTTCTCAACAGGTTTTAGTTCAATGTTAATACAAGGACTGACTATTGCTGACTCCACGTGGGGATCGGCAAGGGAGGCAGCCCCTATATCAGGCGAATAAATTCAGTTGTGTATATTTTTGCAAGAATGCAAAAACATCACAAATCGAATAGAGTTCTCAACAGAAGGGTTAAAACAGAGTTTTGTAGCTTGCTTGAAGCATTGTTGAATAGGAAACACAAATTTAAATAATTTTGGAAACCAATACAATGCGTATATATAAGGAAAAAAGATGAAATCGAAAATGCAACTAGAGTCTTTTTTTTTAAATATATATTTATTTGGTTCCTTTACCGGTTTCTCAGACCTTGTGATTTTCAAAAGTAGAATTGAAATGGAAGGTTTGTGGTTTTTCTCACATCTGGTTGGTGTTCGAATGTTACTTCTGTTTTATATGGAAAAAAGTGGCTCGAAATGCTAGGTTTTTAGAGAAGTAATTTGGTTGGTTGGTGACTGTCATGTGAATAAGTATAATAAATATCGCACCAGTTCCCGTTACAAAGTTCTTATTATATTTGCCTTAAAAAGGGGGGGGGGGCTCAGATTGCTTTTTCATATATGAGTGACGTTTGGTGGTTGATGCAGTCACGTGAATAAGCAAGCACATCAGCTTTAATGTACTTGATATGTGACAGTCATAATTTCATTTATAACCAATCAAATTACATTTATTTAAAAAAAGCCTTCGTGAGCCACTTTTATAAGTAACAAGAAATTCAAACACAAACTGGCGCGAAAGCTGATGTGCTTATTCACGTGACTGCATCAACCAACCAAGCTTCACTCAAACTGCGAAACCGGTAACGGAACCAAATAAATATATTTTTTTTGTTTAAAAGACTCCAGTTACATTTTCGATTTCATCGTTTTTCTTATACTTTCACTCGTGTAGGACACCTCGTTTTTTTTTTATTATTTTGTAAAAAAAAAACTCACTTTCTAATATATATATATATATATAAACTATGTTCTCTAATACCCTCTTCTAATTAATATACACGTTAATTTTATTATATACTTTTTATCATGAAGAAGCCGAAACAATTATCGGCTGAAACCGATACGATAAATTACCTTTAAAAAATGTTTTGCTTCTATGCTATGAGAAAATCCCATTAGCATTTTCTACTTTTTTCCTTATTTTCCTCATACACATATCAACTGGTGTATCACTTATCAACATTTTAAATATATATATATAATATATATATATATATATATATATATATATATATATATATATATATATATATATATATATATATATATATATATATATATATATATATATATATATATATGTAGATAAATCTACCAAGAGTTTACGGTAGTGTCCAATCCGTATGAAGAACTCAATATAATCCGGATATCATGGAAAGAAGAGATGCATTCAAAAATCACTTTCGGTGAAAGATAAACGGAATACAGAGTCAGAGATAAAATGTTAAAAAAATAATGAATAAAACAATGAAACAGTTCTTTATATTAAACAAAAAAAGTTCATTATTTAACGATCGTTTCTAGGACATATATGTGTTAGAATTGGTATGCATATTCAACAGATCTATGTACAAAATTATACAAAATTATACAAATTATCAAATATAATATACATACCAACACATACATATGCCGTCTTCAGAAATAATGAAATATATTTATTGATAATAACAACAATTCAAAATTACAGGTCTGTTTGGGAACAGAGTTCAAATTGACCAATGAAATACATTGAAAAGACCACACTTTAACCTGAAGGATCATACATCAAACTTTAACGCAAATCCTTCTATAAGACTTATATGTCCCTCCAAATCTGATATTGGAATAATTAGCAAAAAAATTTTGGATAGAGTCATCCCACAAATAAGAAAACGTGTTAATTTACCACTCTGGGAAAACACTTCCCAGGTAATTAACTGGTTTAAAAATATTAGATGTAAATCTTCTGCTTCATTTCTACAATTTGATATTGATAATTACTATTCTTCTATTTCACCTATACTCCTGAACAAAGCTTTGATATTTGCTAAAAATAGATCTAACTTAACTTTGGATGACATTAATATTATTACACATGCTAGACTAACACTTATTGAATTTCAGAATGAATATTGGACCAGAAACACATATAGTAATCTATTTGATATACTATGGGTTCAAGCGATTCTGCCCAAATTACTGATCTTGTGGGCCTCTTTCTTCTTTTCAACATAAATGCTTCCTTTCCCCCACCTTAAAGGTGGTTTATATCGTGATGACTGTCTTCTTCTTTCCAACAACCTTAGCCTCTCAGAAATAGAAAAAAACAAAAAGCTTATTAGAACTTTCCTTAAAGACTATTATAGTCTTCATATTACTTTTGAAAACACAAGTAAAACTAGTTAATTTCCTAGATATAACTTTAGACTTAGCTACGGGTATCTACCAACCTTACCATAAACCCAACCAAAACTTACACTACATACACTCACAATCTAATCACCCTAAATCTATCCTTAAAAACCTTGCATATAATATATCACTTAGAATTTCTAACCTTTCATCTAACCAAGATGTATTTGATAAAAATGCGACCTTCTATAACGAAGCTCTAGATAGAAGTGGCCACAAAAATAGATTAGAATATATACCTTCTACTAAAAATACTATAAACATACAACCTAATATTACCAACAAACACCAAATGAAAAGTACACACCTAAATGCCACCCACACTATACCCCAAAATACCAACAACTCCTCTAATATAAACTATAGTAACTCTCAAAAAACTACTCATCATACAACTCTAATAAATGTTAACAATAAAACTCCTAATAAACATGATAAAACACCTAAATCAATAAATCTAACTAAAAATGTGCGTGGTGATGTCATTAACATTAATCCTCCGAGTAAACATCACGATACAACCTATAAAAATAATAAACAACATAGAAACCGGAATAGACGAGTTACTTGGTATAATGCTCCATTTAATTTACAAATTAAGGATAATATTGCTAAAAAGATTTTTTATATCCTAGAGAAAAACTTCCCGCCAAACCACAAATATCATCAAATCTTAAATAGGTCAACAGTTAAATTCTCATACTCAACAACCCAAAACATAAAACAAAATATAAGTGCCTATAATGCATATAAATGTAAAAAAACCATAAGTATACCACCAATACATCAAACTAACCATAATATCTCCTCAAATACAGAATTAACGAAAGGTTGTAACTGTAGAAACAAAGCAAACTGCCCATTAAAAGGAAATTGTCTTGTTAACAACATAGTTTATAAATGTAAGGTTAAAACTAAAGACTCTATTTGCTCATATATAGGAGCTACTTCTAACAATTTTAAGGTAAGGTTTAATACCCACAAACATAGTTTCAAAAACGCCGCACTGGCTAATACAACATCTCTAGCAGAAAAAATTAATAGTTATAGAAATAAGAATATAGAATATGATATGACCTGGAGTGTGCTCAAAAGAGCCACCCCTTATCAAAATAATAGAAATGAATGTAGATTATGTTCCCAAGAACTATTTGAAATAATGAAATCTAAAGATATCCTATTAAATAAGCGACAGGAATTAATTATATCGTGTAATCATAAACTGAGAAAAACATTTAAATATTATAAACCTAAATAATAATATATATTTTAGAAATTTAGAAATTAATATATAATTTAATTTAATGTAGATAACCTATAAATTTAATTTAATTAAATTTCTAATACAGATGAGATAAAAAATATTGTGTAATCATAAATAGTGAAAAACTTTTAAATATTATTAACATAATTAATATATACTTTGTAAATTAATTTATAGATTAATTTTAGTTTATTTAACCTTTTATTAAAATTCTTTTATAGATGAAATATAACAAAACATCGTGTAATCAATAACAGAGAAATATTTTTAAATATTATAAACCTAATTAATATACAATTTAGAAAGTTATTTATAAATTAATTTTAATTTAGTTTACCTATAATTTAAATTTAATTAGCTGAAAATTAAAATTCCAATACAGATGGATTGCAGAATATCATGTAATCATAAACTGAGATAAATTTTTAAATATATACCTAATTAATATATTCTTTACAATTAAAAATATATAAATATATATATATATATATATATATATATATATATATATATATATATATATATATATATATATATATATATATATATATATATATATATTATTTTTAGTTTTTGTTAACCTATAATTATATTCTACTATAGATAAAATACAAAATCTGCTTTAATTATTATAAACCTAATTAACATATACTATAGAAATTAATATATAATTCTTTAATTTAGTTAACCTATAATTTATATTCTACTACCGATGAAATACTTGATTTGGTTTTCCCTATTACTAAATTCATTTCCTAATATTGATACCATAGTGTTAATATTTTAATTTAGTTATGATATAATTAATATTCTACTACTATTTAACTTCAAAATTCCTCTTCAAATATTATAAACCTAAGTAGTATACACCTTAGAAATCAATATATTAACTAATTTTAATTTAGTTAACCTTTAATTAATAGTCTACTTATATTAAAATGCATAATTTTGCCTTCTTTCTTACATTTCCTAATACTGAAACTACTATGTAAACATATATTATGATCTAAATGCAGATTAATATTCTATGTTCCTTGAAACCTATATTTACTTTTTCCCACTAATAATTTTAATCCCTCCCCCCCCCCCTATAATTATTTATATTTGTAAGCGTGGATGAATGTATGTGTATGTAAGTAGGTATGTATGTTTGGGTGTTTATATGTGAGTATAAAAATACATATGTGCGCATGTAAATAAGTGTCTATGATTGTATATATATATATGTATATATATATATATATATATATATATATGTATGTATGTATGTATGTATATATATGCATATGTATGTATATATATGTATGTATATATATGTCTATGTATAAGTATGTGTGTATGTATATATGTATGCGTGCGTGCGTATATGTGTATATATATTTGTAGGGATCTGTGTATGTGTATATATATATATGTGTGCATAATTGTCTGAGTTGTGTGAGCGTGTGATTGTATGTGTATATACATACATGGATATGTGTATGTGTGTGTATATATACGTATATGTATGTGTGTGTGTATATATATATATGTGTATATATGTGTGTGTATGTATATATATATATATGTGTGTGTGTATATATGTGTGTATATATATGTGTCTGTATGTATATATGTGTGTATATATATATATATATATATATGTGTGTGTGTGTGTGTATGTGTGTGTACATATATGTGTATATATGTATGTGAGTTGTGAATATATGTATCTATTTATATATATATGTGTGTTTGTATGTGTGTCTATGTATTTATATATGTATGTGTATGTATATTTATGTATGTATGAGTATGTGTACGTGTATATGTGTATGTGTATGTATATATATATATATATATATATATATATATATATATATATATATATATATATATATATATATATGTATATGTGTATGTGTATTTATATGTATATGTATATCGGTATGTATTTTATGTATGAGTATATTTTACTTGTTTATATATATATATTTTTTTTTTATATATTTCTTTTTATTTCTAAATTTGTAGATACATTTTTAAATAGGCAGCTCCCTGACATCCTTAGTTATTACTGAACCCCTTACCCACTTCTGCATTTGGATGTAAAAATATATGTAGCAGTGTTTATGTGTGTGCCTAAATATCCATATAGTTATAATAATAATATATACATATATGTGTGTGTGTGAGTGTGTGTGTGTATGTTCATGGGTATGTGTATGTTTATGTGTATATGCGCGTGTGTGTGTGAATGTGCGTGTGTATATATATGTGTGTATATATGAATCTATATATGTTTATATGCGTATGTGTATTTTATCTGTAGATTATAAACATACAGAGACATTAGCCCTGAATTTGTTGTATTTACATACATTTTTTCGACATGCGTATGCATGTTAACATATATTTTTATGCATATCTGTGAACGAAGTTACTTACATATATACACACACCTAACTGTATTTTATTGATATATTTTGTGTATTTCATTGGTCAATTTGAACTCTGTTCCCAAACAGACCTGTAATTTTGAATTGTTGTTATTATCAATAAATATATTTCATTATTTCTGAAGACGGCATATGTATGTGTTGGTATGTATATTATATTTGATAATTTGTATAATTTTGTATAATTTTGTACATAGATCTGTTGAATATGCATACCAATTCTAACACATATATGTCCTAGAAACGATCGTTAAATAATGAACTTTTTTTGTTTAATATAAGGAACTGTTTCATTGTTTTATTCATTATTTTTTTTACATTTTATATATATATATATATATATATATATATATATATATATATATATATATATATATATATATATATATATATATATATATATATTTATAGTTATATATATATTATAAACAACCACAAACAGGAAGGTCAGTAATTTCTTAATAACCGTATTACCAGTAAGGGAAATAGCTCATTGTATGAACACCAGTTGTTTTACAGAGCAGTTAAATCATATGTCATGGAAAATCTGCAAAAACTGTATGTTTCTCAACATACATGATTTCGAACACCATAAACATCCAACACCCACCATAGACTCTAATACATTAACACAATTGCTCTAACTGCAGTATTTATTCTTCTATATATGCATAATAGCTTTGCTTGTCTCCTTCTCGTGTATATGACCTACGCAGTCACAACATCCACCGCCTGCATAAGAATTGTTATCGCACTCTTCCTTTCTCAAAACTGCTTCCCCAATGCCTCTTTAATATTTGGACTGTTCCCTTGTTTTAACTGTTGCATGTATTCCACCCCGTGCTTTTGATTTTGATTTTGATTTTGATTTAATTTTGATTTTAATTTGAACTTGAATGCTTGTACAATTATGGTACAATTCTCGTAAAATATATGTCGCATCCGTCCCACCCTGTAAATACGAATCTGTTGCTCACAACATCAATTTATATGTATCTATATTATTGTTCAGTTGAATAGGAGGTGAATTATATGTGCAAACATTGATAATGCTCTGATGATTCCAAACGATAGTTTGGAAGAAACGATTGTCAGCTATTAAATGATTTGAACACAACTTTGATAATTGTATAATTTATTGATTTATTGATGTATAATATATATATATATATATATATATATATATATATATATATATATATATATATATATATATATATATATATATATATTTATATATATATATAATTTCAGACAAGTTGGTAAAACAGGTGTACGCTCAGCAACGGTACTGTTTGTTAAGCTCAATGCGAGTTGATAGTCAGCAGGTACGAATGATGTAAAGCACCTGGAATGGATCCAATACTCACTGTCCACTCACTGACTGGTTGTATTATTTACAGTGCATATATATATATATATATATATATATATATATATATATATATATATATAGATATAGATATATAGATATAGATATAGATATATAAACAACTAAAGCTGTTAATTGTACATTTAATTGAACAATATATGTTTCGTCAGGCTAAATGAGAACATTCTCATTAAACCAGCTCATCAGGTTCTATAATTATTTAAATTAACGTTAAGGAAATTACCTTCAATTGTACACCTCGACCACACCTAAAGTGGAAGACTTTCTAGTACTCCATAATAACAGAAAAATTCAAATATACGAACCTAAGCGAGCAACTCTAGTTAAACTTGATACCAAAATTAGCCTCCACCCCCAGTATTTCAAATAGTGGATCCACTAATAGGGAAACAACCATTAATAAACTATTTAGCGAAACTAATAATTTATCATGTCTGCAGACTAATCGATTAATGAATGATAATATAACCGAATTTAGTACTCTTAATTATAGCCATCGCATAATAAGGGACAGCAATTGTAGGATTCCTGCCTCTTGTCCCCTTAGGGGACATTGTCTAGAAAGCAATGTCGTATATAATAGTGAGATTTCCACTAACAAGAACAGTTATAATTACATATTTGCTTTAAGATCACACATCCACTCTTTTAAGAACAAGAAACTAAAATGCACTATTGCTCTAGCTAAACTTGTGTGGCATTTAAAAAGAAAAATATAAACTACACCCTTAAATGGGATATAGTTAACTCTGGGAAACCATATTCGTGTAAAACGGAAATATTGTGATCGTTTCTAACCTGAGGCACTGGAAATTGTCACATCTAATATCGCCTTGATAAACTCCAAGAATGAGGTTATCCCTTCTGGTAATCATAAACTTTTCTAATAGTTCTACGACACAACTTTCGATCCGATTTGAATGCAATTCTAAGGGCGTATTTTCAATAGGGTTTACTGATCTCTCCTAATATTCCCGTTGCCAAACTGTCACCCTTCTTCACTAATAACCTATAATTTATCTCATCCTTGGTTTTCTTTTTTACTTTATGTTATCATTAGTTTTACTCTTATACTTTTCTATTTAGGTCACCATAACCTATTCGATTACTAACCTAATCAAAATCTAAGCGTAATTATCTCCCCTTAGCCTTAGGTCGTCCCTAGGTCATTATGCCATTTTACACCGTATGCTATGGATGTTTATGATGTACAATTCAAGGTAATTTCTTCAATGTTAATTTAAATATTTATAGATCCTGATGAGCTGGTTTAATTAGAATATTTTCATTTAGCCTTAGGAAACAATTATTGATCAATTAAATACACTTAATACATTTAGTTGTTTATATATATAAATATATATACATATAGGAAAATGTTTGACCCTGACGGCAGAGCTCAAGCCGTTTCGATGGCTATTTCTGGACTATTACCCACTCTACTACCGTAAGTTTTGAGTACTGTGGTGCGTTATGGTCTATCTGGTTCCTTACCACACCTCCGTTATATATATATATATATATATATACGTGTGTGTATATATATATATATATATATATATATATATATATATATATATATATGTGTGTGTGTATGTGTATTCATGTATATATATATATATATATATACAAGTGGAAGCTTAGTAAAATCGAAGCTTTGGCTGTGGCAAAGCAAAGTCGACCTACAATAAGGAATGAGTTAGCAAAGCACTCAATAAGGGTAGGTCCTTAGAGTAATAACATACGTTTAAATAGCTTAACAAATTGAACATTGCGGTAGGCAAAACCCAACCACACAATACCAAAGTAACGGAAGAACTAACAGGTTAAAAAACAGACCTGGACAAATCAGACGATATACGTTTGAAATGTTTCCATGAATCCGAAATCATTTATCCAACTTATGTAACACGCAAGCTTGTGGTTTTCCATGATCGAACAGAGGATTCATTTCATCAACAGGGATACCGTTCTGCCTCAAACTGGTGTGAACAAACTAAATGCGATCGCTAGAGGAGGCAGCCTTCAAACATTTCGTTGTCACGTGTTTTTTCCAACAAATGAAGCAACCCCGGTTTTTGGCGGGTAAATTCAAAGTGTTAACAAGGGAAATATTATAATTTCCGCTCAAACATTCTGAATAAAAGATCTCAACCAGATGTTATTAAACAAACACAGATAATTAACCAATCAACAGAATTGTCTAATCAAATTAATCAGTTAATTATTAAATCTAGGATATATATATATATATATATATATATATATATATATTTATTACATAACTATATGTTTATTACATAACTATTAAGCTCTGTTACCTACATAGAGCACTCTTTTTTCCTGGACTTTTCCGACGGAATTACTTCATATATATATATATATATATATATATATGGCTACATTTGGGGAGTGTAATATTGCTATAATATTGCCAGAAATAATAATAATACACACTCACTGTGGATTGGTTTTCGCTTCTGTATCTTTTATATCTCCATAATTAATTTATCTGGCAATCAATGTTTCTCATTGATTTACCAACGGTAAAAAATACAGATATATAGTCTATCAAAGTTCTTTCATCACACACCTGTATATATAGATATTAATTTCCAATATTGAAGTTTATATAATACTTGTGTTTGGGAAATGGCCTTTTTTTTAAATAAGACATTTTTCATTTTCGATTAAACAATCTGGTAGCAACCGAAAACTAAGTTAACACACAACTTAATGTACATTGACCGTTTGGTAGCATAACTTGTATTTGACTTGTTTTTTATATAATTTCAATATGACATTAAAAAATGTAAAGAGTTTTTCCTGGGTTACCATGCAATATATTTTCCTATGTATAAATAGAGTTGATGGCTCTAAGCCAGGCCATTCAATTATTTTATAACAATTGAATATCCTTATTTATTATCCATGAAAGGCCTGCAGTCATTGGTGTGCTGGTGACACCTAGTGGACATGTAACCAATATTGTTGAACAGAAATATGGAATGATAAAAATATTTTTTAAAAATGATATTAATATACAGGAAGGGAGTGAAAAGAAAAGAGGGGCGAATAAAGAATAATGGGGAGGAAAAGGTGAGGGGGAAAGCCTATACCTTTGGCTGGGTGGTATATCTCAGCTGCTCTTAATGGACAAGTTGGAGAAAGCTTTAGTGCGAACATGAGCCAGTGGCACGGGCTGCATCGGCCATACCACCTCAAGAGGCTACTTCCTCGGACGAAATGCGAAGGTCCAAAAACAACGAAGGTTTCGACAGCCACCCACATGAAAACGAAGTGATCAACCTATTAGCCATCTGGGAAACGTTCAAGTGAAACGAAGGTTAAAAATATTTTGTCGTTTTCGACATTTCCGATATGTTAAATACTGATTTTGATCTTACTTAGCATCCATTGGTGCCTCTACATATATACATAAATATCTATATCTATAAGCAAACATACATATGAGTGTGTGTGTATGTGTATGTGCGTGCGTGGGGTGCGTGGGTGGGTGTGTGTGTGTGGATACATTGAATATTTGTATATATATATATAATTCTTAAGGTGATCATTTCTGACTGATTATGTAAATTATATCAAACTTAGTGAAGTCTGAAAATACTCCGATCAATTTTGCTGTTATGATTCAATAAGTACATGAATGACTACGACATCGATTTCTATCCTTTCTTTGACAGAGCGATGAGGTACCTATGATAACGCGGTGTATGTACAGTCTATTTGAGTAAATTATTTACAAGTCTTTAGTCATTTTTTTGTTTATTTGTTGTTTTTGTTTAGAAAATTAATTCTAACGCCTATGTAAACGATTTTCTTCGGACGGTAATTATACATTATGCATATGGATAGCAATTTTCAATGTGCACAGATTATTCATGTGAGGATTTAGGCCGTGAACACATACCATATTCGTCTGGTTGTATTTTTCTGCTTGACTCGTGATTAACTAGAAATAGTGTCTAGGATTAACTGGCAACAGTGAATATGTTCAACATCTTCAGTATCACTGAATTTCATCCTCTCATGAATGCTGAATGTGGTTTCGTGAACACCAGTGACTATTTGAAACATTTGTTATACATTAATAAACAAAAACACTATAATGGTGCCAATTACAGTTGTCAATAATTGTTTCTACTTTAGGCACAAGACCAGCAATTACCTAGTGCATTACTGGTACTTTATTTTATCGACCTCGTAAGGATGAAAGGCAAAGTCAACCTCGGCGGGATTTGAACTCAGATCGTAAAGGGACGTAACTATGCTGGAAAGCATGGCGTCCGACCCTCTACTGATACTACCAATCACCTAACATGTTTCACCTGAACAAACTATATCTGTTGCTCACCTTGCTAGAAATAGCAGCAGCCAAAATCTCCCTAAAATTACAACCTAGTTTCTTCAATAAAGTGGGATCCATTGGACAATATATACATAGGTTAACATAAATGTATAAACATCAATGCGTCTGCATCGATAGAAAGTGTACTTTTTTCCTTTCGTAAAGTTAGTTATGATTCGGCTGCAAACGCCGATGACTTATTTTCTAAGTGGCTACCAAAAACGAAAAATAAGGCAGCCGGAGAAATCGACTAGAAGCTTGCTTGAAATAGAAGGCAAATCTTCGTTAAATCCCACTCAACTGTTTTAGGGGTGGAAAAAGACATTTTGGATATACCATAAATATATATGACTTGAATCATAACTCACTTCATTCAGAGCTGACAACACTAACATGTATATATGGATTTACAAATGTGTGTGTGTGTGTGTGTGTGTGTGTGTGTGTGTGTGTGTGTGTGTGTGTGTGTGTGTGTGTGTGTGTGTGTGTATGAGTGTGTGTGTGTGTGTGTGTGTGTGTGTGTGTGTGTGTGTGTGTGTGTGGTTCTGTATTTGTGTATGTCCAGAGTATAGCTCAACCCTGTTTGAACGAGTAAAATCTAACCTTATCATCCACATGTCAATGTGATTCCAATAGAAATATGTTAATTATTCACTTATTAGACTTTCTTGTCTTCATCTCTCTATAGTTAGTATAGTATAATAGCGATTAGAACAGTCCAGTTCATTAGTAAGGTAACCAATTATCTATCTCTATAGCTAAATGTCCATAACATAATTAGATTATGAGAAAGTTTCTTCAATAACAACAGTGGGAATTCAACTGCACTAGTAAACTAATATTTAAGACGAATCAACGAATGATTCATTATGTTGTCGTTCGACCAGTAAGAAATAGCAACCAAATTGATTCAAAATCACACCATGCTTCCTTTAAAAAAGAATAAAGCATAATTTTGTTCTATTTATATTATGTCCGATAAAAATGATGAAATCGACATATGTGGAATGTCTTTGATCATAAGTCAGATTTATAAGAGAAAACCTCAGGGCAAACAATAATAACAGCGCTAGGTATCTAAAATGAAGACTTTAGATATTTTGACTACCTTGCCAAACATTTGTAATATAATTATAGAGGGAAAATTTACGCATTATGTAGTTTTAGTTACAACACGCCTGGTACAGAAGACGGAATATGCATAATCTTAGGGTTTTTGAACACTAGTCAAATTTATCAGAATAGAGCTGCTTCTAAACAATAACATCGAAAAAAAGAACTTTACTAATCTTGGCTACCATGCCACGAATGTTTGATATAATTATAAAGGAAGAAAAGTAAACAATAGAATATTAGTAAGACACTAAAGCCGCAAGAGCTCAAGAGATATGAAATAAAACAAACAACGACGAGGCGGAACACGTGTTAGAAACCTTCTAGAAATATTTATTCTTTAATAATCCTTTATTTCTTGGGTTCATCAGTTGAAAGAAATATCCTTTGAACAGAACAATAAATCGTTGTGTTAGGGTATTTTGTGTGCATTTATTTATTTTTATTTTACATATATACATATTTATAAGTCGTTTGGAAGCCTCGACAATGCAAATGGGTAAATCTCCGGGTAACAATATCCGGTGGTGGAGAGAGAGATGTAGGTGGGTGTACGTTGAGATGCGTGATGTGTACAAGATGTGTAAGATGTGTAGAATGAAGGGAAGAGTATAAAGGACAAAATTAAAATAACAAGACAAGAGAGAGTTACCTTGGGAGAGATTTAATAGTCCCTATATATTTCGGATTCACATCCATCAACTGGGGGTTTTTCCGGGGTGGGGGAAAAGGTTGTCTGTCGGACAGGTGCGAAACGCGTCCACCACCGGATCTTGTTACCCGGAGATTTACCCATTTGCATTGTCGAGGCTTCCAAACGACTTAAAGATATTTACTTATTCCACAATGCTTCAAGCAAACTTCAATACTCTCATATATATATATATATTGGTAGTTGGGAGTCGTCATGAAAATGAATTTGAAATTTGGTTTGTTCAAGCGTTGAATTAATTTTCTTCTGGTCGGTGTTTTGTTTGTTCTTGTAGCGTTTACTATTGTGATTGATGATAAGAAGTCAGAGATAGTGGTTGTGCTCGTATCTTCTATTTCTTATCGTTAACTTGGTGTGATTGCTTTTTTCTTATCTTTTTTCGATTTCCTTTTATATCATGATATTTTTTGTGCGTATGTTTTTTGCTGTTTTCATCCTGTAGTCACTGTTTTTGTCGATATTATTATTGTTATTCTCATTCTTACTGATGTTATTGCTGTTATTGTTATGCAGGTGGTGGTGGTGGTCGTCGTCGTCGTCGTGCCGGTGGTGGTGCTGGTACTGGTGGTGGATATTGTTGATTATGCTGCTTTCATCGACTGTTGTTGCCGCTGGCATTTGCTTTACTAAATGTTTAATCTGCATAATTAAAAGCAATTATATAGGAAACGATATAATACCGAAGATGTTCCTCTATTTATTGCAGTTTTTACGTCAAAGAACAATATAAATGATGCCAGCTGACATCTTAGACACAAGTTATGTAATATATATATATAAATATATACATATATATATATATATGTATATATAATATACATATATGTACATATAAATATATGTGTGTATATATGCATCTATGTATATATATGTATATATATATATAATATATATATATATATATATATATATAAATATATATATATATATATACATACATATATATGTGTGTGTGTATGTGTGTATGTGTGTATGCATATATATTTATATATAAATACATATATATGTATATATATATATATACATATAATTATATATATATATATACATAATTGATTTGACATTTTTGGCTATATTGTCAGCTGATTCTATTTACATAATTCTTCGAGGAACAAATGCCATACATAGTGGGAAGCATTTTATTTGATTTTCTATTGCATTTTCTGGCCTAAGATCATAACGCTTCCATACATTATATCTTTCGTAAGAACGGAAAGCTTCTGACAAATTCGTGTTTTTTCACTATTCGAGTCCAAATAACCTATCCAACTGTTCTGCAAATACTTGTCTTTTTTCTCTTCACTCTCTCAACCCAACACATAAAATCATTCATACATAGAATTATTTGTGCGTATACATACATACAAGTATACATGGAGGGGAAGGCTCTCCGTCGGTTACGACGACGCATATTCCAGTTGATCCGATCAACGGAACAAGCATGCTCGTGATATTAAAGTGCAAGTAGCTGATCATTCCACAGACATACGTACCCTTACCATAATTCTCAGGGAGATTGATTATGACACAGAATGTGAGAAGGCTGACCGTTCGATTTACAGGTACAACTCATGTTTACTTGCTGAGGGAACTGGAGCAACGTTAAATAAAGTGTCTTGCTCAAGAACACAACGCTCCGCGGGGAATCGAACTCAGGAACTTACGATTGCGAGCCGAATACCCTAACCACAAAGCCATGCGCATTCACATAGATACATACATACATACATACATACATACATACATACATACATACATACATACATACATAAAAACATACATACATACATACATACATACATACATACATACATACATACATACATACATACATACATACATACATACATACATACATACATACATACATACATACATACATACATACATATATAGTCAGTCAAGGCGATCAGTCGCATATTTTCGTGTGGGAGACTATTCATTAAATTTAAGATGAATACTATCACCGACAGTAATGCCACAAATAACTGGATATTCTTCTAGCTATATCTACTGAAGACGCCTTTTATTCGAATTCGTAGACATATCCGACTAAATATATAATTCATTTTACAGGGATTTGCTAGAGACAGCATGGATGAACACAACATCAACAACAAAAACATCATTAGAGTACCGAAGAAAAACGAGAAAGATAAACAAAAGTTATTCAGTTGTAGTTACAGAAGAACCCGAAATTATAAATCGCATTTCTCTTGGAGTTACGAACTTAATGATGATTTATTTAATTTTTATAAAATGGCAAAAAAACAATCCCTCCATTGGCTATATGAATATAATGAAGCTACACTGGGACGAAATATATCCAGAGCTAAATTATTTCACAGCGAAACAATTACGCCAACAATCGACGTTTGTTGAACGTAAAAATAAGAAAAATATTATTAATTGTAAGTCCCCCACAACAAACATGGGATCAACAACACGTGCTACAGGTCGCCATGCTACGAGACTTCCTAGCAGCCAGATCGAACAATGCCTTGAAACAACTATGTCTGTAATAAACTTGACACCACGTGTACCATCTAAGTCGAGCTCAAATGCTGGGGAAAACGCTATCGATAATAATAATAATCGAAGAAATAATAATAATAATCGAAGAAATTTGACACCATGTGTACCATCCGAATCTTTCTCGACAGTTGTGGAAAATACTATCGGTAATGATAATAATCAAAAGTATAAATAATTGAAAATTTCCCCCAACGATATTTTCCAGAGAGAAATTAATTCATGTATAAACATTTCTCTTGCTGAACGTATTAAAACAAACAATATTTAATAAATAAAAAAATTATTGAAATATTACGTCTTATTGACGAAATAGGGGATGAATATTTACGACGGATAAGAGCGCCAACATTTTGGCAAATCAACGCCTGTTTATATGCCTTAGCAACGGCAGTGAAGCATTATCTTGGTGATAGCAGAGATATTAACAAGAGCAAAACACCACCAAGAATACCATCATATATAACTAAAATAGAAAAAGTTTGCTGACCTACGATAAACCATAGGATATGTGACAATGCTCCTTACATGCAAACAAACAGAAAAATACTGCACTCCTCACCAACAAAAAGTGAAAAATAAAATAGACACGATGTTTGGTAACAGTAGAACCAGAACTCTTCAATATAAGCTGATCACCTCAAACAAGAATTGAGAGCTGTTAGCGAAAAACGCCGATACCTGAAGAAGGTAGATGAAAGAAAAGTGCTTAATAAAAGATTCAGACTAAACCAAACATCAGTCTATAGAGATATGAAGGGCAAAATAATAAGTGTTACTGAGGCCCCATCCCAGAAAGACATAGATTCCTTTTGGGGAAAAATATGGAGTGAAAAGAAGAATTTCAACCTAGATGTAGTGTGGCTAAGAGAAATCCGAAAGAACTATACAACAAAAAACGTACGAAATAAGTGAGGGTACCCTTGAGATTGTGATAGGAAAACTCCAAGATAAGAAAACACCAGGAAGAGACATGAATGTCGGCTACTGTTACAAAAAACTGATATTCTATCGGAGCTATCTTATTGACCTCTACCAACAAGTTCTTAAGGGAGATACACTTATACTAGAATGGTTGACATTAGCACAAACATTACTGGTCCCCAAGAACGAAGACACCCACTTGGCAAAGGACTACCGACCCATTGCATGCCAGAACTTGATCTATAAGATGTATACAGCCTGCCTGAACCTATTCCTCCAAGATCACTGTGAAAATAATAACATCATCACAGATTAACAAGCATCTGGAAAGAAAGGGGTTTTGGAGATGTGCTGAACAACTCCTAATCAACAAAACTGCGATGTCGGAGGTGCGACAACTTAGGAGGAATATGGCTACAATCTGGCTGGATTACAGGAAAGCTTTCCATTCTGTTCCTCACTCTTGGATATTAGAGGCCCTCCAACTTGCTAAAGTATCAGACATTATTATCGGAGCCATAGAGAAGCTGTCTTCTTCTTGGGCTACTATCCTAAGGTTAAAGACAGAGTGGAAGCACTCTATTTTCACTGATAAAATAAAATATCACGGGGTATATTTCTGGGAGACAGTCTCTCTGTGATATTATTCATCCTGTCATTAAATGCCTTCTCCTTTCTGCTCAAGAAATGTGAAGGATACATTATTGGCTCGCAGGAGGACAGAAATACGAACCTAACCCATAATTTCTTTGTGGATGATCTGAAACTCTATGCCAAGAACATGGATGGGATGAAGAAAAATCTTGACCTGGTTACAACGAACTTAAAGGACATAGGAATGGAGTTTGGCCAAGATAAATGCTCATATATGACTGTAAAGCGGGGAAAACAACAACCCAATCTAGAAACATTGTTATCAAAGGCCTAACTGTTTCACCGATATCTGATGAGGACTGCTACAGATACCTGGGGATAGATGAGAACATATCCTATAATGGTATCTGTAATAGGGAACGCGTAACCAGGGAATACTACACCCGATTAAGAAAGATTTGATCATCGGAACTCTCTGCGCAAAACAAAACAGTGGCTCACAATGTGTTTGCTGTGCCTGTCCTAACACCAACGCTTGGAATACTCAATTGGACGATAGACGAAATCCGAGCAGTTGATGTTGGAACTCGAAAAATACTAAACAACACCGGAAACTTCCACATCAACAGTGACATAGACCGCCTTTACTTGAAACGTAAGCAGGGAAGCAGAGGTCTAACATCAGCCCAGACAGCATTTGAATGTCGCATCATATCCCTCCGACAACATCTACGAAACTCGAATGCGTAGGAGCCCGTCTCTCGAGCAGGTCTATCTGCATGAAACAGATAAAATCATGAGAGTTGGAAAGGACATCCTTGAGAAATATTCCCTGTGTGATAATCAAAACTCACATCCAGGGAAGTCGCTCAGCAGTATCGCAGTGAATCCATGTAGGAAGAACTGCAGGCTTATCAGCAAAAGATCATGCATGGATATGTTGCCAGGAAGCTACAGAGTGAGAGTAATATAGGTGAGGAAAGTAGTCTATCTTGGACCAACAACCGCTATATTGGCTACCACTTTGAAGGATACGCATTTGCAATCCAAGAACAGCAAATTAACACGAAATACGTGTTCACAAAAGAGATAGGCAAACCACCTAGATGTGATAACAATTGCAGACCCTACAGATCTAACATCGAAGATATCACCCATCTCATCAGCAGCTGTCCAAAGATGTCATCACGGTACTATCTACCTATGAGGCATGACGTAGTGGCCAAAACAATGTACAACGTAATCCGTAAAAAAGATAACCCCGATAATAAACACATTAAAAGCTACAGCAATGTGGAAGACATCCCTGTACATAATATGAAAGAGTACTGGTGGAATGTTCCAGTAAAAACCCCATTAAAATTCAGGCATAACAGACCAGATATTATGATATGGGACAGGGAGAAGAAAGCTTGCACAGTAGTGGAAATTAGCTGCTCAGCAGATGCCAATATTATATCAAAGATTAGCCAAAAGGAGAATATTTATGCAGAACTGGTGAGAAATCTGCAGATACCCCACCCTGATTACACCTTCAGATTTATGCCTGTCATTATTGAGGCACTGGGGTATGTTAGTAACTGCCACAATACAAATCTTGAGAAGCTAGGCTTCATAGGAGCAGAAAGAATGCAACTAGTTAGGAAATTACAAGTACAATCCATTAATGGAAAAGTAAAAATATGTAAAACATTCCCAAAATGTTGCATCTAATAATTGCATATACACATGTACAGATACAAATCATATATACATGCATACATACAACTCAAAACATACACATCCATACACATGCATGCAGACATACATATCTACCTAGTTGATGTTGTGTAAATTCCAATGAGAGAGTATTGCGTCTATATAAGAAACCGACTCTCTCTCTCTATTGGGAAAAAAATTGTGAAATTATAAAACCATCCATACATACATACATACATACATACATACATACATACATACATACATACATACATACATACATACATACATACATACATACATACGTACATACATACATACATACATACATACAAACCACTATTATCAAATGGCAATTGTCAGAAATGTGTTTAATATTTCATAACGCATACTTAGTGTAAGATGACGTCAACGTGAACTATAACACTGGTGTTACCATTGGGTCCATCGTTTGCAGTGATTAGTAGTGAGGCATAATTACTGCAAAACATGAGTAAACATGACATCAAAGATCTCGTATTTCGTTTGCAGTTATCAAAAGCATCACATGTCAAAAGCTGAGCTACTTTGATCACAGCCGAAAACTTGAAAAATTGAGAAAATTATTTTAACAAACAAAAACGAATGGCATGATGAAAGAATTTTAAGCAGAATAAAATCAATAGTATCTTCATTCATTCCATGACATTGATCAGTGTACGTACCTTTGACAAGTAATCGAGTATGTTGCTATCACCATGTCTGTTATGAGAAAGCAAACATCATTGAAAATCAAACAAAAAGTACAATATAAAAGTTTACGAATTGTATACATATGTACCTATATATAATTGCATGCTTACATAAACACAAACACACATCTACAAACATGTATATATATATATATATATATGCGCGAGCGCGCGCGCGCTTGTGTGTTTGTAAAAGGAAAACAGAAATAACAAGGCAAACGACAAAATACAACGAAGAAATAATAGAAAAAGAATCTTAATATTTCGAACAATAGTCCTTCATCAGAAAACAAAATTGAAAATAAAAGAGGAAATAGAAAAAATAGAGAGGGACAAGAGGAAAAAATTGAGAAAAATAACACAATTGCGTATTCAGTCAGCCATTATTTATATATATATATATATATATATATGTTTTTAATTAAACATACGGTATATTGCCAAATATACTATACATACATTCACATTTACATCGCTATTTCAGAGCACCAATCCTAATACCTAATTTTTGGTGGACCGGCAGTCCATCGCAGGGTTAAACCTCCAGGTATTGCTGGTACTCATTTTCAGCTGAGTAACCTGGAGCAACGTGAGATATATTGTCTTGCTCAAGGAAACAACACATCTCCCGGTCAGAGAATTGAACTCACAACATAGTGCAGTTTTAAATCAACGTATAAGATATGTTGATTTAAAACTGCACTATCCACAAGTGTTTTTAACCTTCATATCATGTCCTCCTATTTTATCTGATGGAAACACAAATGTTATTGCATGATGATATTTGTTTTTGAAATGCGCATAATAAAATACATGGAACTCATTTAACCATCTTTTGATCTTATATATTATATTATATATATATATATATATATGGATGTATATATAATGTATTTTGCAATACACTTTATGCTTAATTAAAAGCATTTTGAAGACCATAAGCTATTGTTTTAAAGTAGTGACAAATTCACTTACTTTGATCTCAGCAAACAGGGGAGATAAGCCGATAAGTCTTGTTTCGCTTTGGTTGAAGCTTATCAAGGCCAACTACCCCTCCTGTCTACCGAGATCACTGGTGTTATATTCTTATAGAAATCTAGTAAATAATCAGGAGCTGATTATGCAGAGCGGTTGTTGGTCAGGCAGAAATTAAAAATTAGAATTGGAGCTCTGAAATAGCAATATATATATATGGATGTATATATAATGTATTTTGCAATACACTTTATGCTTAATTAAAAGCATTTTGAAGACCGTAAGCTATTGTTTTAAAGTAGTGACAAATTCACTTACTTTGATCTCAGCAAACAGGGGAGATAAGCCGACAAGTCTTGTTTCGCTTTGGTTGAAGCTTATCAAGGCCAACTACCCCTCCTGTCTACCGAGATCACTGGTGTTATATTCTTATAGAAATCTAGTAAATAATCAGGAGCTGATTATGCAGAGCGGTTGTTGGTCAGGCAGAAATTAAAAATTAGAATTGGAGCTCTGAAATAGCAATATATATATATGGATGTATATATAATGTATTTTGCAATACACTTTATGCTTAATTAAAAGCATTTTGAAGACCGTAAGCTATTGTTTTAAAGTAGTGACAAATTCACTTACTTTGATCTCAGCAAACAGGGGAGATAAGCCGACAAGTCTTGTTTCGCTTTGGTTGAAGCTTATCAAGGCCAACTACCCCTCCTGTCTACCGAGATCACTGGTGTTATATTCTTATAGAAATCTAGTAAATAATCAGGAGCTGATTATGCAGAGCGGTTGTTGGTCAGGCAGAAATTAAAAATTAGAATTGGAGCTCTGAAATAGCAATATATATATATGGATGTATATATAATGTATTTTGCAATACACTTTATGCTTAATTAAAAGCATTTTGAAGACCGTAAACTATTGTTTTAAAGTAGTGACAAATTCACTTACTTTGATCTCAGCAAACAGGGGAGATAAGCCGACAAGTCTTGTTTCGCTTTGGTTGAAGCTTATCTAGGCCAACTAACCCTCCTGTCTACCGAGATCACTGGTGTTATATTCTTATAGAAATCTAGTAAATAATCAGGAGCTGATTATGCAGAGCGGTTGTTGGTCAGGCAGAAATTAAAAATTAGAATTGGAGCTCTGAAATAGCAATATATATATTTTATTTACGATTGTCAAGCATAGCAATACAGAACTAAATAGGGTTAAGAAAACTATAATTGAATTCTTTAAAAATTACGACCGTAAATTAGAAGTTGAAAGTAGCACCAAAATAGTTAATTTCCTTGACGTCACCCTTAACTTAAACTCAGCATTTTATAACCCTTTCCATAAGCCCAATGAAAACTTAAATTACGTTAGCTATTACTCTAATCACCCTAAATCCGTGAAAAATGCAATAGTCAATAGTTTACAGAAACCCATAACTAGAATATCCGCTAATAAATCCATATTTGATGAAAAAGCAGGATATTATAATGACGCGCTACGTAAGGCAGGTTATAAAAATAATATTGAATATATAGATAATAATAATTTGAATTATAATCCGGGTAAAAATAAGACTAACATAAATAAACTAGATTCTAAAAATTATAATACAAACACCAATACCGTGAATACATCGGGGGAAAAAGTCAGAACTAAATCAGTTATATGGTTTGATCCTCCCGCATCTGTAGCAATCAAAACACCACTCTCAAATCTATTCTTTAAAGCTTTAGATAAATGCTTCCCATAAATACCGTTCCATATTTAACAGACATACAATTAAGCTTTCTTATTCTACAACTATGAATATGGCCCAGAACATTGCAAAAATAAATAGTAGAATTCTAAAACATAACCAAAACTAACAAACAATTAGGGATAATGAATATAATAACACTAGCAATATTAATACTAGGAATAACAATAACATTAATCTAAGCACTATCATTAGAACACTTCAAATACTAGCAATGTTAATGTCAATTGTTCAATTTATAGTAATAACAATAAATCGAAATGTAATTGTAGAAATAGATCAAATTGCCCTCTGCAAAATAATTGTCTGGATAGCAATCTGCACCGTAAAAGCAAATAACTGTTTCTACTTTTGGCACAAGGCCAGCAATTACCCAGTACATTACTGGTACTTTATTTTATCGACCCCGTAAGGTTGAAAGGCAAAGTTAACCTCGGCGGGATTTGAACTCAGACCGTAAAGGGACGTAACTATGCTGGAAAGCATGGCGTCCGACTCTCTACTGATACTGCCAATCCACCGTAAAAGCAAATAACATCACATACAACTAAATTGGTGCAACTTCATCGACATTTAAATTAAGATTTTCAAATCACAAATATTCTTTTTCGAATCCTAATAGGAAATCTTCGACCTCTTTATCACAACTTATATGGTCATTAAAAGACAAAAATTTAAAATACTCGATTTCTTGGTCAAAGCTGTGTAATGGTCAAGTCTACTTGAATTCTTCAATATCACCTAACTGCAATCTTTGTACTATGGATACCCTATTAATAATTACTAATTATGATAATTTAATTAACAAAAAAAGTGAATTATTCTCAAATTGCCTGCATAAAGCTTCTTCTATATTCCAAGCCTCACAAAAAGTCAGGAAAAAACATTGAATAAATAAGTTTTAATTTTTGACGTTTCTTATCAACTGAGTGCGTAAAACGACACTATAACAGATTATAAAACCTTCTAATAATTTTTATTTATTTACGATATGATTAATGTTGGATTAAGGGTTCTATATAAACATATAGGCTGTTAACATGATCTTTTGATGAGTATGCATATCATTTGATTGTTTAAATACATTTAATAATTTTTTCGGGGTTTATTGTATTTGTTTTAAATATATAGCTTATATGTTTGAAAATTATAAGGAATCGTAAACCATTCATTTATTTATTTTGAATATGTTGTTTTAAGATTCAAGATGTTTGATTTATATATTTATTGTATATGTGTCGTACACGATCCTAGTCGACAAACTTTTTCCCCTTAACTTGATGTAAAACTTCAATTATAACATTATTAACAGTAATTGTATTTATTATTTATTATATGTATATAATTATATTTATTATATGTATATAATTATATGTATATGTATTTCATCCTTATGGGGTCGATAAAATAAAGTACCAGTAATGCACTGGGTAATTGCTGGCCTTGTGCCTAAAGTAGAAACAATTATATGTATATAATTCACTAATATCGTCTTAAGCTTTAAACTCTGTATGTATTCAGGTACATTTATAAGTGCCTTGGATACTTAAGGACATTCTAGTGTTATAATTTTTAAATATTTTCTAAATTATATAATGATTAGTTTTTAATTTAACTTTTTTTAATATAATTAAATTTGGATTACCTTCGGGTTGATGAAAATCTTAAGTCTTTTCTTTCTCATGTTTGCAGACACTTTAATATGATATTATACTATAATATAGATCCTTTAAAATGTTCTTGTATTTTTAAATTATATAGCTTATATATTTGACACTTATAGGATCGCAAACCATTCATTTATTTATTTTGAATCTGTGTTTTAGATTTTATGATTCATGAAGCTTGTTTTGTATATTTATAGTATATATGTATTAGATGATCCTAGTTGAATAATTGTTTTTTTTTTAATATAATAATTGACCTTATTTTAACAGTAATTTATTTATTATATTATATATAACTGATTAATATCGTCTTAAACTTTAAACAATGTACTATTTGTATAAATTTAGACAAATGCTTATATCTAGTTTAATAATATCCTTTTTAAGTATAGTTATAAGGCCTTTGGATACTTAAGGGCATTCTAATTTTTAATTTTTAATTCTTAAAGTTATAATTGTAATTACTTTCTAAATTATATAATGATTATTTTTTAATATAAAATCTCTTTAATATAAATTTTTTTTAATATAATTTAATTGGGATTACTTTCGAGATGAAGAAAATATTAAGTCTCTTCTTTCTCATGTTTGTAAATACTTTAAATATGATATTATACTATAATATAAATACTGATAAATTTTATAGCCTCAAATATTATGCCTTTAGATTAAATCACTATTTTGAATTAACATAAAGATTCGAAATTTAACGGTCATCTGGATACGTTGGGATATATATAATTGATTAATAGTCTATTTCTAATTAACTTAAGGACTCGAAAATAAACTCTTATATAACTACACCCAGATATATTTGATATTTTGATTGATTGATTATTTCTAGATAATTTAACGATACGAAATTATTCATTCACAAAGCTATGCCCAAATATATATTTATTTATATATATATATATTTCATCATCTGATTATACGCTATTTATCCACGACAATACAAATCTCCCTCCCTATGCTTTATACTATAAAAATTATTTTATCCTCGTCTCTCTTTCCTTAATCAATTTTCTTTCGCTTTCGTGCATAAGATATTTCTATACTTCTAGTAACTCTCTTTTTCCTCATCTGTTTCTCTCTCTGTCTTTCACTTCTTCTTTCTTCAATAATTTAAATTAATTGAATCTCTAACAGTTATGTAAGTTTGTATTATATTAGTAGTTGTTTATTATTATGTATCTTTATAAGCTTTCTCACACGCACCCAGTGTATAATATGTAGTTTTTTCATGTCTCAATCTTAAGGTATATAAATATTGAGTTTTGTCATATCTTATTCACTGCCATGACTGAATTTGAACCATATACTTAGTCAGGGTATGTCATGCATCATCTTATTTTATCTGATGAGGACGTACTGTTGAAGATAGCTCAGTACCTCTGGAATATGTATAATAAAATATACTTGATCACACGAATGTCTATTTTTGTTAATATTTTGAATTAATATATATATAATATATATATAATATATATAGAGATAAGGAAGGAAGTGAGGTAAGGAACCAGGTGGACCATAACGCTCCAGAATACTCGATACTTTGGGTAGTAGTGGGGGTAATAGGAAAAGAGTCGGGACCCCGACGGCTGTTTCTGAACTCCTATTTCTTCATTCGACATATATATATATATATATATATATATATATATATATATATATATATATATATATATATATATATATATATATATATATATATATAACCAAAGATTAATATGGTTCGTTGATTACTCAATGAATACAATTTTACAATATATTAAAAGCACTCAACCAGAAAATTTTCCTGGAGTTTTTAATATTATTCAAAATATTAACAAATGAAAGATATTCACATAATCATAATATATGCTTTATTATATATATTTCAAAGGTACTGTGTTGTTTTTTTCAGTACGTCTTCATCAGCTAAAATATATGATTTGATATATGACATACCGCTACGGTCTTGATTATACAATTCCAGTATTGGCAGTAATTTATTTCATCAAATCTCAATGTTTATATACCACAAATAACATGATAAACTTAAAGAAGAAAAGGACGTAGAGCAAATTAGATATATGAGAGAGGGTATAAATAGGAGGAAAGGCAAGAAAAAATAAATAAATACATATATAAATACATACATAAATAGATAAAAGAATGAATGAGTAAAAGAAATGTATAAAAAAGAAAAGAGGAATAACGACAAAAGATGGAAAGTGTAAAGAAAGTAAAAGGAACAGAGGGGGTAAAGAAGAATAAAGGAAGCATCAAATAGAGAGGGATAGAGAAAAAAAACGTTTTCAAATGCAAGATCAAATATGACATCCAATCAATTCAACTAAACAATTGAATATCTTTAGTATTTGATTATACATTAGCTAATTATACTTATATATTATATCAGTATAGATTATTTTCTGTAGCAATCACATATATCGTTTAATTAAAAATTTATATAATTTAATTTAACTCATTATAAATTATTATTTTTAATTTTAAGGTAAGATATTCTATAAATATTTAGTTACAACTTTAAAAGAATTAAATTTTAAAGCGTATTTAAATAATTATTATTAAAATCTAATACCATGCATACATCAGCATCAATACATATAATATATTTAGATCCTATATTACTCAAATTGTTTATAGAATCTTTATAGAATCTTCACTATTCTTTAATATTCATTTAATTTCTAGGATTAAACTGCAGTTACATTTACTCTCAAAAGTTTAATTTCATTAATTTAATGAAAGGTTATATTTACTTCTGTATTTACTTATTTTGATATATAGTTTCATTTTAATGATAGTCTGTATATTATTAATCTACATATTTCAAAACAAATATAATTCAACAAGCAAGTCAAAAAGAAAGGAAATGTTTACGGACAATGTAAACAAAAGGAAGATAACTCTTCTCCATTTATAACATATCTCTACTCACACATTCCGCGATATTTTGAAAACCATAAATCATCTATTGCAAATATCATAAGAGATGTCTAGTTAAATATTGAACTATCCTAATCAAAACATAGGATAACGAGACTCTTAATGAAATAATTCTAATACATATAAATAACTTATTACCACAATAAGGCAAAAGCATATATATATTAAATTATTAATTGACAATATTTTTTTCGAAACTTGTAGAATGCTTGGAAAGTTTTACTAATTTTATGGTGACAACTACTGAATAATTCGTTTTTTGTTGATTAAATTGTCATAATTTGTAATTATCTGTAGAGTCTATATATTGTTATATTGTTATATATGCATTTGATACACGATTTCATATAAAAAACCTCGCAAAACAAATTCATCGATGTCATTATATATATATATATATATATATATATATATGGTATTGAAATAAACGAGGCATCATTTAAAGTAATCCAAGTAGAGATTATATGTAATCTGTTCCGTGGAGGATTTTAATGTGCGGCGTTGTTTGACTCAACAAAATGTTTACTTAGTTGTGGCGTTCGGATGGCCGATTTCGGACAGTTTCTAGGTAAGCAGTTGCTGAAGTATTAATGATGAAGGAATGAAGAATTACACGGATAAACTATACAGTAGGGTTAATTCCAAGTATTAACATATGTTTATTGGCTAGTATATGGATGTATGCATCTAAAAATCGCTATCTGCAATGATGTTGTGACACTCGATTTTAAATACTGCTCATACCAGTCAAATTTAAACTCGAGTGTCACAACATCATTGCAGATAGCGATTTTTAGACGCGTCCAACCACATACTAGCCAATGAAATATATGTTAATACTTGCAACAAACCCTATTGTATAGATTATCCGTGTTATTCTCCATTCCTATATATATATATATAAGTTATATATATATATATATATATATATATATATATATATAAATAAATTAATAAAAACAATAAATAAAAACAAGGAAATAGTTCCTTATATTATAAAATTCATCATTTTACGATTGTTTCTTGGATATATATGTGTGTGTTGGTATGTATATCATATAGATCTATGTAAAAAATTTACAAACTATCAGAGGAAATATACATACCTACACATATATATGCTGTCTTCAGAAATAATGATATTTGTTTTTCTCTTTTTTTTGGATTACATTGACTTCTTCATACGGATTGGACACTACCGTATATTTTGGTAGATTTATCTACATATATATATATATATATATATATATATATATATATATATATATATATACAAATATCGGAATTAATGTATTCTGCAGTTCACAGTAATAATAATATTAGCTCGAAGAAGAACAGAGAATTTTCATCTGAGCTCAAATACAAATATATTACACAGAGAGAAATCGGTTACACAGTGAGAAGTGTGTAAAAAATTATTACATGTGAGTTTAACCGTTACTGTATGGAGAACAATACCTACAGGGTAGTAAGTAAATAGAAAAAAAACTAAGTCAGAATCAAATCTCTGAAGTAGAGTTTTAAATTACTGAGAGA
This sequence comes from Eledone cirrhosa, assembly GCA_964016885.1. Classification (NCBI taxonomy): domain Eukaryota; kingdom Metazoa; phylum Mollusca; class Cephalopoda; order Octopoda; family Eledonidae; genus Eledone; species Eledone cirrhosa. The sequence goes on along the minus strand of OZ024743.1, from coordinate 359,654,712 downwards.
TTTGATTCTGACTTAGTTTTATTCTATTTAATTGTTAACCTGTAGGTATTGTTCTCCATACAGTAACGGTTAAACTCACATGTAATAATGTTTTACACACTTCTCACTGTGTAACACACTTCTCTCTGTGTAATATATTTGTATATATATATATATACATATATATTTAAATGCTTATACATGTTCACAGATATGGTAAAACGTACGTAATAGGTCGATAATCAATAAGATGTAAACGAAACTTCATCATTTTTCATCAGCCTGTGCATCGAGTACTCGTATTGGTACTACCACCAGTAATTCACTGAATCACCTATACTATATGTATATATATTATATGTACTTACAGGTGTATGTGTGTATGTAAATATATACATATATACAGATATACGCACATACACGCATGCACACACATTCCTACACACACACACGCATACACACAGACGCGCGCACACACACACACACACACATATATATATATATATATATATATATATATATATATATATATCCGAATAAGCAGTAAATGCCAGTTAGACCATTACTCACTAGAGTATTCAATACTTGAGGTAGTAGAGTAAGTAATATATGTGTGGGGGGAGGGAGTTATGTGTGTGTGTGTATCTATATGTGTATTACGAAGGCATTGTGATCAAGACAATCGACTCATTTCCTATTCCTTTTCTGGGACGGTAATATGAGGAACATGTCACTGCTATTTCTAGTAGGTCTAATGACTATCGACAGGCTTCTTGGATGACCTACGTAAATTCTCAATTACGGTTGAAATCTAATTTTGTGTAGTGAATTCTAAATCTGCTTGTTAAGCAGAGCTGTTAAGCCATTTTTGGCTTCTTTGCAGATTCCATACTATAATAGCTAAGAATGTGTTTGTTTTGCGATTCTTACATGGTTATAAATTGAATCTTTCTTTTATGGCTTCCTTTACTTATTTGCTCAATCTCACTTTTATCATTGATGTTCCCAACTTTTGTGTTATATCCAAGTGCAACATTATTTAAAGAAAATAGTTTAAACCTATATAATATATTTGATATTACATCTTTTTTTATGAGGGTACTATTAATCATACGTTTGATATTCTGGGATATCTTGTTATATGTTTGTATCATTTTAAAAGGCATTCTCGCTTATTGATTACAATACTGTCGAAAAATATGATGGAACCTAGTATTAATATCATAATTATTGTTGCTATTATCAGCAGCATTAACATCATCATCTTCATTAACATCATCATCATCATCATCATCATTATCATCATCCTCATTATCATCATCATCATCATCACCATTATCGTTTTTATATTCATAGTTTGAAAAATAAATCAACCGTTCCTTTTCTTTAGAAAAGGGATTTGGAACACTAAAGAGAACGCTCATAAAAGTGTTCGTTAATAACAATGGTTTTCATGATCAATGAAAATGCTTAAATTTAATAAAACTGTCCAATGTTACAGAAACTTATCCTTATATAGATTGGCAGCATCGGTAGAGCGCCGGATAACATGCTTTGTGACATATACTTAAGAGTTTTTACGTTCTGAGTTCAAATCCCGCTAATGGTAGCTTTGCCTATTATCCTTCTGAGGTCGATAAAATAAAGTACCAGTAAAGCACTGGAGATTCGATTGGATCGACTTTCTCCTCCCCTAAAATTATTGGCCTTGTGCCAAATTCAGAAACCAGGGCGGTGTATTGGCAGTATCAGTAGAGAGTCGGACACCATATTTGAAGCATAGAGTTACGTCCCTTTATGATCTGAGTTCAAATCCGCCGAGGTGAACTTTGCCTTTCATCCTTACGGGGTCGATAAAATAAAGTACCAGTAATGTACTGGGTAATTGCTGGCCTCGTGCCAAAAATAGAAACAATTATTATTATTAGATTTTGGTAGGAAGGCACACGTTTGGGGGAGGGGGGGGGGGTGTATTATCACTCCTGGAGGTCGAGCTCCTCCCTGGACTGCGTCAAGCAGCATCAGTCAAAAGGGCCAGTCTTGGCTACTCAGATCCTAAATGACGAGGGAGGTCGTCTTTCCATCTCACTCCCGTTCATCCCCCTGATCTCATCTACTCCCGCAGCGTCCACTGAGTCACTCCGATGGTCATGGATGGAGACTCCAGAGCTGTTGGGAATTTGGGCTTTTGATTGATGCTGTCTGTCATGGTCCACTAAGGGCGCCACACTTGGTATTGTGGGTTTGCGAGGATAAATGCATTCAGATACACTCATATTTCCATATATGTGTATATATATATATATACGTATTATTGGATGGCTATTGACTCTCCTAAGTTTATCTGTCCTTTGACCGTTTTTGCTTTATATCTTGCAGGGTGTCCAAAAATCCTTCTCCCCATCAACTAAGCTTGGCAGGGTTGCCAACACTCACTGAAAATGAAAATACGAATATTTCAACGAATGTGAAGTCGAAAACATACTGGAAATATATTAGGTGATAACAATAGCAATGTTGGTTATTTGTGTTTTAAATTCAAACAATGTCGGATTTGTCTTTACAATTCAACTTTCTGGAGCGGATTTATTTAGCGCATTGATAGCTAACTAAGTGTCTACATTTTGAACAGTTTTGTATATATTCATAAATCGAACTAAATAATGGTTTATTATATAGGCACAAGGCCAGCAATTTGGGGAAGGGAAAAGTCGATTAAATCGACGCCAGTGAGTGACTGGTACTTTATTTTATCGATCCCGTAAGTATGAAAGGCAAAGTTAACCCCGGCGGAATTCGAACTCGGATCATAAAGGGTCGTAACACTATGCTGCAAATCATGGCGTTCGACCCTCTAACGATACTGCCAAACCAGCGCCCTTATCAAACTAAATAATGAATAAAAATATAATTTGATTGTTCTCATGGGGAATGAACTATATTGTACATTTTTCAGCGAAACTTTAGAATATCGAAAATATTTTAAAATCCTACGTCTAGTGATTCTAGACTCTGTCTCGTTACAGTGGCACTTTCAGCAAATGTCTTCTTCTATAGCCTCAGTTTGGTTTGTGAGTGAAATTTAGAAATTACAGATGCTCGTAATATCTATCAAACTATATATATATATATATATATATATATATATATATATATATATATATATATAAAGAGAGAGAGAGAGAGAGAGAGAGAGAGAGAGAGAGAGAGAGAGAGAGAGAGAGAGAGAGAGAGAGGGGGAGAGAGAGAGAGAAACAAACAAACCGAGCATTATAATAAATGTTCGGTAAACCGATACGTGCATATATATATATATGTGTGTGCATGTATGTATATATATACATACTACTGTACGTCTGTATACATATGTGTATGTACGTATACATACATACTTGCATTTAAGTAAGTGCCGTACTATGAGTGAGAAATGAAATTTCGTTTCATTCTATTCCATTTATATATATATCAATAAAAGAAGAGAGAAATAGGACGAAGGTAAACAGTTACAAAAGAATTTAATCCATGTATTAACAATTGTTTCATCAGAATTTCAGTCCATTATTGCTACACTATGTAATAATAGGCAATCAAGAAAGATACTGTAGCATCCGAATTTTCAAAATACAAAGTTGGAATGACCTTAGGAAATGAAATAAGGGGTAGTAGTGTAAGATAGAGGAACAGAGAAAGAGAGGGGTAAAAGAGAGGGAGAGAGAGAGAGAAAAGGGTTGCAGGTAGGGAGAGAAAGAGAAAGAGATAGGGTGGTGTGAGAGGATTTGTATAGAATATAGTGAAGTTGCAAGAAGGGAGGGGGAGGAGGGTTGTGTGCTAAAAGTTGTGATGAGTAGAGGGAGAGAGAAGGAAGATATAATTTTAAGTGGCATTTGGTAGTGGACAGGCGAAAGTCTTACCAGAGTATAGATGAAGGAAGAAAGTATTAAATTTCATATATAGTCTATTTTTAGGAGTGTGGAATTGTTATTTAGGATAGAAAGAGAGGTAGTGTTAAGATTTAGTTGAAGGTTTGAAGTGTGAGAATTTCGTTTTCAGTTTATGCTGGCAAAAAATTGACCTTTCAATTTTGTTGTTTCGTAGTTGGTGGCTTGAGCTTAGGATATGGAAGAGCTCATTATTACACAACGGGTACGTTTTCATCCCACTCCGGTATGGAGGAGCATGTGAGAGTTTGGTCCATTTAAGGGTGTATTGTAAATGGACCAAACTCTCACATGAGTGGGATGAAAACGTGTCCGTTGTGTAATAATGAGCTCTTCCATATCCTAAGCTCAAGCCACCAACTACGAAACAACAAAATTGAAAGGTCAATTTTTTGCCAGCATAAACTGAAAGCGAAATTCTCACACTTCAAACCTTCAACTAAATCTTAACACTACCTCTCTTTCTACCCTAAATAACAATTCCACACTCCTAAAAATAGACTATATATGAAATTTAATACTTTCTTCCTTCATCTATACTCTGGTAAGACTTTCGCCTGTACACTATCAAATGCCACTTAAAATTATATCTTCCTTTTCTCTCCCTCTACTCATCACAACTTTTAGCACACAACCCTCCTCCCCCTCCCTTCTTGTAACTTCACTATATTCTATACAAATCCTCTCACACCACCCTATCTCTTTCTCTTCCTACCTCCATCCCTTTTCTCTCTCTCTCTCCCTCTCTTTTGCCCCTCTCTCTCTCTATTCCTCTATCTTACACTGCTACTCCTTATTTCATTTCCCAAGGTCATTCCAACTTTGTATTTTGAAAATTCGGATGCTACAGTATCTTTCTTGATTGCCTATTATTACATAGTGTAGCAATAATGGACTGAAATCCTGATGAAACAATTGTTAATACGTGGATTAAATTCTTTTGTAACTGTTTACCTTCGTCCTATTTCTCTCTTCTTTGATTACACTCCTCGTTTGTTCGTGTTTCCACTACTGAATCCCTACCAACCTGTTGAGTCACCTTAACGTATGTTGAGAACTTTCCTCACAACTTGTTCTACCAAGCTTTGGAATACTCCTAATTACTGAATCTATGCTCCTATCTGGTTGAGCCACCACTTCAACTTACGCCTTGGACATGGAAAAACATTACATCGGTATGTTCCTATAGAATATACCTTTACCCAAAAGGAAGGATTACACTCTTGGAATGATCCAGCGCACCAACGATTTCATACGCCGCGTCAGATGGAAAACATTCCACTTCGACAAAGGGCGTAAGGATTATACCGCGAACTCTGGAAAGAATACATATGGGTTCAACTCCTGTAAAAATCCACCCACTAACCCTCTACTAGACGTCTTTGAACAGGACTTACTTAAGATGGTCATGAATACTAAATATAAGAAGTTCAAAACCAACAAGCTTCATAATAACATGGATACCTTTCTAATCAAGCTGCGCATCACTAACGGGATTATTGTCAAAGCGGATAAAACATCTAACGTGTACACAATGGACATTAATACCTACCACGACCTTATACGGAAGGAATTACATAAACAATATAAGAAAACCTATAACAAAGCACTACTTAACATCAACAAACAAGCACACCATATTGTCAAAAGTCTAGAACTTGAAGATAGAACTGAGCTCATGACAACTTGCACCCCCACCTTTAATCTTAAGGACCACAAATTAGATTTCCTAGATAAACCCACAATTAGATTAATATGCCCTTCTAAGTCAGACATAGGTAAATTTAGCAAGCATATTTTAGATAGAATAATAATACAATTAAGGAATAAACTAGTTATTAAACTTTGGGACAATACTAGCGACACAATTAAATGGTTTAATAGTATAGATAACAAAAATACCTCTAACTTTATACAATTCGACATTAATGACTACTACTCCTCCATATCACCCGATACTCTAAACAAGGCACTAGCATTTGCGAAAGCCAACTCTGACTTAACCGACGACGAAATAAACATTATCCTAGCAGCTAGAACGACGATAATTAAATTTGAAAATAACTTTTGGGTACGTAAGGATAGAATAGATAACTTTGACATAACTATGGGTGCTAATGACTCAGCACAAGTTACGGATATTGTTGGTATATACATAGTCCACACCTTACATAATAAATTTAGTTACCTTCAAGGCGGAATATATAGAGATGACGCTCTCCTATTAGTTAAAAACATGAATAAACAAAACATAGAGCGAACCCGTAAGAGCATTAGAAGAACCCTAGATAGCCTTGGCCTTAAAATCACCTACGAATATAGTACCAAAGTAGTTAATTTCCTAGATGCCACCTTCAACCTCAGCACCCAAATTATCACACCCTTTCACAAAAACAATGAGAACCTCACCTACATCGACACTAGCTCTAACCACCCACTATCTATTATAAGGTCCGTGCCACATAGTATATCACTTAGAATATCCCGCCTCTCATCTAACCAACAAATATTCGATCAACACGCTGAATACTACAACACTGCATTAGAACGGCCTGGCCACACCGACAAACTAGAATACATGGACTGACACAACCATAAAACACATAACCATAGACACGCCAAACGCCCCACAAACACCCGCACACACGCACCTAGAACCCCTAATACTAACCACACCACAAATACAACAGCAACATCAAAGCAAAACAGAACACGGAGTAGATCTTACATTTGGTATAATCCTATTTTTAACTCTTCTATTAGCTCTAACTTACCTTCCACATTCTACAAAATTATAAAAAAACACCTTCCAAATTCACATAAATATAGTAGTATACTTAATACCAAAACAATTAGACTATCTTATTCCACTGCACCAAACCTAGACGCAAACATTAAGATGCGCAACGCCAAAAAACTCCGTAACAACAACACCCCAATCACTCAACACAATAATACACCTACCACCCACTAACAAACAGTATGCACTAAACACACTCACACACACATCCCAGCCCACCTATAACTCCACCACTGCCCATAACAGAAATTGTAATTGCCACCTTCCAGACACTTGTCCATTGAATAACGAATGTTTGCATTCAAACCTAGTGTACAGGTGCTCGGTTGAGTCGGGCAACCAAACCTGGCACTATATAGGCAGCACTGCAAACACCTTCAAAACTCGTTGGTACACGCATCGTTACGCAATAAAGCACCACCAACACCGTTACGTAACGACTCTCGCCGACAAAATTTGGCACTTAAAAGGGAATAACCGACGACAATGCACCCTTAAATGGACCAAACTCTCACATGCTCCTCCATACCGGAGTGGGATGAAAACGTGCCTGTTGTGTAATAATGAGCTCTTCCATATCCTAAGCTCAAGCCACCAACTACTAAACAACAAAATTGAAAGATCAATTTTTTGCCAGCATAAACTGAAAGCGAAATTCTCACACTTCAAACCTTCAACTAAATCTTAACACTACCACTCTTTCTACCCTAAATAACAATACCACACTCCTAACAATAGACTATATATGAAATTTAATACTTTCTTCCTTCATCTATACTCTGGTAAGACTTTCGCCTGTCCACTACCAAATGCCACTTGAAATTATATCTTCCTTCTCTCTCCCTCTACTCATCACAACTTTTAGCACACAACCCTCCACTCCCTCCCTTCTTGTAACTTCACTATATTCTATACAAATCCTCTCACACCACCCTATCTCTTTCTCTTTCTCTCCCTACCTGCATTAATTTTCTCTCTCTCTCTCTCCCTCTCTTTTACCCCTCTCTCTCTCTGTTCCTCTATCTTACACTACTACCCCTTATTTCATTTCCTAAGGTCATTCCAACTTTGTATTTTGCAAATTCGGATGCTACAGTATCTTTCTTGATTGCCTATTATAACATAGTGTAGCAATAATGGACTGAAATTCTGATAAAACAATTGTTAATACGTGGATTACATTTTTTTGTAACTGTTTACCTTCGTCCTATTTCTCTCTTCTTTGATTACACTCCTCGTTTGTTCGTGTTTCCACTAATGAATCCCTATCAACCTGTTGAGTCACCTTAACGTATGTTGAGAACTTTCCTCACAACTTGTTCTACCAAGCTTTGGAATACTCCTAATTACTGAATATATATATAAATATATATATATGTATATATATATATATAAATATATATATATGTATATATATATATATATAAATATATATATATGTATATATATATAAATATATATATATATATGTATATATATATATATATATAAATATATAAAAAATATATAATATTATAGATGTAGCGATATCTAGGCAAATAGATGTCTATTGAAACGTATGTAAGAACCGAATAAATCTCTTTTACTGCATCTTTCTGTTCTTTTTAATTCTTTATATAAATATATATATATATGTATATATATATATATATATGTATATATATATATATAAATATATATATGTATATATATAAATAACTATATATATATATATATATATATATATATATATATATATATATATATATATATATATATATATATATAATATATATAAATATATATATATATGTATACATTTGACCTCTACCATTATTTTGGTATTGTTGTTGGTGTTGTGGTCAGCTTATGTCTTGCTGCTGCTGAGAATTTAGAGGTATCTGTGTGTGTTTTTTCCCTTCATCCTCCTGCCACCATCTCTCATAGTGGTGGTGGTGGTGGTGGTGGTTGGGGGAGGGGGGGTACCATGTATATAAGGCAATAAATGAAGAAAACAGAAAATAAATAATATAATTTGTATAATTTGAAAATAAATAATAAATAATAAATAGAGAATAAAGAATAAAGAATAAATGTAAAAATTGGTGAAAAAGTAATGAAAATGAATATGGAGAAGTGAAAAATAAAATGAAGATTCAAATTAAGTAGGATAATGTGTGTGTATGCTATAACCAATCTCAAGGTCAGAAATATGTTGGATAGATTGGTATGAGGAACAAGATGTTAAAATAAGATAATCAAACAAAATGTGTTTGTGTTATAATCAATCTCAACTTAAAAATAAATATAAATATAAGGTGATACAGTGAAGAGGGCAGAAAACAAATAACAAATTAATAAAGTGAAATCAAGATTTAAAATTGGAACTTGAAAATCAGAAATCAAATAAATTAAAATGTGTTTGTGTTATAATAGATGTTGCCCAAATTATAATGTCTGTGTCCGATTCAATCTCTAGGCTATCATGGTGTTTGCTCAGCCTGGGTTGTTCCCTATGGCTTGAGGGGAGTTCACAACCTAGGGTGTTGTTACTGCCCATATAGCTTGAGGGAGGTCTGGCCGAGAGATGTTTACATGTTCTGTAGAAGTCCCTATAGCTTGAGGGGAGTTCACATGTTCTTGTGTTGCTACTGTCCATATATCTTGAGGAATCCCGGCTCTAAGGTGTCTGCATGTCCCGAAGAAGTCGGTTCTGAGGTTTATTCTGCCGCTTCCACCTCTTAGTATCTCGACGGTCTCGTTCAGGCATAGTTTGCATATGCAAGTTTCCCTTTATCGGGTGGTACTTTCCTGATTATGTACCAGGCCAGAGAGTACGGGGTCCTGTCCAGCTTAAGCTTCCAGATCAGGTCGGAGAGAACCGTGCTTTTCCTTTTGGCCTCCTTATTGAATGAATGGCGATGGTTGTACCAGTGGTATTTAAAGCTCGTTGATATGGTTCCTATGTAGAGGTGTTCGAAGTTGGGGGGTTTAACCCTACAACCGTATACTATGTTCTTCTTGAGGCATTCATTACCAAGGGGGCATGATTCGGGGTTTCTGCAGTTGCAGAGGCTGATCGACCTCAGCGTGCCTAGATTAGGGTTCCCGTTATGTGTTACATGTTGATCTTCCCCCAGGCACGGTGGGGGGTCCCCGGGTCTGTTTGGGTTTCTTGGGTGGGCTCTGGGTCCCTCCTTCCCTCCTTTCACATGGTTCTGCTGAGTGCTTGTATTGCCATCTTCTGGTTGTGTGTGGTTTTTAAGCCTATTTCTGTTGATGCTAGCTATGTGAGGCTATGTGAGGCTGGAAAAGGAAGAAGGAAATGAAAAATAAAAACACACATGCAAACACATACATACACACACACAATTATATACATACACATATATATATATACTATATACATACACACATACATACACACACACATACACACACACACATATATATATGTGTATATATATACATACACATACATATACACATTCATACATACACACATAAATATCAACATATCCATACATACATATACATACAAATACACAAACGTGCATACACACACGCACACACACACATATACATGCATATATCTATATACTTACACATAAACATATATATACATACATACACACACATACATACATATACACACATACATATATATATATATACACATACATATACATACATATATACATACACACAATCATACGTATATACACACGTACATACATACACATACATACACACATATATACACGCATACATACGCATGCACAAATATAGAAATATATACCACACCTACATACTCACACACACAAATAAATATAAGAAAAAATATATTATAATAAAACAATAAAAATGAATATAAAGATTATTATAGTGTTGCCAGCGATACAGGCAACAAATAAATGAACAAACACACGTGGTAAGCAATACACACAAATGCACGTACACATACATACGTAAACATAAATACATACACACACTCTCACACATACACATACATATACAAATACATAAACACATACATTCGCATACACATATACATACACACACACACATATACATATATACACACATATATATATATATATATATATATATATATATTTATATATACATATCCATACATACATACACATACATATACATACATATCACAAACACATACATACAAATACAAACACACACATATATATGTGTGTAAAACTCATTCTTAGATAATTCATATGAACCTTGTTTAACTCTAAAATATATATATATATATATACATATACACATATATACATATACATATATATATATATATATATATATACATATATATACCTACACACACATAAACATACACATATGTATGCATACATACATACACACACACGCACACATATAATTATATATATATATATAAGAAAGAACATAAATATTATATATATAAAAAAAACAAAATATTGTATATATAAAAATAAAAATAAAAATGAAAATAAAAAGTTGGGAATACGACAAATAATAAATAAAAAAATATATTTAGAAAAGGGTATAAATGCTTATAGCAGATTTAGAGCACTCAACAAGTTCGTGGAGCAAAAGATCAATGAAAATAAGCATTAAATCACTGTATGTAATTATGCATATACATACACACATACATATATATATATACATATATATACACATATATACATACACACACACAAACACAACCATAGAAATACACCCACACATACATATACGTATATATATATATATATATATATATATATATATATATACACACACACATAGGAAAAAGTCTGACCCCACGGCAGAGCTCAAGCCGTTTCTGAGGCCATTATATATATACACACAAAACCATTATATAAAAAATACATATACACGCACAAATATACACACGTCCATACACACACATTAAATCTATATATACACACATACATACACACACGTATATATATATATATATATATACACACGCACAAATACAGCAGTATATAATATACAATTATATATATACATATACATACAGATAGATATAAACATACATACACACATATACATACACATATACATATACACACACATATACATACACATATATATATATACATACATATATATATATATATACATATATACACATATACATATATATACGCAACACAAAAAAATAAATATCTAAAAATAAAAAAAATTTGGTATGTGAAGGGTAAGGCAGAAAGTAGGGGGGTGGGAAATAAATGACATAGGAAAAGGTTTAAATATAAGGGGAGATAAGGGAGAAAGAGAATACGAGAGTACAGAACGTGGATTCAGCAAGTAAAAAAACCGTAGTGGAATTAAAGAGCAGAGAAGGAGTTCAAGGTGGTTGAGTTTTCGTAGGAATGTCAATCCAGTTACAGATCAGATGTGATTTCAGATGAGGACAACATCTGAAGATCTCGGTCTTTGAGTTCAGTCAAGCAGAAGTGGCTTTCAAGTTTAGCATAATCCTATATTTTTCCGTGGTACACAAAGAACAATTCTTTGTGCCCCTTTGGTACTCCCTCGAATGGTCTAAAATAGACCAATCGATAGAGTGCGGGATCTTTTTATCCTGAATTCCCACACCTTACTAGCGAGGGCCGTTGCTGTTCGTTTATCGGAGTGCTTAAAAGAAGCGACATGTGCATAAAACCTGGTTTTAAACCTGTCCTGGGTCATGCCAACATATCGCCTGCTCCTGGCTGGCTGGTTGTTGATTAAAGGTGTCACTTTGGCCTCATAAACAACGGATTTGGTGTTACATTTGCCCTGTAATGGGCATTCATCCGGCTTCCTGCAACTGCATCCTAATTTGTTCTCGTACGATTTGAATTAGTGATCTTAGACTTCATTGATGGGCAACAAGAGTAACTGATCTTAACTACATTTCTATAAAATATCTTATAATATCTATGATTAGGAGGAAAATGTTTATCTAAGAGGTCAGGGAATTTCCTTCCTGCATAGTTTTGACAGTTAGAGAGAAGGGGTGGGTGTAAACCAAATAATTTTCCTTTTCCTATTATTGTGGTTAATTTTAGGTAAATAATAAATTTGTTCTGTAAAACCGCTGTTATTAGGGGCTTTATTATAATAAGGGGCGACTTTAATAAAAATGTCTAGAGCCGAAGATAAGGTAGAAATCCTACGGCTAATGTTGGGAATAAGATTTTTTAAAACTATAGGGGGATGCCAAGACTCTTTGTGTATATATCTAAGATTTTCATTAGGTTTATTATAAGGTTTAAAAGAGGCGGTAAGTAGATCAAGATTAATGTCAAGAAAGTTAGCATTGGTAAGGTTCGTATCTATAGTAATTTTAATGTTAAGATTAGCAAAAGTATTGATTAAATCTTTACGGAATTTATGAAGGTTATGGCCGTTGGTGGTATGAGAAACCGATATTATGGGAAGGAAATTTCTCTTTGAGGGTGTGGAGAAGGAATAATCCTACTAAGTCACACACATCCGCACTGTCATAAGAACACATTGCAACATCAAAAGAGTTTTCAGGGTTTGACTTTTTAACCCAAATAGTTTCATTAGTAAAGAGTAAAGTTTTTCTAGCATGAAATATAATGTCTTCTTCTAATTTAGAAATATTAATGAAGGGTCTGGCAAACTCTAAGGCATTAGTTAATAAGGAAACAGTAATAGAGGGGTAAAAATCAACAATATCAAATTAGGTAAATCTACACTTAATTTTACCTTGTATATTATTAAACCAAGAAATAACAGAGGAAGTATTTAACCATTGTGATAGGTCAGTCTTAGTTCTAATTTGGAGAATTATTTTTCTTAAGATTTTTTTACTTGCAAGGCCAACTTCGGATTTAGCCGGGTTAATCAGTCTACAACTAGGTCGATTAGTAAAGTCTAATTTATGGTCTTTAAGGGAAATATATGCTTTACCCTTAGCTAGGCTTTCAATCCGGTTGTCTATTTTTAAAGAATTAGCTAGTTCTTTAGCTTCTTTATTAATAGTATTGTAGGTATTATTATTAGTTAATTGATATTTGTTGGTGATACTATTAGTTAAAAGTTGGTTATACAAAATACTATTAACTTCAAAGAGATTTTTAGTTTTATCGGAAAGAACAAAGGTGTTTGTAGCATTTTTAAAATTAGAAATATCGTTAGACAGTTTAGTTTGAAAATTATTATTGTACTTACGAAATTTGATATCACTAATTAAATTAACAAGGTCTAATTCGAAGTTGGCCATGTCTTTAATTCTAGGTGGATATTTACGGGATTATATGTCAAAACAATCATTAGTATCAGCACTGAATAGTCCATCGTAAACCATTGCCTTCCATCTCATTCTTTTAACGATTTTATCTATAAGCATTTTGGTATAAGTTGTGTTGGAAGGAGTAGGTATATTTTTGATTGAATAATCCAATTCATAAAGGTCCATGGTGTAAGTTGGCTAAATTCCTGAAAACTGTAGAGTGCTCAACTAATCGGGCTGGAAAGTGCCAATCGTATATGTAATATAGAATATGCTTCAATCAATCCCGGTTGGAGCTGTATAAATGAAGTAATTCCGTCGGAAAAGTCCAGGAAAAAAGAGTGCTCTATGTAGGTAACAGAGCTTAATTGTTATGTAATAAACAACATAAGGCAATTATTTCATTTACCAGTGGTTTCTTAAAAGCAAAAAAATTTTGCTTTCAATCATCAGAATGAAAAAATCCTGGTGTATTTATTGGCGTTGAATTTTAAAAACAAAAATATAATCTATATGAAATTGAGGCTGGACAAGGAAGAAGGAAAGGAAAAATAAAAACACACATGCAAACACACACACACACACACACACACACACACACACACACACAATTATATACATACACACATACATACACACACACATATACATACACACACACATATATATGTGTATATATATACATACACATACATATACACATACATACATGCACACATAAATATCAACATATCCATACATACACATACATACAAATACACAAACGTGCATACACACACACATATACATGCATATATATATATATATATATATATATACATACACATAAACATATATATATACATACATACACACACATACATATATATACACACATACATATATATAAATATATATACACATACATATACATACATATATACATACACATACATACATACACGCAATCATACGTATATACACACGTACATACATACACATACATACACACATATATACACGCATACATACGCATGCACAAATATAGAAATATATACACACACCATAATATTCTGCTAGCCAGAGCTGTTGTGAATCTTTCTTCTGGATGTCGGAAAGATGCGACATGTGAGTAATAACGCGTTTTGAATTTGTCTTGTGTCATACCCACATATCGTTCGCTGGGGGCTGGTTGGTTGTTGCTGATGGTTGTAACTTTAGCCGCATATACAATGGCTTTCGTGTTGTATTTACCTTGTAATGACATTCACTTTTGACTCTAAAGGAGCAATTTTGATGTTCTCTGGGTGATTTCTTATTGATGATATAAGATTTAATAGGGGGACCGCAGGAGTAGCTAATTTTGACACAGTTTCTATTGAAGATCTTATAGTATCTATGTGTTCTAGGGAAATGTTTATCTAAGAGCTCTAGGAATTTTTTGCCTAAATTAGTTTTAACTGCTAGAGAGTAGGGGTGTGTGAACCAGATTATTTTTCTTTTCCTATTATTATGTTTAAAAGAGTTAGTATTGTTGGGTATGTACTTAATCGGTTCGCTAAATCCGCTATTTTGAAGGGCTTTATTATAGTAGGGGGATACCTTATTGAAAATAGCTTCTGAGGAAGAGATGGTGGAGATCCTACGGCTAATATTAGGGATAAGGTTTTTAAAAACTATAGGAGGATGGCAAGAGCCTTTATTTATATATTTTAAATTTTCATTAGATTTATGGTATGGTTTATAAGAAGCAGTAGGCAAATCTAGGTTTATATCTAGAAAATTAACATTGGAAAGGTTAGTGTCAATAGTAATTTTAAGATTAAAACTAGCGAAGGTTTTTATTAAGTCTTTCCTTAATCTATCTAAGTTATGGCCTATGGTGGTATGGGAAAGTATTAGACCATCGTCGCGATAAAGCCCAAAAATATGGTTAGGGAATTTTTCTTTAAGTGTGTGTAGGAGGAATAGGCCGACTAAATCACAAACATCAGCACTGTCAAAAGAACCCATTTGAGACATCGAATGGGTTCTCTGGGTTAGATATTTTTACCCAAGTGTCATTATCAGTAAAGAGTAGAGTGTTTCTAGCATGCAAGATGACATTCTCTTCAATATCAGAAATATTGGTAAACTTTCTAGCGAAATTTAAGGCTTTCGCTAAAAGCGTCTGAGAGATAGACGGGTTGAAATCTACAATGTCAAATTGGGTGAATCTAGAACTATTTTTATCTTTAATATTATTAAACCAATGTACTACGGAAGAGCTATTTATCCATTGGAGTAATTCAGACTTACTTCTAATCTGTGTGTTTATATTATTTTAATTTTTTTGCTGGCAAGACCGATATCAGTCTTAGCAGGGTTGATTAATCTACAACTAGGACGATTAATAAAGTCAGGTTTGTAATCTTTAAGGGTGATATATGCATTACGTTTAGCAAGTTTTTCTGTCCTATTATCTATTTTTAAAGAACTAGCTAATTCTTTAGCTTCCTTATTTATATTATTATACGTGTTTATATTAGCTATTTGGTATTTAGAGGTGATGTTATCTATTAAGAGATGGTCATGTAAATTATTATTAACTTCGTATAAGTTTTTAGTTTTGTCGGAGAAAATGAACTTATTTTTAGAAGATTTGAATATTGAAATATCATTAGATAGTTTAGATTGAAAAGGGTTAGAGTACTTACGAAAATTGATATTGTTGATTAGATTAACTAAGTCTAGTTCAAAAGCGGTCATATCTTTTACTCTTTGCGGGTATTTATGAGTTTTGATATCAAAATATTCCGTAGAGTCCGTGTTAATGTGTCCATCGAGAATCAAAGCTTTCCATCTCATTCTTTTAACAACTTTCTCTACTTTGTCTATCAGCATTTTCGTGTAGGAAGTGTTAGAAGGTGTTGGTATATTCTTGATAGAGTAATCCAAAGGATGTTCAGTATTGGTTTAAAATCCTATTGACTGAAGAGTGCTCGACTTTAAAAGGGCTGGAAGGTGCCAATCTCATAAAAATGTAGAATATGCTGCGATCATTCCCTTGGGAGCTGTATAAGTATTGAAGTTTCCGTTGGAAATTGAAAAAGTCATAGGTGTGAAGAGTGCTCTATGTAAGTACCAGAGCAAAATTTAATGTATAATAAACAATACAATATAATTACCTCATTACCAGAGGTTTCCCGAATAAGACGAATACGAAAAACGTCCTCATTCGTTCGTCGGACAAGGCAATTTATAACATAGTGAAATATTTGGAAAGTCTCCTCAAGAAATGCAAAAAATATATAAATAAAAGTAATGCAGGAGATATATAAAAAAAATATGAAAAAATTATATAAAAAAATATAAGGAAATATAGTTAGGGTATGTGTATATGTATGTATATACACTCACAAATGTACATATGCGTGTATGTACAAATGCATGTGTATTGTGAAAATATGTGCGTAAGTACATATATGAGGGCAAGTATATTTGTGTATATGTGACCACAAATACGTATATAATATGAGTTGAAAAAGAAATTGTATGATAATATAGTTGACACGCATCCAGATACAGGTATTAAATACACATACGAGTATGAAAGCACGCGTATAAACACACACACACCTCGGTCACTTATATGCGGAAGATAAAGAGGGAAGGGAGTGTAATAGTAAAAAGAAGTGTCATTCTCGATATATGTATAAAAATGAAACAATATATGAGATTGAAAACATTTTTTTAAATCAAAGAGAAAGTAATCAATTAACACTAGAGAAAAGAAAACAAACATAGGTACGCACATACATACATATATATATATATATGTATATATAAATATATATATATATATATATATATATATGTATATATAACCATATATATATATATATATATATATATATATATATATATATATATATATATATATATATATATATATATGTATATATAAATATATATATATATGTATATATAAATATATATATATATATATATATATGTATATATAAATATATATATATATAAATATATAAATATATATATATATATATATATATATATGTATATATATATATATATATATATGTATATATAAATATATATATATATATATATAAATATATATATATATATATATATATATATATATATATGTATATATAAATATATATATGCGTGTGTGTGTGTGTGTGTGTGTACGTGCGTGCGTGTGTGTGTGTGTGTGCGCTCGTGTGCGGGTGTGTGTGTGTCCGTCTGTGTCTGTATTTACGTTAGTGTCGGTGTTTATGTCCCGCAACACACCGGTTCCACCCGAAACAAAAGGTATCGTTAAAATAAGTACCATACTTCGTAAAATGAGTACTGCAGTCGATATGATCGACGAAATCAAAGTGAGGCCTCAGCATGGCAGCAGCCTAGTGAATAAAACCAGTAACAGAATAAAAGAATAACACCAAATTTAATCTTTTGTAGAAGAGGGATCTGCTAGAGAACGGGTTGCATGTTGCGGATAGCGATACGGTCAACAGATATGATGGTTAGTTGCGATATAAACGGGCACCCGCCTGACGAATAAGCAACCCCTAAACAGCAATTGTAAACTTCTAGGGGAGATGGTGCAATGGGTGACACTGATACAGAGGGAAACGTGGGAGGATAAAGAAGTCAGGACAGGGTATGCAGATACAATTCCATCTAAAATCAGAGAACTCGCAGAACGCACGGAGGCCATTGAGACGGAGGGGAGACTGTATAAATCACCAGTTTCTGCTTCAGCTGACAAGCAGACGCTAAAGGTCCAAAAATAGACACTAATGGTGTCCAAAGTTAAGACATGGGAGGGCTTTGGGATTAAACTGGAATCAGACTTCAGGTCAGCAAATAAAGCGTCTGGCAGGCCATCCGCCGACTTCGTAATAAAAAGCTTTCCTCCATACCCGCTATCAAGAACGCGTGTGGCTTTCTTCTCTTTAGAGAAGTGCATCCTCGTGAGGTGGAGAATACTTTGCTGATCTCCTAAACCCAATCACTATAGTATCTTATGATGTGCGCGAGTTGCATCTGGTAGAGATAAATGGCTAGGATGAAATTCGGCCCGAGATGTTAAAAGCCATAAATAGAGAACGTGTTCTCTGGCTGACCCATGTGTCGGGTGGTCTGGATCTCTGGATAGGCCTCTAATCAATGGCAATTAGGGATGATCATCCCAATTTCCAAAAAGGAGACAAGAGAGATTGCTCCAATTATAGGGTTCTCCTTATTAAGACTCCCTTGTAAAGTCTATGCTTATTGTCTGTCAAAGGGATGCACGGAGATTGTCGAGTCCAATCAAGCTAATGAATACTGTGGTTATCGCTCCTTACGCAGCACAGCCGACCAAATTTTCACACTGTAGTAGGTCTTCGTGAAATCGTGTGAGTACTGCCAAGAGGTGTATTCTTGCTTTGTAGACACCGAAAAGGCATTCGTAATTATACGAAAGCCTGAGTATTCAGATAAATAGTACTACGTTGAAACCATTCAACGTGGGTATCTGACTCGCCCAGGGGTGCTAACTGTAACATCTGCTGTTCATGATCTTTACACGATGCCGGTTTGGAAGAGGTATCACGACTGGCGGATATAGAATCAGTCGGATGGAATTTGAAGTCGACATGTTACTACCTAACTCCTTTGAAGGCGATTTCCATGCACTTGATAGATTTGCTGCCGAGTGCCGCATGGCTGGAATGAAAATCTGCAAAGACTGAGGCACGCGTTCTCTAAAGGAAGCGTGCGCAGTGCATTCTATATGTGAATGGAATTTCACTGAAAAGGATGGAGAAGTCCAAGTACCTTGGGAGTGGTATACGGCAGGAGGCTGAATTAAGAATTGCAGAAGCTGGTGCAGTAATCCACTAGCTTCATGAATCGGTAAACAGAAGTGAGGTAGGTGTAAATCCCAAACTCGTTATCTTCAATTCGACCTCGTGTCAACCTTTACCCATAAATCTTTGGTAATGAATACAAATGACCGAAACGGAGTTCCTCTTAAGTGTCTTTGGAGTAACATTACGCGATAGATGCGTAACCCGGAGACCAGAGAGTAACTCCACGTAGAGCCACTACGTCTCCGAATTCAGACATCACAGTTCCGATACTACGGCAGGAGACCCAAAGGTAGACGCAGTACAACATGTTTGGATAACATCGATAGACTCGGCTGGTCTTGCTTGGAGACAGTTGCTTCTGACAGGACCCTCTAGAATGGGTTTTCGAGGACTCTGGCCTCGCAATCCTCTCAAGAAGAAGAAGAAGAAGAAGAAGAAGAAGAAGAAGAAGAAGAAGAAGAAGTGTTAAAATGGACAGAATTGTCACCGGACAAACTAAAGGACTGTACTTGAACTATTTCTGAATAAATGATTTACCTCTAGCAATACACCATTCATATTCTTATAGAGCTTAGTTGTTGAGATTATAGCTATTTATTGTAGTCAAGATTACAAGCTTTAAGAATCGGAATAACAATGAAATATTCGTGATTAAATCACAAATTAAAATTGAAATTGAGAGTAAAAGCTAAAAGGATCATCTGTTTATGCATGCATAGAATATTTTTTAAAAAAAGAACATATGAAACTTGCTGTTTTGATGTATAAAGGGTTATCTACGTCTACATAGTTTTCAATGTATTTTTCTTGTTAAAGGCTCTACTGTTACATTTGAGGTGGGGAAGTATTTGGCTATCATTTTCAGATAGTCAAACAGACAGTTAGTGGCTTTCACAATGTTTTGTGGCATAGTAGTAAATATACTGGGGCATCACCAACGTATATACCGATTTTATTCCCACTAGAATCTCTGTTTTTGTCAACTTTCAAGTTTTCCCTGTATGTCTTTGCAAACACTCTTTGTAAAAAGTGTAAACATTATCTAAAGAGCCTTTTGACTATAACTACCAGTGATATAAAATTATCAACTTAATAATGCAACATTTATTACATCAGATTTTAATTACTCGCTTGGTATTACTCACTTCAAACGACGTAAAGTACTAAACCAAATTTTCTTTCCAGAGGAGTTAAAATGAACACGGACTATTATATTCTATGAAAATATAAATGAATTATAGATTATGATATTAACACATAATTCGTTATATCTCACATTTCCCTTAGATTTTGATATCATATCATACAAGTTGGTCTCAACGCCCCTCTTCATATCACTCACATTGCAATTCGCTCTCACTTCAGCTCACTTATTGTAGCTAATGTTTATAATAGTTTCTGATTTAGGTACAAAGTTAGCAATGCGATTAGAGAGAAAAAAAGTCGATTAAATCGATCGCAGTATTTGACCAGCGCTTTATTTTAACGACCCAGGTATGAGAAAAAGTAATGTTGTCCTCAGTGGAATATTGACTCACATAGTAAAGAGCTGTACCCCAATACCGCATGATATTTCGTCCGATGCTCTGACGATGCGGCACTGACCACGGCTTATAATAAAGGACGAACATTTAAACCCATATACAATGCCACCAACTTGATTTACCTTTTTGTTCTGTTTGTCGTTAACTAGCATTGATCATTGTTCCTACCACCAGGTATTGTTTTGCTTGCAAGGTAAAGTATATTTCAAAACCACCGTATTGTTACTTCTCTTGGGGAAGGTATGAATATCATGTCATCTCATTCCTTCATACCTGTGTACTTAGGACTGCTTTGTAGAAATGAAAAACAAGTCAACGTTTCTGAATTAAATATTTGCAAATTGATAAGGTTTAAACGAATGACAGTACCTCTATTTAAGTTACACAGTTCTAGGGATGTACATTCAAAAATATCTATCCCTCTTTTTTCGTAAATTACAGACATTGTAAATAAATGAATACCATTTCATCTTTACGATCATGGAAACGAATGAGAATTAAAATGCATGTTTCGCAAGATTTACCAAACATACTTGTAAATAGTTTCGGGAGGTTTTATTCTATTGATTTCATGCATTATGTATGATTTGGGGATGAACAAATAATTACGTAATTCATAGTTTGTGCATATCATTTACGTGTCTATAAATTGATAGATTCAGATATTGTAGATTTTGATATATAAGGCACCGCCTTACTGGACATATTTAAACATGCAAGAATATTGTTCTGAAGATTTGATTAAATCTATTTTCATCCACATCTAGTATGTTGCCGTTTTTTTTAATTACTAGAAGCACAACATTAAAGTAAATTATATCGAATTACCAGCTTCTAACCTTTAGCTAGCTTATCCTGTATAGACTGGAAGTTTTTTAATAATTCTGTATCATTGAACTTTATATGTTTTAATCATTCTTACATTCCGTTAGCTGCAACACAGATTCCATCATAAATACAAGATTATTGCAATAGTTATTTATTTTAATTTAGACTTTCATCCACAAATACTTTCTCATATTTTTTAGGATTCTTGATTTCTAAAATTAATGCGTTTATTCAAAGCAATTTCTTTTTTCTTAATGTGTGATTAATCAAAATTATTTTCTCTCTAGTTCCTTAATCTTCGTTTTCATTCCACACTTCTATATCTCCTTAATTGAAACATTAATTTCATCGTCATTAAGTCCGTTGTAAAACTATATTCAACAATAGGTAGCAAACTGAATAATTTGTTATTGTTTCAAATTCTTTTAATGCTGTCAGAGTCTAACGTGGCTTCATTAATCAAAACTCTTGGGTTTTACCATTATTTATTGCAGTCTTTCATTTTAGCTTCATTCCTTTCAAACTACCTCTTCAGCGACTAATTTTATTGGAAATAGACTTGCTACAAATACAAGTACAAATCTTCAAGCAATTTCAACAAAATGTTTCTTTATTATTATTATTTGAATTTTATTTTTATTATTTTTTTTTTTTTTGGCTTTTAGCTTTCATAATGTCACGACATATGGAATATTTTATAAACAAAGAAGCTTTATATTATAGCTTTCATCATTGTACATTGTTCATATGTTGAAAACTTATTTTGTAGAACGATTCATTAAATTGTGCGTCACTAAGGAATTTATGTTTCGTGTGATCATTTTAGTAGCGAACATCTTTTTAGTTATGTATGGTATATGTTAAGTGTTTCGATTTTTATTTATATATTTTGCCGTTGTGGTTGGTATTGGTTTCCTTTTGTAGTTTCTTTTATTTTGTCAACGTGTGAAATAGTAAATTTGTACAATGCCTTACTTAACTACAAAGGGTTATTTAATGCTTTCAATTTGCAATATATCGCTAGTAAAATGTCGACATTTCTTTTTATAGAACCTGATAATTATAGTTCTGAATCTTGAGCTGAATTTAGTTACTTTACCAGCCACGAAAAAGCATTTAATAGAATATCATAGCAGTTTAAAATTGTATACATCATTATATCGGTTTAAATGTCTGAAGTTATGGAATGTTAAACCCTTCAGTGAAGAAGCTATGCTGACAGCTTCTTTGATACATAACGTTGGAGGTGCATTATAATATATGTACATATGTATATATGCGTGTGTGATATTGGGTAAGTGTATGTGTATATGTGGTAGTTGTATGTGTGCTTGTGTGTGGGAGTGCGCTTGTATGTTTAGATTATATTTACATGTATATATATATATATATATGAGTATAATATATATATGTATGTGTGGGTGTGTATGTCTGTGTGTGTAAACAGAGAAAGAGAAAGATAGATAGATAGATAAATAAATAGATGGATATCCAGATAGATAGATAGATAGATAGACAAGTTTCTATTTATTTGGTACGAAGGCACAAAAGAAGGGGACAAATACAAGAAGGGAGGGAGTTTACATAAAGGAACGAGTAAAAAAAAAAAACAAATATAAAATTAACAATACAGTCCTCAATAGGGAGGAGGCGTTTTGGGGGTTACACACACCCCCGAAAAAGTGTACAACCCTTTCCCTTAGGAGCACAGAGAGGAGAGGGGTGCTCCTCTGAACTTCCACCTTTCCACCTACAGGCTGATAAAGAGAGAAGGCCCATTCACACGGGCCATTCTCACTACTTTCACCCACCTTTCATAAAACTTGCCTCTCTCTCTCTCCATCCTTAAAATGGTATCCTTTCAAACGTGTCCACCATACCACCTCTTTCACCATGGCTGAGGAAGACCGCCTCGCCTTCATTTTTGAAGTGAAGAGGCGGCTTGATCGTTACAATGGACTCGGTGGTCAACCGGATTGGTCCCACCCGTGACAGCAGTCGTTCGACATAGCCCTACAGATCGGCAACGCCCGAGCAGTGTACCAATGCGTGCGAGACGGTTTCGTCGTCGCGCACGCATCTGGGACAGATCTTTTTCGAGGGGTTCCTACTCGGGCGCCCGTGTCTGTAGAGCTTTTCTCGAACGGACAGCGCCCCTCGGTAGCACTGCCAGGCCAGGGACCTCTGGAAGTTGTCCATATGTCCCGGGGCAAATGTCCTCCCGAATAGGCTGGCCAGTTGGTCTTCTTCCATGCCTAGGGCTTCTCCAAGGGCGTCGTCGCCCCTACTTACCACCAGCCCTCTATAGAATGACGAGGTGGAGTCTCCACCGATAGCCGGGTCCGCCTGCCAGAGAGCCGTGAGCACCTGGGCACACTCGGTGTGCCAGGCGCCCAGTTTTCTCGGTCTTTGCTTGACCCAGGACTGCAGCTCGGTGAGCGAGACGAGTCTCGGAAAGGCTCGCCTCACAAACGGGGCCCACGCCGGTTGACCGGTGAGGAATACCTGGCGCGGCCGTAGCCTTAATGCGTGTTTACGCATCAGCAGCCACGGCATCCCCAGCCCTCCTTTCGAAGGGTGTTGACAGTAGATGGAACTCCTCACCAAAGGAGCCCGCTTCTTCCAAAGGAATTGGAAGAGTGCGCGCTCCATTTTGGTGAGCGTTTCCCTTGGGCAAGGCACGACGGTCAGCCGGTAATAGATGACGGACGCTATATAAGCGTTCGCCACCTCCGCCCGACCTTTCAGGGATAGTTTGCACTCAGCCCACCTCTGCGTCAGCGCAAACACCCTGTTCGATACCTCACTCCAGTTCTTCTCCACCTGGAGGTCTGGCCCGAACCAGACCCTGAGCAGCTTCACCGGGCCCTCCGTCCAACGTCCGACGACGCTGTTGGAGGCCATCGGTTTTCCCCACCACTTGCCGGGTTGCAAACCGACTGACTTGTCCCGGTTCATCTTAGCCCTGTAAACTTTTCGTATTCCTCCAGTAAGGTGCCGATCACCCCGATTTCCGAGGCGGTTGACACCATTACTGTCACGTCATCTGCGTAGGCCGACATCGCTTTCCGCAATGCCGGTTCCAAAGGGATGGCCTGTAACAACTCCAACTTCCGCATCAGTGGTTCTAGGGTCAATGCATACAGAAGGGAGGAGAGAGGGGATCCCTGTCGGATGGACCGCGTGATTTCGAACGGCTCCGAGAGTTAGCCGTTCACATTGACCCTAGAGTAGGTGCGGTTACTGTGCATGGCAGTGATTCAGCCCCTGAAAACGGGTCCGAAACCTGCCGCCACTAGCACCGCATTCAGGTAACGGTGGTCGACCCTATCGAACGCCTTAGATTGATCCAAGTTGATCAGGGCCCCACCAAAGCCGGGTTCGTTCCCAACCCTCTCTATAATGTATCGCATGAGGTGGAGGTTGTCGTGAATGGACCTGGACGGGTGGCGCATGTCTGCACATCACCCACCAGGTTGCCCACGACAAGCGCCAACCTCTTTGCTAACACCTTGGCCAAAATCTTTAACTCTGCATTTAGCAGAGTTATGGGCCTGAAATTACTTATTTCATCCCCCTTCTTCTCGTCCTTCTTCACTAGCGAGACTACGCCCTTGGTCACAGAAGAGGGAATTCTCCCGTTCTGTTGCCAGTTGCAGTAGATAGCCTCGAGGAGATTGAAGAACAAGTCCATCATACTTAAATACAGTTCGTATGGAAGACCATCGAGGCCCGGGGATTTGCATCTGTCCCATTTGCTCAGCACGTCCCCTATTTCAGCAGCTGAGATCGGCCCCTCGCAGGACTTCGCCTCCTCGTCCGAAAGAGGCGGCAGGCCGTCGAGGTATGGACCGAAGTCCACATCCCCAACCGGCCCCTCGCCCCTTCCAAACAATCGGGCAAAGTGCCTTTGAAAGGCCCCGCACATCTGCTTAGGTTCAAGGATCTCCCCTCCATCCTGGTCTCGCAAAGACCGGATAGTGGATCTAATCCCACTTTTGGCTTCTGTCACGCGGGCCGAGCGAACAGCTTTGGTCCAATCTCTAATCTCTCTTTTGAGAGAGCCCCACCACCTGCTGTTGACGATTGCGCCCGTCAACCGCTCCTTAACTAAAGTACTAATCCGGTCCCTGTAAGCTTTACTTGCCGGTAAGGACAAGTTGAGCTTCCAGTAACCGGGTCCCTGTCTATGCGTTCTATCAAGGTTGACCATGGAGGTCACTAACTTGTGGTCTTAATAGCCAACCATGAGCATTTTTGGACAACTTAAAAGGTCCCTATCCTTATTTCTAACTAAGAACCTATCTAGGTACGATCTAGATTGACCGCTATGGTTTGTCCAAGTCCAGGTTGGCACAGTCGGAAAATCTAGTCGATATCTATCGGCCAGGTCGAATTGGCCGATTAACCCCTTGAGGCTGTTACAAGCCCCTCTATCAGGACATGCCCCTACATAGTCCCAACGTGCATCTAGGATACCATTCCAGTCCCCCACTAAAAGTCTCCAGACGATGGAAGAAGTCCGGCCACATTGACCCAAAAGGGCAGTAGACGGCGACCAGCCTAAAAGCTCCACCTTCACCACTGCCAAGGTCCAGAAACACTAGTCGACCCTCCGGCTTCAAGTGTACCGTCTGTGTAGCGAGACCCAGATGTTTTTGCAGCAGAACGACAACCCCACCCACACATCCGGGCTGAGAGAGAGATCCGTGCATCTCAAAGTCATCAAAGGTGGGGGCCAGCTGTCGCACACTGCTGATCTGGGCCTCGCAAATAACCATCACATTTATACATCGTGACCTGAGGTCATTTAGAAACATTGCTTGCTTCCAAGGTGAGCCCAGGACACGCGCATTTAGACAACCTACCCTCAACACAGCAATGTTGGTGGTAAAGAGAAAAGGCACTTACCTGTCTGCGTCCCGGGGACCGGGCTGCACAATTTCCATGAGGGTGGGGGGAGGGTTGTTGGGTTGGGTGGTGGTTTGTGGAAGTGTAGGGGCATTAGTGTGTGGTGGGGTTTGGGTGTTTCGAGTTGTGTGGGTGGCTGGGGGGGGATTTTTTAGGAGGACACGGTTAAAGGGTCTGACGCAGGGGGGGGCACGTCCTCTTTAAAAGTGTCTTTTAACGTTTTGTAAATGTCCATTGGGGCTTTTATCATTTTTAGATGGGGAAGCCCCGTTGCTTGTGCGAAATTCGAACCTTCGGTTTTTGTTAAGTTGTTATTATAAATAACGTATAACGGTTTTTTGTTTATTGTGTTCATGTAAGTGTATGCATATTTTTCTTTTTGTGTGATGTTTATTGTTTGCTGTTGTTGTGTGTTTTTTTTTTTTGTTGATGTATGTGTTATGTATTGGGGAGGGGTTATTTGTATTTGTGTTCCTGTGGTGTGTTTTCTTTTTTTTCTTTTAACTTTATGAAAATGTCACCCCCCCCCCCCCCCCTCGTCTGACGTCGAAAGGGGTCGTCTTCCGTATTCGAGGGGAGGGGTACATTTTCGGCTCGTGTTTGTGGTGTGGGTGTTATTGTATTTGTTTTCTGTGTGGGGGGATGGGGGGGGGGGATTGTTTTCAGTTATGTTTTAACTTGTGGTGTTAGTTGTTGTTTTGTGGTGGTGGTGGTGGTGGAGGTCGTGTTGGTAGTGTTGTAGTTGTTGGTGTGGGCAAAATCGGTGTTTTATTGTATGCTTGGGAACAGGCAGCCCTCAGGTGACCTCTGCCACCACAGAGGTAACAAGCGGGTCGTCTACCCTCCACTGTGATGTGTAAGTAGGCAAGCCCATCCAGCAATATGCGGTCGGGGATCCTAGCAATTCGTTCTGGCTGCATTTGCACCAGAACTTGCAGGCTAGTTCCACCAAGCACATTGCTGGAAGACTTACCTACCGAAATTACTGCATCCTCTTTCAAGTCGAAGAGGCCACACAGTACCGCCCAGAAATCAATATCTGGATCGATACTGTGTATGGTCAATCTTTGCGTTCTTCTTCCCAAATAAATGGGAAGAAGGTAAATAAGGGGACACAATTGGGGCCAGGAAATGTTTTTCGGCCGTCAATTTATCTTTCATTCGGATGGATAGACTACCGTAGAGTCTATCCTTCCGAATGAATACAATGTTTTTCAGATGATCTTTTAAAGCCAGTTCAATCTCTGTCTGTGTGAGTTGTACTGGCTTACGGGTTTTGTTGGATATTGTCCTATAAATAATAGTTTTTAAGCTATTTTCCTTGTTTAGCTCTGGGGGAGAATTTAAAGAAAATAGACCATTCTCCTCCAAAGTTATATACTTCCGTGCATTTTCCATTTGCTGGGCCATGTTCGAAATGTCAATAGGTTCATACACAATGGTTTTTGGGAGTAGTTTGAGCGAACGTCATTTTGTTCGCCCCCTCTTTGTTTACATTTGTCGAAATGTGGTTGTTTTCTTGTTTTTTGTTGTTACAATTTTCATATTTTGTTGTGTTTGTGTTATTTATATTGGTGTATGCGTTCACATTTTTTTCCCCGTTGGGGTTAGACTCCATTTTTTCAAAATG
Organism: Eledone cirrhosa; assembly: GCA_964016885.1. Taxonomy (NCBI): domain Eukaryota; kingdom Metazoa; phylum Mollusca; class Cephalopoda; order Octopoda; family Eledonidae; genus Eledone; species Eledone cirrhosa. The sequence goes on along the minus strand of OZ024743.1, from coordinate 359,626,002 downwards.
TGCACTTATATTTTCAGTATCCGAGAGACTTGTAGTCACAGCTACTACTTCTCTTTCACCTTTGCTGGTGGGCGTGGCACCGTGAAAAGTCGAAACGGCATCCATTAATGTTGGCAATTTCTCCGAGTCAATTTTTTTTCCCATTTTTTCATTAGGGTTAGGCTCCATTTTTTCAATGTTTCTAATAATCCTTATTCTTTCAGTAGAGAGGCTTGTTGCCTCCGCTATCCGCTCTCCTTCAGTTTGTTTAGTGAGCGTGTCATCGTTACCTGTGGTAATGGCTTCCATTACCACTAGCATAGAGACAATCAGAAGATTTTTAGGATGAAAAACTTCACCCCAAAAGGGGTGAAATAAATTAACCCTAATGTCCGAAGACCCAGCCAAGGGGGTTAATTGACACAATAACGCAAGAATACAGACAAACACTTACTGTTAACACGTAATATATCAAATAATCGAAGAGCCGATGTGAAGAACGTCTATACCATCCAGAGATAGATAGATAGATAATGTATGCTGTCTTTCCTGTTACATCAACTCGTACGTGGATATCTTGTAATACAGCAATAAAAGCAAATTTGATTTTACTTAGGCTAGACTCATACGATTTAGCTTTTGTAGTTATGTACAAGGAGAATAGAAAAAATTGGAAGATTAAGTTAATATAAATCCGACATTGCGTACGTTCAACTATTATTCATTAATTAATAAACAAACCAACTGAACCAAGATATCTGTAATATAGCATGCATCTTATTTTACTGTTCATGTATTATTCTCTTACCCGTGAGTAAAGTATGTATAAAAGTATAAGCATGCCTGAGTGTTTAAGGAAATTGCTTCGCAGCCATATGATTCTGGGTTCAGCCTCACTGCGCGGCACTTTGTGTAACTTTCTTCTGCTATAATGTCGGTTGCCCAATGCTTTGTGAGTTGAATTTTGTAGGCGGAAAAGCTCGTCGTAAATATATATATATATATATATATATTATATATGTATATATATTATCACCTCCAACCCTAACCCCTCTATCCCGTCACCTTCAACCCCTTCTCCCTCCCCACCACCTTATCCCCTCCACCTCCGCCCCTTTTACTCCCTCACGTCCCTGCACTGTAGTCACCATACCCCAGGACCTACCACTTTCTGAACCTCGTGGTTTGCGTTTTATACCAACCACATTTACCTGCAACGAGTTCCGCACACGTGCCGATATTGAAGGGTTCTTCCATCGATTAAAGCTGAAAGCTTTTTTCACGACACGCCATCATCGACACAGACGAATGACTTCACTCGTCTCAGTCGCCGGAAATCACATTGGACGCCGAGCTCTGGCCAGTTCAGCACCCTCGACTCTTTTGTCGATACTTGCCGGCGTACTGTGAACCGGTTCTGTTTCCACCAGCATTCTTGTCGCGCTAACATCACGCGGACTGAGCTCTCCGCTCTTCGCAACCTTCAGCGTCCCAATGACATTGTCATCAAACCCGCTGCCAAAGGTGGCCCAGTGGTGGTTTGGAGCGTTGATCTCTATAGGACTGAGGCTCGCCACCAGCTTCACAATACCATTTTTACCGCTCTTTATCCTCCGACCCCACTCCTGGTTACCAACAACTCGTGTCCTCCACCATCCACGAGCTCATCTCCTCCTCTCTCCTACCCCCACAGCCACCAACCTTATTGAACGCACCTCTAGCACACCCACCATCTACTTCCTCCCCAAAATGCACAAACAAAATAATCCCGCCCGTCCTATCGTTTTTTAGTACAACTGCCTCACCGAGATCATTTCTTAATATTTAGACACCATCCTTGCCCCGTTGGTCGGCAATCTCCCCTCACACATCCACGATACAAATCATGCCCTTAGACTCTTCAACTCCTGCTCCTTCCCTTCTGGTCCCTCTCGCCTTCTCTTTACCCTGGACATCACCTCCCTCAATACCGTCATCCCTCATGATGACGGCCTCCACGCTCTCCAACATTTTTTAGACATACGCCCTACCCCTTACCCCAGCACTACCACTCTTCTCCGTGTGGCCGAGCTTGTTCTGATCCTCAATGGCTTTTCCTTTTCGGGTGAATTCTATCAACAGGTCTCTGGGATAGCGATGGGAACCAGAATGGGTCCAAAATATGCCAACTTGTTTGTTGGCTACGTCGAAGCCCAGATTTTCTCCCAGTATGCTGGACCTACTCCTGAGCTATACGGTTGCCATATCGATTATTGTATCGGCACCACCTTTCTATCACGAGAACAGCTCGATTGTTTTCCTTCTTTTGTCCTATCTTTCCATCCTGCTCTCACTTTCACCGCCGCCGTCTCCGATTCTTCTGTCGCTTTTCTAGATATATCTCTATCTATTAATCACTCTCACCACACCCTCTCTACTTCCATCTTCTACAAACCAACAGACTCCCACTCTTACCTCGACTTCACCTCCTCCCATCCAACCTACACCAAACACTCCATACCCTATTCCCAATTCCTTCGCCTGCGTCGGCTCTGTAGCCAGGTGACGATTTCGGAACCCATTCCCTTCACATGGCTTCCTGCTTCATCCAGCTGGGTATCCGCCCACCTTCATCCAAGCTGCTCTCACCCAATCCCGTGTAACCGGTCCGTACCACACCACTCTCACCTCACCCGCACCTTGCCAACACCCGCGTCCCTTTCCCTCTCACCTACCACCCCATCGCACTACCACTCCGGTGACATACCCTCCGTTCCTTCCGCACCCTCTCTTCTGACTCAGTCACTTCTCGCTTTTTTCCAAACCCACCCATTACTGCTTTTAAGCGCGTCCGCAACCTACGCGGCCTCCTGGTACGCAGTTCCTTCCCGTCTTCTCCCATGACTCCACCCGGCTCTCATCCTTGTCCTCGTTCTCGCTGCAACACTTGTTCCTTCATTCCCCCCCCCACCTCTCACAGGCCCTAACGGGTCTTTCCATACCCGCCACTCTTTCACCTGCACATCCATCCACCCACGTTGTCTATGCCCTCCGGTGTTCCCTTTGCGGGTCTTTATACATCGGACAAACGGGACGCCGTACGGCGGACCGTTTTGCTGAGCATTTGAGGGACATACTACTCGGTTTGGATAGTCCTGTCGCCCGTCATTTCTGTTTCCTGGTCATTCTTCCATACATGTCTCAGTCCTGGGTGTCCTTTTACATCATGGATCACAGTCCTCGTGCACCAGGACTGTACAGAGTCTGATTCGTGCCTTGGGTCTTATTCCCCTCTTGGACTCAACTCACCTCCCCAATTTCTTTAATACCCCGTCCATTATCACACGCGCTTGTACATTCACCCCTTGATTCCTATCGCTCTCTCATGATCATAAACATCTTCTCTTACAGCTAATACAGACCGACAAAATATGCACACTCCACTTTTCCTTTCACTGCTCTGTATACACACATACACACCCTTATATTAACATACTTTGCTCATAGCTTCGTACTTACATGCACACGCGCTCTTTTACTTACATATACACACACATTTCTTCTTAGATTCGTACGGGTGTATAATAACACACACACACACGCGCGCACACAGATGTTTACGCACGTGCACAAGCATAGCTCTTTTTACAAAACGGTTCTTTTTTCCCATTTCAGGTAGACGCACTCCATCATCCACTTTTCGAAAAATATAAATCATACACAAAATGCCAGCACCAACAGTTTTGCAAGAGATAGCAACAAGAATGGACCTGTTATTTATATCTAAAGACATTTTTTCCAATTCCAACCCGCCCGTCCCCTCAATCTATATTATTTCTTTATTTCTCATCCTTTCTTCTGATGAAGGACTAGCATCCGAAACGTTAAGACCATGTTCCTGCTATTTCAAGCGTTAGCCTAATATATTCCTTTCATATTCTGTACCGATTGTAATGTCATTTCTGTTTAACCTTTACATATTAATATATATATATATATATATATATGTGTGTGTGTGTGTGTGTGTGTATTTGTTTCGCAAGGTTTTTTATATGAAATCGAGTGTGTTCAAACAAATATTCTTATACTTGGGGAGGGTCATAATGTTATAATATTGCCAGAAATAATAACGTTTCGTTGGGTTATTCACCATGACTCATCCAGCCTGTTATATAATATGTGTATGTGTGTGTGTACGTTCTTTTGTGTATGAGATTGTGTGTGAATGTGTGTGTATGTGTGAGTATGTGTGTATGTGAGTGTTTGTGTTTACTTTTGTGTATGTCTGTACTTACGTCCAGTAACTTGGCAGTTCCTCAAACAAAATCGATAGAATAGGTACCAAACTTGAAATAGTAAGTAATGTTCCCGAAACATTAAAAGAATGACCACAGTATAATGATTGAAATAAGTAGAAGAAATAAATAATGTATTAGAAATCTGATTATGTTTATCGGTCTTAAATTATATCGTCTAGACACTGCATGGTGTATTCTTCAATTAACCCAAAAACATCATGTGCGAAAATTTATATTATTTAGTGTATACATACTTCCATCAGTCCAGCGCCATGAGACAAGTAATTATCATTGACGTCATGTCGAAAGAATGACTGCGTCAGGTCAAAATAAACATGGACTGTCGTCATCTTGGATTTAAACATTGAGGCGCCAGCACGATTTGACAAGAGTAAACCGTCAGCTATCCTGAACTTAAAATGATCCAACACATTTACTGTTCTTTTAAACAGTATGTTGTGCTCATTTCATTTATCTCTTTTTGCCAACATATTTTCTTTTCTCCTCGCCATATTTCAAATTATATACTTTCTTTCACTGCACATACACACGCACACGAACACATACAGACTATATATATATATATATATATATATATATATATATATATATATATATATATATATATATATATATATATATATATAAATTATTCAATTGAAGAAAGTTGGATGATCAAAGATCTTGCGACTCATTCTTAAATAGACGTGAAGCACTCCATGCTTATTGTTCCTTGGGATTTTCCCGTAAGGTAACGTCCTGTATTTAAAATAATAAGAGTATTATATATATATATATATATATATATATATATATATATATATATATATATATATGTGTGTGTGTGTGTGTGTGTGTGTGTGTGTGTGTGTGTGTGTGTGTGTGTGTGTGTGTGTGTGTGTGTGTGTGTGTGTGTATACATAAATATAAGTATAAATTAAGTATAAATTAAGTATAAATATTGTACCAGGAAAACTAGGCAGGAAGATGTGGACAGAAGAAAATTTATTGTGTTCAGTCTTAACATATGTTTCTGTACAATTATGTAACAGTCTACATCCGCTGACTTCATTTATATAATTCTCTCGTATGCATTACGTGTCTGTGATTGCACTTCATCAGAACGAAAAAAATTAACAGGGAAGAAAAAAATTAGTTATATTCCTAGTTGTGGGTACATCATTGCTGCAATAATAATTCCTTACTGCTGACTAAGCTAATGTAGAAGACTTTGGTATATAGAGAAATGTGGAATCAAAATATAATTGTTTCTACTTTTGGCACAAAGCCAGCAATTATCCCAGTGTATTACTGGTACTTCATTTTATCGACCCCGTAAGGATTCGAGGCAAAGTTAACCTTGGCGGGATTTAAAGGGTCGTAACTCTTTGCTGCAGAGCATTGTGTCTGACCCTCTACCGATACTGCCAATCCACCGCCATTTAGAATCAAAATATAATATACAAATAACAGATATAGTGAACAAAAAATAAAGAATAAGTGCAGCAATTACAATGATTATACCATATATAGATACTAGATTGGTATGCGGGGGGAGAGATTGCAATACAAATGACCATCGAGAAGATTAATAGAGTTGTAAGTGGAGGGAGTTTAGAAAGAGGAAGGACTATGGCTTGTCAAATGTAGTATGTATACTTGATATAATTATTGTAATTGCTGTAATTATTCTGCTTAATCAGAGCTGACCTATAGCAAAACAACAACAATCCTTACATAAATACACATGTACAAATATGTGTATGTCTTTGAGAATTGCTTAGCTTTTCTATTCATATTATTCATAAATACATTATTTGTCGTATACAGTAGGTAATTATAAGAATGGTATTTAATCGTTATCATTACAACTGAAGTTATCTAAAATAAATACTACAAAATATATATTAGTTTCTATTTCTGGTTTGCGGATGCCTCAGATAAATAAAACCTATATTGTTGTGCTATGGTGTTATATGTGGCTGTTTTTGTCAATGGTGCTATTGGCGAACTTTCAAGTTTGTTATCTTTGAGTTTCCATAAGTGAGGTTTCCTTTCAAATTCATTATGAACGATTGTCAATACTACTAGTATGGGTTCTTTGAAGTGTTAGTGGTGAGTTGTCAATGCTATCAGATGGTGCTATATTTGCACTCTATATATAGTCAATTTGGTGGGACATCATCCCCATACACATTCAAATTGAGTGGTCTCTACAGTTATAAGTTTGTTGTGAGAGTGTGCGTTGTCTGGATATATGTTTTAGTTGAGATCTACGACGAGAACAGATGACCTTAAAGTCATGAGCTGAATATTTTGTTTTACAGGGTGGGGCAGAAAGGTTGCTCCGAAACAAACACATGATCATAAGAGAAAAAACTTTGTAATAATTGTTTCTACTATTGGGACAAGGCCAGCAATTATTCCAGTGTATTACTGGTACTTTATTTTATCGACCCCGTAAGGATGAAAGGCAAAGTTAACCTCGGTGGGATTACATTACATGCCATTGTGGTTTAAGTGGATTTGAAAATGGTATCACTTAAGTAACGACCGCCAATGTCGATGCAGTTTCGAAGTCTCTCTCGAAAGTTCACCATAGCGGTTCTAGGACGGCCAGGACTTTTCTTTTTAAAGCCGATGATGTTTGTCTAAAGTTAGGAACCCACAGACGAATTGTTTTTTCCGTCCGGTACGGCATCATGACGCCGAAGCGCAAAGTGTCTTCGGAAGGAATGCTGCGTCATTACGACGGACTCACCGTTCTTAAGAAACTCTTCCACAACAAATGCACGATGATCCCCACTCCAGGCCATGGTGGAGTACTACCTGAAACAGAAAAATAATTGCATGTATGTACTTATTCTAAATACAAAGTTTTTTCTCTTATGATCATGTGTTTGTTTTTTATTAACCTTTGAAATCGGGGCAACCTTTCTGCCCCAACCTGTATAACTAAAAATAGCCGGTTCTTGGCTTTGCCGATCAGAATTGCTTAAACGAACTGACAAAGGATTTGGGTGTGTGTAATAATGTACATAATGTCGGATTTATTACATTCTATTGGTTTCTATAGTTTTATGGGTAGGTTTGATAGTTGATGTGTATACGAGTTGTTGATTAGTGTTTATGTGTATGACTGTACCTCAAAAGTGATAGTTTATTTTGCATAACTCAGACAAATATTCACCGAGAGTCCTCTACATATATATATATATATATATATATATATATATATGAGATCAAAAGATGGTTAAAAGAGTTCCAAGTTAACCATCTTTTGATCTTATATATTATTTATACTCCAGTCCTACAAACTGTAGAGTGCTACTTATCCGATATCTGCATTGCTTTATTGTACTACAATAAAACTCACCTCCTACACACATATATATATATATATATATTTATATATATATATATATATATATATATATATATATATATATATATATAAATATGTGGGGGGAGGTGCGTTTGTGTGTGTGTGTTTTTTTTCTCTCTCTGTATGCTTGTATATATGGAGGGTTAGGTAGATATATCTATACATACATACATATATATATATATATATATATATATATATATATATATATATATATATATATATATATATATATATATATAAAGAGGCAGATAGGAAGTGGTAGGGTAAATGATAAGTAGGTAGACAGAGGTAAAGACAGATAAGCTCAATGACTTGAATCTATATTTCTACATTTAATGTAAAAATATACACACAACCGGGAATTATTAAGAAATCCTGACGTGACAGTCACTCATGCCGATGACATGTTTCAAACGTATATGATTCGATGATATAATATAAAATCGTTTGTATAAATTGTGAAGGCCTTTTGTTGATTCCAATTCAGAAGTATTATCTATAAAAACTTCAATTGTTTCATGGCAATGGAATATTTAATTCAAAGCACATTTCATGTCCGAACCTGTCCAGTGAGATATGGGTTTCTTATCTTTGTAAATGAGGTGAAGCTAAATCATACCGTATATCTTTAGAAATACGAAATTCTAATACATATCTGTATACAGTTATGCATGAAGCTAAATTCTAATTATATTATATTATAATTTGAGCTAACTTATGCAGCTTCATATGCAAATGAGATTAATCGCCTCATTTACACAGACGAGAAAACCATATATTCTCAGCAGTCGCCGGAGTGGGACGGATCGCTCAGTTAAGTTCGAAATGCATCGACGATTGTCCCCCTTGCTTCTGCTGGACACCAGCAGAGGGCGATACTCCCGGCGTTTTGAATAGCTACGGCTTTCAAAATATTTACCTATAAACATATCGTATTTCTTTAGAAATACTAAATTCTTAAATATTATATATATATATATATATATATATATATATATATATATATATATATATAATATTTAAGAATTTCGTATATATATATATATATATTTATATATTGTTGCAGAAGATAAGTTGCTTATACGTGGTTGTTATGGTGAGGATAAGCCGGTCTGAGTGATGCAAAAGCACTTCACGTCAGTAGGTTATCTCAGCTAACAGTTGGTGATAAGGAGTAACGGAGTATTTATTTATCAAATTAAGAGTAGTTAAGACGGGGGTACTTCACCGTAATTGCTTTATTGCATGATATATATTTCTGTGACATCGTTATACATGTCGCTTCATCAGATGCTCATGCACCCATAGTCAGGCCAAAACTTTCGTGAGAACACACACCACCGATATATATTACTCCAAAGCCGGACCTGCTTACTGGAGATGTAGACACCACCATTTACATATCGCACATAACATCTAGTACCCCAACTACACCTTAGTAATAACTCAACCTGCTCTGGCTTTCAACCACATCCATGGTATTTCTATATAGGTAATGAAGACACACCTCACCTTCACTTACCCACACTGTCACATCAGTGTCACTATAAATTCTACAAACACAGTTAGAATAATAAAGACTCTACCGGCTCCCAAACTGTTCCTGCTTCTGTTTACTGCAGGAGTACAACCAACCAGCTATGGGTATCGCGTCGAACCAAATGCTTCGCGGGATAGAATTGCAGCACTTTTCGTTCTGATTTCAAATCCCGCCGAAGTTAGCTTTGCCTTTCATCCTTACGGGGTCGATAGAATAAAGTACCACCAAGCACTGGGGTCGATTTAATCGACTTACCCCTACCCTTCAGATTGCTGGTGTTGTGCCTAAAATAGAAACAATTGTATATTACGAACTGAGTTCAAATTCCGCCGAGGCTAACTTTGCCTTTCATCCTTACGGGGTCGATAAAATAAAGTACCAGTAATGCAATTGGCTAATTGGTGGCCTTGTGACAAAAAGTAGAAACAATAATTACTACGTATTCCTGCATTATCCCGTAGCTGGCTGGCTGTAATCCTACAGTGCTTTGACTATTAATTATTTTTTTCCTTCATAATTTTCCATTAATATTTTAATATTAATCCTTGACTGGATTACTACAACAGTTCTACTAATTTCCTCGCCAATGTTTTTTCGAATAAATTTCTAAACATTTTTTCCTAAAATCTGAATCGTATAACTTCATAATATTTTAATTATTTATCTCTTAGATTTATACCGTCGCACTGAATGAACTGAAGACAATCCATTGGTCCTTAGATCTAACTTAGCCTGATTGAGAAGATTTAGTATATGTTTCTCTGTTTTTCTTCCAGTTTAGCTCTCCCCGGTCCACATTACACCACCTTTGCGGTTCACTGAAACTCATTTAATTACTTATTTATCCATTATTTTACTTACCCTGACAATATATATACAATATATTAACAAATGGAAACTATATTTATAAAACCATATTTATTTCATTATACATATTTCAAGGGCCACCAAGGCAAACTATGTTGCACTTTCATCAGATAAAATATAATATAGGTTAGTTTTATAAATAAATATTGACATACCCTGAAAAAATGCAACCATTCTGGTTGGAATCTCCTGGATAGTGGAGTTATTAGATTTATTGTTGGTTTATTATGCAAATTAGTGTCGGAAAGGTTTAAATAACAGTATATTTAAATTAAGCCGTTGGAATAGGGAAAAGAAGAAAGAAAGAGAAAAAAGAGAAAAAAGAGAAAAAACGAAAGAAAGAAAGAGAAAAAAACCTGAGTATATTTTAGTGAGAGAGAATAGCGTAATTTTGAGAGAAGAGGCGAAGAAATAAATATAGCGTGGATGAATACCGTAGCATGGTTAAACAATAATAAAGATAAGTTGAAGAATTTTATCTAATGTTTAATTAATAAATTTGATTAAATGCTTAATTGATAATTTATCAATTCACTCCGTAGTTTAAATGTTTAAATGTGTATGTTAGATTATTAAAGTTGAGACCTATATATATCTAATAACTCCACTATCCAGGAAATTCCAACCAGAATGGTTGCATTTTTTCAGGGTATGTCAATATTTATTTATAAAACTAACCTATATTAATATTTTATCTGATGAAAGTGCACCATGGTTTTCCTTGCTGGCTCTTGAAATATGTATAATGAAATAAATATGGTTTTATAAATATAGTTTCCATTTGTTAATATATTGTATATTTACTCCAATAATTTGTTGAGTGCTTTATATTAGTTATAAAAATATTTTGCTCGTTGTATCCCAACGAATTAAATATAACCTCTACATATATATATATATATATATATATATATATATATATATATATTAATATTGTTTTTGTATGTATATGTATATTTTTAATATCTTTTTTTTTTTTATTTCTTATATAATTTTAATGTCTTTTATATATCTTTCATATTTTTCTTTATGTATGTTTACTTTATGTTTTATATGTATACATATATTTTGTATGTGTGTATATATATAGCTATATATATATATATATATATGTGTGTGTGTGTGTGTGTGTGTGTGTGTGTGTGTGCATATATATACTTTATATACATTATTTTATTTCTTAATTTATTTTAATTTGTTCTTTAAAATTAATTCTTGTTTTAAACCCTACACTGTTAATATCCATTATAATCCCATGTTCCACCATTAACTGCACGATCTATATATGCCGTACCACCATTACCATCATAACCACCATTATTATTATCACTATATATAATCGGTAGTATTATTATTATAAATGTTTTTCTAATTATTGGAATAATCATTATTGTTGTTTACATCTATAGTTCCCTATTTGTAATAATACATTTAATATCATTGTTATTACATGTAATATATTGTATATTTAATGTTTTATATATAACTAGCAGAGGTACCCGGCTTTGCTCGGGTATTAAATAGCAGTCATGTATAGCATTCATGTCAATACTTCAGTGCTGCTTGAAAAACTATACTTGTACAAAATCATCGTTTTTTTTTACAAAATAGGCTTCCTGCCCCCAAGGGTCCTGTACTCAATATGTGCCAATTCTGATTGTAGAACATACTTAGCCCATGTGTCAGGTTTGGTGAAAATCGGTTGCGAACTCCAGATGTTATGACGTTTTGTTGCATTGCGCTGCAGTGCTTCATTCGACACCAAGGAAGCGATTAACTGGGATTATCTGCCGCTAGGGAGCCCTATAATAAATATCTGGAAAAATGAAAGTGCTCATGACCATCCGGAGTGCATAAGGAACCTATGTCTGAAATGCAACGCTGCTCGTAGTTTTCTAACGCTCTTGCAGTAGCTTTACGTTTCAGCATCTTGCGATCGTCTAATTGCAGCCTCCATTGACGATTCATTTGCTTTTCTTCGTTTCCCGCTCTCGGCTTTTACCATTTTTTGACCAATGGCGGATCTCTTCCTTGGAGGCATTATCTAATTGGCAGTATCGGTAGAGGGTCGGACGCCATGCTTTGACGCATAGAGTTACGGCCCTTGCCATTCTGAGTTCAAATCCCGCCGAGGTTCACTTAGCCTTTCATCCTTACGGGGTCGATAAAATAAGGTACACTGGAATAATTGCTGGCCTTGTGCCAATAGTAGAAACAATTATCTAAGGAAAGAGGGCGTAACACACTAAGATGGGTAAAATGTTAACTAACAATTATTGAAGTTTCGCACATGTGATGTGATTGTCACGGTGATCCAGAAACAGCCTTCGTCCACCTAGGGGGCGCATTAGACAAAACCTTGAAAACGTTATGAGTCCACAACACTTCTGGGAACATAACGCATATTTGTTACAAATTTGAAGAAAACCAGTTGCGAACTGTAGACGTTATGTGGGTACGGACATACACACAGACACACACGTCCTCAGTTTTATATCCAAGAGTTGTCAACATGAATGGACCTGCTATTTTTATCAAAAGACTTCTTTCTTCTGATGTGAAGTACTAGCGTCCGAAACGTTAAGACCCCTTTCCTGCTATTTCAAGCGTTAACCTAATATATTCCTTACATATACTGTACCGATTTTGTTGTTATTTCTGTTTACCTTTTGCACACACACGCACGCACACACACACACATATATATATATAGAGAGAGGGAGATAGATAGATAGATGTGTGCTTGTGTGTGTGTATGTGTGCAGACATTGTTACCTCCTCGGACACATACAACTCACACACACACACACACACACACACACACACACACACACACACACACACACACACACACACACACACACACACACACAGTCACAGTACGTCCTGTGTGAAAGCGAAAGAGAAGAGACTTACGGTTGAGGAAGGGGGAGAGTTAAACAGTGTGTAAAGAATAAATAAATAAAAATTAAAGTTATCGAATGCTGCTATCATTTTCTCCCCTTCCCAATCCACCTCACTCTCTTTCTTTCTCAACCCCGCTCTCTCTTTTTTCTCATACTCTCTCTCTTTCTCACTCTCTCTCTCATTCCCTCTCTCTCTTTCTCTACAGAATGGAAATTTCTGGTTGTATATCTCTAACTAGCAGTAAAGCCCGGCGTTGCTCGGGGTCGCTCAGTAGCTGTGTTAAAGTTACAATGTTAAGTTTCTTTTTTGGCTTAAAGTCTGTCTGCACGACTGTCTGTCTGCACGCCTAACGAAATTTACAGATACATATATTTAAAATAAACTTATATAATTTTTGCTTTTTTTAACGAAATATTTGCTTGTTTTACGTAGTCTTTAAATAGACTTGTTTTCAAATAAAAATATTGTTTTAAAAAGCTTTTAAATGGAAATAAAGCAAAACGGAAGTTTAGTGTTCGAACTGATGAATTTTGCAGGTCAAAATTTTGCTGGCTCGACAACTGTTCGTGTATCGTAACAGAACGTAAGACGCTCAAAGTAAACAGAACAAAGGGAAATAACTCGTCACTTACGCTCAAAAATCGATACATTAGATTCGATTTCGTCACATAGGTTGGGTCAATTTGAAATATTTTTTTCCGATGCCTTCGCTAGGGCTCAATGTACAAGTATAGCAATTTCGGTGCAATTCCGTCAGAGATTCTAAGAGGAGATGTGTGCCAAAAATCGATAGACAGACAGACAACCACAGCTTTATATATATAGATAAGTTGTTGCCTCGTTTTGAAGGACTGAGTTGTGGTAGGACGAAGAGGAGTAGTGGGAGGATGGGTTAACATACAGTAGTAGTATCACCTCTTCCCCCTCTCTCACTGAAATGTCTTCTCTTTCCTCCTCCATTCTAAAGATGTCCCCAGGTTTTCCATTATTGATTTTTATTGAAATCCGATTCGCCAGTCTTCTTTCTGAATATTAGCTTAACATGTGTGTAAAGTTTCATCAGGATCGGATCACTGGTGAAAGCGCCAACTGGCTATACACAGATACACAGATACACAGGCAGAGAGAAATTGCGATTTATATAGTAGAGGAAAGTAACGTTAATATAATTTTTAACACCACCATCATCGTTTTCACTTGTTTAAATATTCTGGGAAATGATTAATGAGTCGGTAACCTAATCAAACTTTATATTAATATTTATTGAAATGATTATAGATTCATCTAGGTTAAAGAAGAATTTAATTTATGTTTCAAAGTGATATTACAGCCAAATATGGTTCTATTCGATTGTCAATACTTACGTCTATATAGTTATGGTACACCTATACATATATATATATTCTCTGTTAATGTATTAAATATTATACTCATGATTTGGCCAGAGATGAATATTTCCAGATACCTTTTAAGTGTAACTTTCCGTATTTATTATTACTATGAAATATTGATTGTTGTTCTGGTATCTTATCTCTGATTTTAGCCTAAGAAAATACCTATATGCGTGTATAAATAATACATGCATATATTTATTTTTTTTAAATCTAATTGAGTTCTTCACACGCAAAGTTAAAATTATTGAAAAAATTAATTGACCCGCGTGCATATTATTTTATTATGTTTCGCGATGACCTCCCCTTTCCGCTAGATGACAGTGTGAAATTTCTCATTCTGAGACTGCTGGAATTTCAAATTTGGCGGTCATTCTGATACGGAGAGGGAACATCGTTGGACATTGAATATCGGTAAAAAGGTTTTTTTTATATCGATGTTTGACGGGCATCCACTGATGATTTATACGTGCCCACCTACATATATTCCTACGGAATATGTGCAGGCTTCTGCATAACCTGGACACATTTTCCCAACTTGTAGAAAACTTATAATGAAGCAATTGTTTGGAAAGGGAGATGTATTTTAATTATGTCTCATATAAAATAATACAACTGGCTATCCACAAAATACATATAGTTAGCACCCCAAACGTAAAATTGGGATTATACTAAGGTATATCCTAATGTTTGTTGAGTGAAAATGGAAGCCAGTCAGAGTATAGCTTGAAGCTTTAAGCTTTCTCTGTTAATGTATTAAATATATATATATATATATATATATATATATATATATATATATATATATATATATATATATATATATATGTATATATATATGTATATATATATGTATGTATGTATGTATGTATGTATGTATGTATGTATGTATGTATATATATATATATATAGTATTATCTAATTGGCAGTATCGGTAGAGGGTCGGATGCCATGCTTTGACGCATAGAGTTACGGCCCTTGCCATAACTCTCAACTTCTCAAACCATAACCTCCTTAATAAAACATCAGAAGTGTTCGCGTCTTGCCAACACCGCTTCCGACACTCCTTCCAAAACTTTAAACCCAATATATAACAATGTCAGACTTGAACCCGTCACCACTTCTAGCAACAAACATCAGGGGCACACCTTACACCTCATCTCCACACCCATTAATCCACTTTAACGCAAATAGTGACATCCTCCTAGTACCTTTTACCCTAGAGATATCCCCATGTACTTCTACTTTTGGTATATTAGCCTTCAATTACTTAGACTACATTACACCAATATATAATTAATGTAAACTTTAAGCACGGAATTGGTTGTGCTAACATTGTCCTGTGTATGGAGTGCCATCATTGGATAAATGGATGATTAAGTAATTAATTTATTAACATAAAAGAGCTATATAATCTATATGCTGAGTGCAATGAATTATGTACAGGTGATGTATGAGTTATACATACATGTATGACTTGATGGTCAGATTAGTGTCATTGTAAGTGAGAATTGATCTCTAGACTACCCTAGTGATATTTAATTTCGCCATGCAATCAGACATGCAATGACCCAGAGCTTACCAGGAGTCATATATAGAAGTGATTCTAATAAGACCCTGCCAGGTTCTGCGGGTGGACTACACTTACAAAGATCATTGATTTGGGGATGACTCTTCATGTAGAATATTCGGTTGTGGCACTCTATGATAGAAGGTAATCATCCTAATATGAACACCTTTAGTACTTCTTGATAGACTACACTGTAATTTATAGATAAGATACTTAAATTTAGAAATTGTTTATAACCTTATATGATAGGGACTCATTTGAGACACCATTAATATACTTTAGGATAATAAATTTAGCTATAGAAATCAGCTAGTTACCTCCCCTTATCCATTAAATCCCCTTAATCACACACACACTTCCCGAATATAATACGATGTCAACTCTCACAATATAAACAACCTGCTCTATAGAATCGAATTAGAGAACGACAAGCTGTGATGTTCTAACATGGATGGTTCACCAGGCACCCAATGTTGAATCATCGTGGATTGTGTGATGGACATGTAGTCTATAAATTACGTTTTCTGGATTGTGGGAGAGGTGGTGTGTGCGAGGACAGTGGTGCTGTTTTGCTTCTCATTTGTAATATTTTTGATATTTTGGTGTTTCTCTACACACGGGCTTCTATATCGTACAGGTGTGTGTGAAAAATGCTTTACCAGTACAGCCCCCATGATGCTCTTGATTGCCTGCTGTGACTGCTTGTTTTACATGCAACAATCTGCCGCAATATAATCTTGTATAAATAGTACACGCGTGCATGCCTCACGTGTGACTGTTGCATACACTGGCTACTCCAAACTATCCTCTTGCTTTATCTTCGTAAACTGCCAATGTTTTGTTTTTATTTTTATTTTAACTTTAATTTTGTCCTTTAATATGACTGTAATCTTTGTATGTAAATTGCCATGCTATATTATTATAATGGATGTCAACCCACTGTGGGTCAATATATACATATGTTTCTATATGTCTCTTGTGTTGAAAAGGAGGTCAAGTATGTAAAAAATCACTGAATAATTGCTCCGAAGACTCCAAACCTCGGTTTGGAAGAAACAATTGTAAGCAAATAAATGATTTAAACAGAACTTTGATTCATGTAATTTCTCTCTCTCTCTCTCTCTCTCTCTATATATATATATATATATATATATATATATATATATATATATATATATATATATATATATATACATACATACATACATACATACATATATATACATATATATATATACATATATTATATATATATATGTATATACACATGGAAGTTCAGTGAAATCGAACTCTGGCTGTGGCCAAGCTAAGGATATGCAACCCGAAAAGTGCAGGAAAGCACTCCATAAGATAGTGTCACCTTAGAGTAATAACATACGTTTAGAAACCTTGACAAATTGAAGACTGCGACATTGAGCCATCCACAAGGACCAAAACCACGAGAAAACCAACTCAGGATATTTTGACAAACCTGGACCATCTCGGCGATATTATGCAATATCTCCGATAGGTTTCTATCAATTCAGAAATCAACAATTCAACTTCCGCAATATGCAAGCTTTGGTTTTGGATGATCGAACAGTGGATTCGCTTTATCAACAGGGCTTCCGTTCTGTGCCACGATCGCGTGTGAATTGTAGCAGTAAAACTGCTGGCTGTCACGTGGTTTTTCCCAAGGGGAGGTAACGCCCGGTTTTGGCGTTCGAAATTCAAATTTTGAACAAAGGAATAAATACCTTTCCACAAACCGAATAAAGCTCTCGACTAGACGTTATTTAACAAACATAAATAATTAACCAACCAATAGAATTGTCTAATTAGATTAATTAGTTAATCATTAAGTCTAGGAGATAATAATACAAATGGAAGTTCAGTAAAATCGATGTGTGGCTGTGGTCAAGCTAACGATATGTAATCCGGAATGTGCAGCGAAGCACTCGATAAGGTAGTGTCATCTTAGAGTAATGACATAGTTTAGATAGCTTGACAAATTGAAGACTAAGACGGGTGAGCCAGGCACAAGGACCAAAGCAACGAGTAAACCAACTCAGGATATTTTGGCAAAACTGGACCATCCCAGCGATATCATGCAATATCACCGATAGGTTTCTATGAATCCGAAATCAACAATTCCACTTGGATGATCGAACAGTGGATTAACTTTATCAACAGGGCTTTCGTTATGCGATCGAGTGTGAATAGTAGCAGTAAAACTGCTGCTGTCACGTGGTTTTTCCATATATATATATATATATGTATTTATATATATATATGTATATATGTATACTCACACATACATATATATAGACACATATACAAACAGAAAATATATGCATGGGTGATTTTTGTCGGTTAGATAAGTGGACAGGGGATATAGAGGGAGAAGGAGACAGAGAAGGAAAATGAAAGAGCGAGAGAGAGAAAGCTGGTGGTGTTGTTGAATGAAAATATAACACGTGACTTCAAAGAATCGAATACAGCATTACGCTATCTAACTCGAATTTGGTGACTGAATATTAAGTCATATGTATCATATAACTTGTTTTAGGACAGGATGTCTGTGTGTATATATATATATACATGTGTGTGTGTGTGTGTGTGTGTAAATAGCGAGACACAAAGCCGTTGTCTACAAACGGCTAGCGAATTTGAAAATTAGGTAGTAATATGTGCTTACGCGGTAATTGACTAAATAGAATTAGTCTGTTAGTTGGGGTTTTAAAAAACCCTCTGAATGGAAAAATGGGACACGAACCCACATTTTTGGTTTCCGGACCAATGAGTTACATTACACCAATACGCAACCCATGAGGTTTTTTTTTTAATCCCAACTAACACACTAATTCTATGTAGTCAAATACGGCGAAAGCACGTTACTACCTAATATATACATATGTGTGTATATATATATATATAGATGTGTGTGCGCGTGTGTGTGCGCACGCTCGCGCCTGTGTGTGTGTGTATATGTGTGTGTATATGTGTGTGCGTGTGACAAGAGTATATAGGTCACAGACACCCACATATACACACACACACACACACATATATATATATATATATATATATGTGTGTGTGTGTGCGTGTGTGTGTATATATATATATATGTGTGTGTGTGCGTGTGTGTATCCCGGGTTCATATATTAATTATGCTATTTTAATAAATATATATATATATGTGTGTGTGTGTGCGTGTGTGCGGACATTATAACTTCCCCAGACACACTCAACACACACACATACATACACACACACAGTCAGAGTACGTCTTGTGTGAAATAAAGAGAGAAAAAACGTAAGGTTGAGAAAGGGGTAGAATTAAACAGTGTAAAGAATAAATAAATAAAGGTTAAATTTATTGAACGTTGCTATAATTTTCTCCACTCAGCAATCCCCCTCACTCTCTTTCTTACTTCTCGACCCTTACCTTTCTTTTTTCTCAAACCCTCTCTCTCTTTCTCTCTATCTCTTTCTCTACAGAATGAAGAACAATCAGGAATGCGCATTGTCGTCTGCTTTGATTGACATTTTTTCATGTAAATTTCTAATAAATCGTTACCTCGTTTTGGAGGACTGAGCTGTGGGAAGAGGAAGGGGAGGAGTGGGATAGAGGGTTTAACATACAGTGTGTATTATCTCCTCTTCCCCTTCTCTCACTGACACGTCATCTCTTTCATCCTCCATTGATTTTTTTAAAAATCTACTTAACCAGTCCTGTTTCTGAATATTAGCTTAACAAGTGTGTACAATGTCATCATGATTGGATCACAGGTGTAGGCGCCAACTGGTTATACACAGACACACAGACAGACAGAAATTGCCATTTCTGTAGTAGATGTATGTAGGTTTATTTATATATAGCAGGCAGCGAATTATCAGAGTCGTTAGAACGTCGGATAGAATGCTTTATGGTATTCATTCCGGCTCACTGCTCTTTGAATTCAAATCACGCCTATATCAACTTTGCCTTTCATGCTTTCGAGGTCGATAAAAAAGTATCAGTCTAGTACTGATCTATCTTTTTCTATATGCTATACTCAGGCAGGCTTAAAATTCCCAAGAAACGCCGTATATCATTACAGCGCACTTTCGACTGTATCAGGAGTGTAAGGCAAGCCTTTACAGGGAAGTAGTAAACTTTGTAGGGTGTGAAAAAATAGGTCACTGGTGTTTGTAGTGCTTTGTTTGAGAAAGTAGGTGCATGGGGAGAGACAACGGTAAATAAATCTGGAGATGCAAGTGGTCAGAGGGAATATATATATATATGAAAAGGGTCAGGACGCTGACGGATTAGCCCTGGCCGTTTCGACAGCTAGATACCAACTCAGTTTGGTTCTTGACTCTTCTCCTATTTCACATCCTACTAACCTTAGTATTGAGTATTCTGGTGCGTTATGGTCCACCTGGTATCTTACCATACCCTCTTTGTTATATATATATATATATATATATATATATATATATATATATATATATATATATATATATATATTTAATTGTGCACGCGTACACACATATATATATATGCACATATATATATACATACGCACACATATATACATTTGTAGGTATGGGTTATATCTAACACTAATAATAATGTTCGATTCGTTTGTAAACAAACGGCCAGATTTGAAGCAGTGCCGTGACAGTGATTGATCATCACCTGTTTGTTCAACAGTGACCTTGAGGAACAATCAACATGTTTCTGGGTCGTTACCCTTCATCAGGACTATATACCTCTGCCAGTTTGTTGAACGGTTGAAAATATATAGTACTTTCTTAAGTACACATCAGCTGAGTAGCCTCATTTGCATACCAAACGCGTTACGGCTGGCCTTGCCGAATATTAAAAATAAAATTAGAATTATATTTCTTGCCTTAGCACATCTAATACATAAATGTAAGTATGCACACATACACACATTTATACATATGTATGTATGGGTTATATCGAACATTAATAATTGTTTCTACTTTTTGCACAAGGCCAGCAAATACCCAGTACATTACTGGTACTTTATTTTATCGCCCCCGTAACGATGAAAGGTAAAGTTAACCTCGACGGGATTTGAACTCAGACTGTAAAGGGACGTAACTATGCTAGACAGCATGGCGGCCAACCCTCTACCGATACTGCCAATCGATCAGTTTGTAAACAAACGGTCCGATTTAAGCTGTCCTGTGCCGGTGACCGATCGTCACTTGTTATTATGAATTGGCATTATGCTTGTTATTATGCTTTGACGCATAGAGTTACGGCCCTTGCCATTCTGAGTTCAAATCCCGCCGAGGTTAACTTTGCCTTTCATCCTTACGGGGTCGATAAAATAAAGTACCAGTAATGTACTGGGTAATTGCTGGCCTTGTGCCAAAAGTAGAAACAATTATGAATTGGCAGTATCGGTAGAGGGTCGGACGCCATGCTTTGACGCATAGAGTTACGGTCCTTGCCATTCTGAGTTCAAATCCCGCCTAGGTTAACTTTGCCTTTCATCCTTACGGGGTCGATAAAATAAAGTACCAGTAATGTACTGGTTTATTGCTGGCCTTGTGCCAATAGTAGAAACAGTTATTATGCAATCATCTCTGTGGCTGAAGATGTGAAGGGTACATATATATTTTTAAATATTTCCCCAATACAATTTTTTTTTTCACATTTTGGTCGATTGTGGCTAAATTTCAGATTTTGAAAGGAAAATGGACAGTTGAAAGATCACTTCTCTCTCCCACCACCACATTCACAACCACTCCCTCACACATTCACCCCAGTAAACCCCCAACCTATTTTTAGACTACTGTCACTGACTGCTACCTACCTCACTTCTCAGTGTCTAATGTGTGGGTGTATATATATGTGTGTATGTACATACGTATGTATAAGTATGCACGTGTGAATGTATATTGATGTATGTGTATTGAGCCCACATAAAGAACAATACAAAGGGGAAGAAAAAAAGAATACTATCAACCCATTTACACCTCAAACTCAAAATAGACAGAAAATAACATCGGAGAAGCAACTCCTATAAGCAACAATGTCACCCTAACCACTTCTCCTCCCAGCACCCTCACCCCCAGCATCAATCTCCCTGCCACCACCACAACACCACTCACACCAAAAGAACATTTGAGAAAATTCTCGTACACCTCTTACAGCTGCAAGCATATCAATATCACCTCAATCAACAACAGCAATGACCATAACTATACTGTTATAATAGTAATAATGATCTCAGTGCCAGCCAGCAAATTCACTACCCAAAGAGCCGGGCAACTTTCCATGTACGTCCAATACCATGCGTACGTCCAATACCATGCGTAACGCAAGCATGTACTGCGAGATGAACAAATAAAAATTAATACACAATACCAAATCGCTTTTCATAATCAGGAAGCGCGTCCCTCAGGAAGGTGCCAACCTGTGCTCGAAAACTCCTCCTCTGGCACAAACTCTTCTCCAATTATGGACCTGGATGGTCACTTGATCGGGGATTGCCCCCAACTCGAGCCCTCCAGATCCACCACCCAAACCACCTCAAAAAGAAAAACCTAAACGGATGAAATCGGCCCGAGAACAGTATAAAGAAGTAATATATGCATATTACTATGCATTAGGTAAGCCATCACAAGACAGACACACTTTAAACTTCTACAAACTCTGGAAAACTCGGAATCAAGCTAGCAGATGTGATATGGATGGAAATAAGTTGGTAAATGTAAGGAGGTATATCTTCAGAAATAATAGACTCACAGACTCTGAACTAACTGCGATCAAGCAGGCTGTGGAGATTGACATAAATATAAATGATGAAAGAACTGAATAATCTCCTGGAGATAGTAACCAGTCACAAGTCTTTGCTGAAAGACCTACATCTGACCAAATCACAAATAGGTTTGTAGAAATGAGAAGCCCAACCCGCTGAAAATAGCCAGGAGAGGAGAGGGACTTAGAAACAATAATTGAAAACCAAACATCTGCTGAAGAACACAGGGACACTATGAAGGAATTAAAGCAAAAAATACTGAATGAGCTTGCAGTAGTAAGACATTCTAGTATAAATGATAGAGAACCGTTTCAAAAACTCCCAAATACAATCCAAAATAGAAAACAAACAATGATTGGTAATTCTGTGACAAAAGAAATCATAGAATAACTTGAACCTGATCTTACTGAGTTAAATGAAATCATTTACGCATCTGCTAGAGTAATTGAAACAAGTTGTTTACCACAAAAAAAAAGTCGAACATTCGTGGTAAACCAATTTGGAGGAGTAGAATCGAAAAGGAGTTGACGTAATGAGAGCAGAAATATCTTTATTGATTGAGTTGTCACTTATAGCTTCGGTGTGTTGAACTAGAATATGAGTGAAACCAAAAGAATCGACACCATAGTCTGTAAGCTACTGACCTGTAATAGGA
Source organism: Eledone cirrhosa (assembly GCA_964016885.1). Classification (NCBI taxonomy): domain Eukaryota; kingdom Metazoa; phylum Mollusca; class Cephalopoda; order Octopoda; family Eledonidae; genus Eledone; species Eledone cirrhosa. The sequence continues at coordinate 359,602,664 of OZ024743.1, read as the reverse complement.
TGCACCACCGAAAACCAGATGTGGATCGTCTTTACCTTCCTAGAACTCAAGGAGGCCGTGGCCTGATCCAATTTGAACTTGCTTACAAGACCGCCATCATTGGACTGGCCAAATAGCTTGAAACAACTAACGACTGTATGCTGAAATTTGTTGAAAAGCATGAGAGAAGAAGCTTCATCTTGAAGGAGAGCAAAACATATGCTACTGATCTCTTGCTTGATACCCAGGCTGGACAGACTAAAGAAACTGTTGTAACTGATGCTGCTAGGCACATAAAATCACTGACAAAAGCAAAAGGACAAGGACAATTAGCATCAAATTGGGAGCAGAAACCTCTGCATGGCAAATTTGTGACCCGTAGCAAACAAGCTGATGTTGACCAAAAGCACACCCATCAGTGGCTACGTAGTTCATGGCTAAAGGCGGAGAGTGAAAGCTTCATCTTAGCTGCCCAAGGTCAAAGCTTATTGACTCGTAATTACCAGGCCAATGTGATGAGAAACGAAATAAACCCAAAGTGCCGATTCTGCAATGCTGAGGTTGAAACAGTGGACCACTTAGTCTCTGGATGTAAAGTTTTAGCACCAGTAGAATATAAATATAGACATGACAGAGTTGGCCAATATCTACACTGGGTAATATGTCGGCATTACAAAATCAAAGCTGAAGACAACTGGTACAATCATCACCTTGAGGCTGTAACTGAAGGAGAAAAAGTAACAATTATCTGGGACTTTCCTGTACATACTGACAGGACCATAAAAGCAAATAGACCTGACATCATTATAAAAGATCAACATAACAAGGTCTGTTTATTGATAGATATGAGCATCCCATGTGATCACAATATCACGGCAATAGAATTTGACAAGCTACGAAAATATAAAGATCTGCTTATTGAAATTGAGAACATGTGGCACATCAAGGCCGTTACAATACCAGTGATTGTTGGAGGACTGGGAATGATCAAGAAAGGAACAGAACATGAATGATTCCTGGTTTACCCTCTCTGCAGGAGGTGCAAAAAATTGTTTTGACTGGTACTGCACACGTATTGAGCAGAACACTATCTCTGTAAGATTGATATCCCTCCTTGTATTTACATATGCATATGCACATGTGTATATATGTATACCGATTTTTTTTTATAATCAATGTGTTGTATTAACTGGCTTACCAATGCACACTGTGAATTTATTTGACCTAGGTGTCAGGAAGACACTCGGCATATATCTCAGATAACTCATATTAACATAAAGCAAGATAAATGCAATATAATAATAATAATAATAATAATAATAATAATAATAATAATAAGGGAAGAAGACGCACGAGGTGGTAGAAGGTCATGAAATCGCTCCCGTAAGTTTTTGATTTTTAACATATTTAAATCAATTGTGAAATAACAATTCTTAGTACAAATGTTGCATAATCCACCGAATGAATTCCCATACAATTTCGGATCCATATTATATTGTTATATCGCTCAAATATTCAATTTTGTATTATATATTTTGTATTCAAAAAAAGAAAATGGTTATAAATGGAAGAAAACACCCTCTGTCTACACTATATAGAACAGCCAAATAACAGCAATTTCACCAATACCAGAAAGTTGATACACCACCTATCCCATCACACTAAATATAACAGCCAAATAACGGCAATTTCACCACCACCACCTTCAATCCCGGCATGATAATAATAATTACTATTAATGTTTAATCCCAATTTTACGGGAATATGTCAACACAATATATATTAAACATACGAACACAAACTCATAGATGCTACATATCACAAAACCCAGTAACCACAACGCCACCGCCGCCACCACCACATCCATCATCTTGCTACCACTATCCCATCGCCGCCGCCACCACTCCTTCATTGCTACCACCACTATTCCCCTGTTAACTTGAGAGAGAAAGGGGAAGGTGGCGGTATCACTAGACAAGGGAGAGGCTAGCAAAAGATATAAATAGATTGACTTAGTGACCTGGCCACCGGCCAAACGTCAACAGCAACAACTATGGGACTGCTGGCTCACCCCTTCCTCACCAACAATATAAAAAGCCCCGGCACCACCACCGACATAGCCAACAACAATAACAGGCAACTACAGCAAAAAGTATATTATATTATTGTAATGCACTGGGTGATTGCTGGCCTTGTGCCTGGAGTGGAGACAATTATTAATAATTTCATTCTTAAGCCACGCAATGCTCACATTAAGGAACCACTCATGATAATAACAATTTAAAAAAAAAACAACAAAAAGAAAACCCCGTGACCAAGAAATACCGGGATGGCGGCCGGCGGGGAATAGCCGTGTCTCTAGGGGAGAACGACCCCTCTAGTCTTGGTTGACACTCGTTCTAGAAGTGGTAACACGAAATGATTACCCCTTGGCGGATAAGGATAAAACGCGACAAAATAAAATAAATGTCTAATGATAAAATCTCATACCGGATCGGCTGTCACCCGGGTAAAAAAGGGCCGCGTCCCTCAGAGAGGAACCAGACTGGGGTCGAAAAATCAGCTAATGGTTCAAACCTTCCCATCACTTCGGAGCTGGAGACCTCCCATAACCTCCTACTGTTGGCCCTCCATGCTCACCACCAAGAAATCCAAAGAAAAAGAGAGAAAAATGGTCAAGGGAAGATAATAAAGAAGTCCTTGAGGCTTTCTACACTGCCATGTACTACCCATCAAATACATCGAATACAGAACAGACATATATCAACTGGAAAAAGAAACATCCCGAACACAGAGGCTATATTGACAGTAACAAATTAGCCAATATACGAAGAAATATTGTAAGAAAAAAGTTACTAACTGATATAGAAATTGATCAGATCAAGCTATTAGCACAAAGTCAGCGAAGAGAAAATGAAACATGTGTCAGTGAAAATGAGGTAAACTGTAACAATTTGAAACCCAGGGCTGGGCGGAATCACTGGCAACAGAACAAATTAAAGAAAGGATCGAAAAAGTGGAGGGAGTGCATGCTCAGGATGAAACTCCAAATGAAAATAATGAGATCGTAAATGATAAAGAAATGAATGAGAATGAACTTGCCAACTTGAAGGATGAAATTATGATCGAATGGATGAAAATGAAAGAATCTGACATGGGGCAACGAGACACCCTCCCTAAGATCCAGAACTCCAAACAGAACCAAAAGAGAATACACAAGACTAACATAATTCTCAAAAACATTATCATAACAAACAAACTAAACATTACTGATTTAAATCATCTCTATTATGCATCGGCTAAAGTCACCACTCACTTATGTGGAGTGAAGATGAAAAAACAAAGGAATTCCCACAAGAAATCTACTTGGCAAAGAACATCAATCGCCAAATAAACCTTCTCCGATCTAACATAGAAAGTTTAACAAACTATAAAGTAGATGAACATGTTAAACAAACTAAACTTAGAAAATTGAAAAGAAAGTACAGTATAAAATCAACATGTGACATAGACATGCTGATAGAAATAATCAAGCAAAAAGTGTCGGCCAAAGCTGCTCGTATAAGGCGCTTTGAAAAACGATCTAGATTCTATAAGGACAATAATATGTTCAAAAACAACCAAAGAAACTTCTACAGAAAAGTTGGTAAGTCAACAATAACTGCTAAATCAATACCACCCAAGGAGGAAGTGCAAGAATTCTGGGAAAAGATCTGGGCCGAAGAAAAAGTTCATAACATACATGCCCCATGGATAGACAGACAAATGAAAGATATAGCTCACCTTGAGGAACAAATATGGGAAAATATAACAGTTGAACAGTTGCGCTTGGCTCTAAGAAAAACCAGCAAATGGAAATCCCCAGGAAAAGACAAAATACAAAACTTTTGGATAAATGCCTTCACAGAGTCTCATGAGCTGTTAGCCCAACTTTACAATGAAATAGTTAAGGAGCCAGAAAAGATACCATCATGGCTAGTTAACGGCATTACATTCCTGCTTCCGAAGAATGATGAGACAAACAATCCCAAAAATTACAGACCGATAACTTGCTTGACCACAATGTATAAAATTTTAACATCAGTCCTAACTGAATACACATATGACCACCTGATAACAAATGACCTACTTCCCATTGAGCAGAAAGGGTGTAAGCGAGGCTCATATGGCTGTAAGGATCAGCTTCTGGTTAACAAAATGATACTGGAAGATTGTCATAATAGACACAAAAATCTATCGATTGCTTGGATAGATTATAAAATAGCATTCGATAGTTTGCCACACAGTTGGATTGAAAAATGTTTAGAGATTTTCAAAATATCCCCCGTTGTCAGGAGGTTTTTTTCATTCAGTATGAAGACATGGAAAACGACACTCCTTTTGAATAGTGAAACAAAATCACTGGAAGCTGGAGAAGTTAATATTAATTGTGGAATTATTCAGGGTGACTCTTTATCACCGCTTTTATTCTGCATCGCACTTATACCATTAAGTAAAATGCTCAATGAAACAAAACATGGATATAAAGTCTATGACAAAACCATTAATCACCTGTTCTACATGGATGACCTGAAACTATTTGCAAAAAATGATGAACAATTGCAAGGGCTATTATCCACTCTGGAGCAGTTCAGTGATGACATTAAAATGGAGTTTGGACTAGATAAATGCGCCAAAGCAACGTTCACCAGAGGAAAGCTGCTGAAGAGTTCAGACATTAATCTTGATCGGGGGAACGTGATAAGAGAACTTGATCAAGAAAAAACTTACAAATATCTAGGTGTTTTTGAAGGAGACGGAATCAAGCACTCGACAATGAGGGAAAGGATAAGGGAGGAATGTTACCGCAGAGTAAGAGCAATCTTAAGAACGGAATTGAATGCAAGGAATAGGATCGATGCCATAAACACGCTTGCCATACCAGTAGTAACCTACAGTTACAATGTCATCAACTGGTCAAGCACAGAGATCCGTATGGCTCGATACAAAAATTCGAAAATTCTTAACCATGCACAGAATGCATCACCCTAAGGCAGATATAGATAGAATATATCTCCCTAGGAAAGAAGGGGACGTGGGTTAATCCAGTTAGACATTGCGTTGAAAACTGCGACAATTGGATTATCTACATATCTAAGGGAATCAAATGATTGGATGATCAAACTCGTTTTGAAACACGAAAGCATCAAAAGATCATATTCCATTACTAAAGATGCACAAAGATACAGTAATGGACTACAAATTTCAGAAGTCCCATTTACTGCTGAAATGGAAAACACAGAAAAAGCAAAGCAGGTAAAAGTAACTGAAAAGAAAGAACTGCTACAGAAACTGGCTAAGAAATGGCAAGAAAAGCCTCTGTATGGAAAATACCCAGAGCGAGCTAACAATCCTGATGTTGACAAAACTTTAACCCATCAGTGGTTGGCATCCTCTGGACTGAAATCGGAGACTGAAGGACTGATTATATCAGCACAAGATCAGTGTCTGCCAACTAAAAATTACCAAGCCAACATAATAAAAAATGGATGCAGCCCATTATGCCGTGTATGCAAAAAACAACCAGAGACCATTGACCATATAATTTCAATGTGCAGTCCTATAGCCCCAACCGAATACCTAAACAGGCATGACAGAGCTGCACAATACATACATTGGATAATGTGTAAGCATTTTGACCTGCCCCATCAAAAGAATTGGTGGGAGCATCAACCACCTCACATACTTGAAAAAGATCACATCTCAATCTTGTGGAACTTTAGCATCCAAACAGACCGAAAAATAGATACAAATAGACCTGATATAATATTGAAGGACTTTCAAAGGAGGGTATGCCTGCTAATTGATATGTCTGTTCCAATAGACAAGAATGTATCTATAAAAACATTTGAAAAATTGAGCAAGTATAAGGACCTGGAGATAGAAATTGGAAAAATGTGGAAATTGAGAACTAAAACAATACCAGTGGTTGTAGGCGCTCTGGGAATGATACCTAAGGGGTCTAACGACTACTTATCGCAAATCCCAGGAAACCCGCGTATAGGACAAATAAAAAAGATAGTACTAATGGGAACTGCCCATATACTAAGGAAGATCCTGTCAATATAAGTACATCACAAGTCTAAACACTAAAGATGCATGTGTGAGTATGTATGTTCTTTCTTGAACATGGAGGACCTTGTTGTCTCTTGAGGTCACTGGTTGTGACTTGGTGATAACTCGTATAAACATAAAGCAAGATAAATGCAACTGTAATAATAATAATAATAATAATAATAATAATCAAAAACTTACGGGAGCGATTTCATTACCTTCTTTCCACCATGTGCGTCTTCTTCCCTAATGTTAATGGCTGCGCAGGAGCAGGCCCTCAAAACGAAGTGGTTGAAACACCATATTTACAAGGAGGAGGCTAGCCCACTGTGCAGGATCTGTGGAGAGAGGAGACTGTGGCTCACATTGTATCCGAGTGTAAACACCTAGCCCAGACTCACTATAAGGGCTGGAGACATGATGTGATGGGCAGGGTGATCCACTGGCACCTATGCAAAGTAAACAATTTACCACATTCTGAGAAGTGGTATGAGCATAAGCCAGAGTCGGTGATAGAAAACGATCAGGTGAAGGTGCTGTGGGATTTTAGGATACAGACGGACAAGAAACAGGAACAAAAATAGACCTGACCTGTTGGTTGTGGACAAAGAAAAAATATCGTGCCTGATTGTGGATGTGGCCTGCCCATTCGACACGAGAGTGCAAGAGAAGGAGAGGGAGAAAATTAACCGATACCAGGACTTAAAGTGGGAGGGAAAAAGGATTTGGAACTGCCATGAAGTCAAAGTTATCCCGATTGTCATAGGCGCTCTAGGGACTATCTCAAAAAGTTTCCAGGGATGGTTAAAGAAAATTGGCCGCTTCCCGCTTTTTGGAACGCTTCAAAAGGCATGCTTGCTGGGAACAGCAAGAACCCTCCAATACGTCCTGAATATCTGAGGCTGCAGGTAGTGGCTTGATATTCATTTCAACAAACTTTCCAGTTAACTAATATCAATGAGTGAAACTCAAAGAATAATAATAATAATAATAATAATAATGATAATAATGATTTCTTTATTAACCACAAGGGTTTACATAAAGTAGACATTAAGGACAGTGCAGGACAATACAGGACGGTACAAATGGGCATTTCTGGGTGTAAAAAACAAAAACAGCGGATGTAACAAAAAAATAACAATGAAAAATTCTCCAATAGGGGGGAGACCTCGGAGGGACATTTGTGGAGAAAGCCCAGTAAAAGGCCACAGTGACCCTGACCACCAAGGCAAGTGCGCTCCCAGTTTTCCACCTTTAATTTACAGATACATACTCAGAGTAGGCCCATTCACTCAGGCCATTCTTGCTTCTCTCACCCATCTTTTAACAAAATGCTGGGAAGCGTGCACTTCCCTCTCTACTCTGATTTTCCTTTTCAAATGAAATTTGAAAAAGTCAATCAGGGAATCACCGAAGAGGTAAGTGCTCGTCTTCAGCCCTTTCAAACGTGTCCACCATACTATCTCTTTCACCATGGCCACCAGACAGATAAAAACTGCCTACCCTTCCCGGCTAAAGGAAGAGGGCCGAGCAATCCTCACGATGGATTCAGATCATAGCCGGATCCGTCCTACACGCCACAGCAGGTGTTCGACATAAACCCACAAGTCAGCAATTTTCGGACACTGGATAAGTGCGTGCAGGACGTTTTGGTCGCCCTGCGCGCATCTCGGACATGCCCGGCTGACGGCACCTCCATGCCTGTAGAGTATATCCCGAAATGGCAAGGCTCCTCGGTAGCACTGCCAGGCCAGAGATTTCTGGAAGTTGTCCATAGCCCCGGCCCGAAAGTTCTTCCGAAGAGATTGGCTAGTTGATTTTCGTCGCCGCCTAGAGTTTCTCCAAGTACGTCGTCGCTCTTCCCCTCCACTAATCCTCTATAGAACGCCGAGGTGGAGTTTCCACCGATCACATTGCCCGATTGGTCGAGGGCTGTGAGCGCCTGAAGACATTCCAGTCTCCAGGCGCTCCTACTCGGTCTTGGCTTGACCCAGGACTGCAACTCCGTCAAGGAAACGAGCTGGGGAAATACGTGTCTAGCAAACGGCGACCACACCTGATCACCGTCGAGGAAGAGGTGGAGATATCGTAACCTGAGCGCGCGTCTGCGCATCATCAGCCACGGCATGGCCAACCCTCCACGTAGCGGGTGTTGACAGCAGATGGACAACCTGACCATCGGAGCGCGTCCCTTCCACAAAAAGCGAAAGAGCAATCGCGCCAGCGCAGTCAGGCGGGGCTTAGGACGAGGTACGACGGTCAGGCGGTAGCAGATGACAGACGCGATGTACGCGTTAGCCACCTCCGCTTGACCTTTCAGGGATAGCTTCGTTTCCGCCTATTTCTGGGTAAGAGAAGCCACCCTGCTAGTCACCTCGTCCCAGTTTTTTTCCGTCTGGAGGTCCGGACCGAACCAGACCCCTATCAATTTAACCGGTGCGTCCAGCGTCCGACGACGCTATTGGACGGCATGGACCTGCCTCTCCGGCTGCCGAACTGCAGGCCCACTGACTTTTCCTGGTTGATCATTGCTCCTGTCACCGCTTCGTATTCTCTTAGTGTAGTGCCACTCGCCTAGATGTGTTTGGCGTTCGACACCACTACGGTGACATCGTCCGCTTATGCTGACGCGGATCTTCCGCATCCTAGTTCGCGCGGGACGCCCCTCAACGTCTCCAGTTTGTGCAGTAATGGCTCGCGAATCAATACGTACAAGAGGGACGAGAGGGGACATCCTTGACGGACTGAGCGCATGATGTTGAACGGTTCCAAAAGGTGACCGTTCACTCTCACCACAGAGCAGATGTCGCTGTGCAAGGCAGCGATCCAGCCTCTGAAGACGGGCCCAAAGCCAGCCGCCCTCAGCACTGCCGCTAGGTAACGATGGTCGACCCTATCGAAGGCTTTCGATTGATCTAAATTGATCAAAGACCCACCCGTGCCAGGTTCCCTAGCTACCCTCTCTACGATGTATCGCATGAGGTGGAGGTTGTCGTGGATGGATCTGTCGGGAATGGCGCATGTCTGTGCCTCTCCCACCAGACCACCAACGACAAGCGCCAACCTCTTTGCTAGCACCTTGGCCAAAATCTTGAACTCTGTGTTTAGCGGGGTTATGGACCTAAAATTATCTATGTTATCCCCCTTGTTCGGATCCTTTCTCAGCAGCGCCACCGCTCCTCGGCTCACAGAGCTGGGAATTCTCCCGTTCTGTTGCCAGTTGCAGTAGACGTCCGCCAAGAGGCCTCCGAACAAGTCTGGCATCTGTACGTAAAGTTCATAGGGCAGACCTTCCAAACCAGGCGATTTACCCCTTGTGCAGCCAGTCATTGCCTCCTGTACTTCAGCGGCTGTTATCGGCTTTTCGCAACACTCCGCCTCAGTGGCCGAGAGCCGCGGCAGTCCGTCGAGGTAGACACTAAAGTCCATCCCTCGACCCGGCCCACCGCTGCCCCCGAACAGCTGAACGAAGTGTCGCTGAAAAGCTTCACACATTTGCCCGGGATCGAGTAGCATGCGCCCGTCCACCAAAGACCGGATCGTGGCTTTGTTGCCACGACGCGCCTCCGTCACTCGGGCCCATTGAACGGCTTTCGTCCCCTCGTGTCTGAGAGCACGCACCCTAGCTCTGACAACGTAGCCTTCGTGCTTTGCATTGAAGAATTGGTCAAGGGCCAATTTCGCTGCAAGTACGTCGGTCGCGATGCCTTTGTTAAGCGCCTCGCCTAATTTTCTAACTAGTTCTCCCTCTGCTCTATTTTTCTCTATTGCTAAAGCCTTACTAAACCTAATGGACTCTATTCTAATCGCCTTTTTCAAAGCAAACCACCACTTGTTGTTGACGATGGCCCCCGTCAACGCCCACTTAACTAGTTCGCTAATCCGGTCTATGTATGCCTTGCGCGCTGGTAAGGACGCGTTTAGCTTCCAGTAGCCGGGTCCTTCCTCGTCTATGAAGCCTATCTAAGTCAAGCACACAGATCACGAATTTGTGGTCTGTGTAGCTGACTATCTTGAATTGTGGACAGCCTATGCTAGACCTATCTATTTCCCTACAAAATACTCTATCTAGCTATGATCCGGATGACCCTATGCGATTTGACCAAGTCCACATTGGCACATTCGGCAAAGCCAATCGGTACCTGTCAGACAGTTCAAAACGCCTGAGCAGGTTGGTGAGGCTCTTGCACCCTCCTCCTCTATCCGCTAATCCCACATAGTCCCAGCCTGCATCGAAGATCCCGTTCCAGTCGCCCACTAACACTAAAGAGCGGGACGTTCCAAGAAAGGTCTCCAGACGCCCGAAGAAATCAGGCCGCCCTGTTCCTGTCGGGGCATAGACGGCCACTAGCCTGAAAGTTTGCCCGTCTCTGCTGGTCACGTCCAGCACCACCAACTTACCTTCTGGGTCCAGGAAGATGGCCCGTATGGCGAGATCCAAAACTCTCCGAAAAAGCACAGCAACTACACCCCCCGATCCCGGACGGCTAGGAGATGCGTACACATTGTAGCCGCCGTAGATCGGTGCGAAGGCCCGTGCTTCGGAGATTCTGGTCTCGCTGATGGCCACTACATCTATGTTTAGTCACCTGAAGTCGTTGAGCAGATGGCCCTGCTTCGATGACGGCCCCAAACCACGCGCATTTATGCTGCCTATTCTGAGTGAGGCCATGTTGAAATGGAGTGGAAAAGATGGGAAAGACCACTTACCTTACTTCTCGTAGAGGAAGGACGGTTTCTCCATCCTTTTCACTGCTTGTGGCCTCCTCAGGAAGGATGTCCTTATAAATCCTCCTGGAGAGTGCTTGTCGGAAGTCTCCGATGTTTTGGGGGAATTTTTGTTTTAGTGTCATGTATGTTTTCTGTGTGATGCGAATGATTTGTATGTGTGGAGGTGGTGTGAACTTTTGGCTTGTTGTGTAGTCTTTTTCTGTGATGCTGGTGTTGTGTTGGATGTAGTGTAATAATTGGTTGTTATTCAAATGTAATGCTGTGTAGTGTGTTTCGTTTTGGTTGTTTTGTTTTGTTTGCGTTTGTTGTGGGTCTATTTCTGTTTCGCTTTTTGGTGACTTTTGTGGTGTTGGTGATGGTGGTGTTGGTGTTTGTAGTGATGGGGTTGGTGATGCTGGTGTGGATGGTGGCATATCTGCCCTAACTTTTTTGTTTGATAGTTTATTTGTTACCCTATGTATTTTCTTTTTGGAGGGGGAGGGAAGAGAATTTTTTCTTTTTTTGTTTCTTTTTTTCTTTTTTCCTGATACCGTTCCCACTCGTCGTCGTCACAATCTGTCTCCAGTTGTGATAGGCCGGGGAGTGGAACATTCTCCACAGGCGTTGGTTTTGGTTGTGGTGTAGTGGATGATGTAGGCGCTGGTTCTAGTTCTGGCGCGTTGGGTGGTGGTGGTATTGGTTTTGCTACTGTTGCTGGGGTTGTTGCTGTTACAGTTGCTTCTGTTGTTGCTGCTACAGTTGTTGCTGCCATCTTTGCTGCTGGTGGTGTTGATGGTTGGGTCACTGGGGTGAGTAAGAGATGTTGCCTCAACCTTTTAGCCTGAGGACAGAAAGCCCTTAGGTGGGTTGAATCACTGGGGTGGGTAAGAGAGGTGGCCTCAACCTTTTAGCCTGAGGGCAGAAAGCCCATAGGTGGGTTCCTTCACCACAAACGACACACCTAGGCCTTCTTCCCTCGACGATTACTGTGAGGTGGTTGCCGTCAGTGAGGTCTATTATCTCTGGGACCTTCTCAATGCTTTTATGGTCCGCTTGGATCAGGAGCTCCATCCCAGATCCGGACCAATTCTCCTGGTTTTCTTTCGCTATTTCGATTATCTTGGTGTTGGCCTCGATGCCGGCGAGAACGGCAGCCATTAGCCAGGGAATTTCGATGGCCGGTGGAACGTGGGTCACCCTGATCTTCACGAGTCTCTGGCCACAATAGCTTGGGACGAGTGTGAAGTCGTTCCTTCTTAATGGGGCCAAGGAGTGTTCTCTGGCCTCCTGTGGTGTTTCAAACAACACGTCCACGGTTCCATATTTCTGCCCACGTCTGATGTGGGTTTTTTTGCCCACACATGTCCCAAAGCTTTTTGGATTTGGGACTCGGATGCCCGTTCTACTCGGTGCGATTTTATGTTAATTGTCCGATAAGACACAGTGCATAGGCGACGATGCTCCATTTTATTAGGTGTGTGTGTGGGGGGGGGCTGCTGACCCTGTACCCATCTTTCTTTACCATTCTTTTGGCCTTCTTCTAATTCCTCCTGAGTTACCTGGATCGCTTTCGCATGTTTTTGCTACTCTTGCAAAAGACAAGGTAGTTTTCTTAATTTCATTGCTGCTGTTGTTGTTATCATTATTTTTGTTATTGTTAATTTTAGTTTCAGTTGTGGTGGTGGTGGCGTCAGTGGTGTTCGGTGTGGAAGAGTTCATTTTGGTTGAATTCATTTCGATGTCACGAGTTAATTTTTTTTTCTTTTGTTTCTGTTGTCGCTGTGGTGGTGGTGGTGGTGGGGGTGACGGCTTTAACACCTGCAGTTATTGGTAATGGCGGGAAATGAATGTCTGCCTGAGACAAATTTAAAATATTGCTACTGCTTATATTTTTAATGTTGGCAAATGTAGTAATATCACAACGGTGGTGTGGGTGTGAGGTGTTAGTTTGTGAGGGGTGTGAATTTGAGTCGGCCATGATTTTTAAAAGAAATTTTTTTTGTTTGATAATTATAAAAAGTTTAAATCTTGGGCTCAATGCCCCAATCTTTTTGAGTGTTCTTTTCAGAAATCAATGTATGTGCACTTATATACAGTTAACAATAAAAAGTTTCCATAAATGGCAATTTTAAACAACTGAAAATAACAAACCTTTGCGGAGCTCACGATGATACGATTTACTACGTAGGTCGCCAATAATAATAGTAATAATAATAATGTTTTCTCTATTGGCCACAAGGGCTAAAATTACAGACGGTACAGAACGGAGCAGTACGATAAAAAGTTGGGTTTGGGCCGTGTAAAATGGTTATAACAAGAAAGAAATGTGTAAAAGCAAATTAAAAAATTCAAACAACCAAAATTCTCCAAAAGGGAGGAATACTCCGAGGGTCACTCGTGTCGAAAACCACACAAAAGACCACGGCCACCCTGACCACCAGATCAAGCGCCATCTCCCAGTTTTCCCACTCCTCTATCTACAGGCACATACTCAGAGCGGGTCCGTTCACTCGGACCAGACACCACTTTCACCCACCTTTCAACAAACTTACTAGAAGACAGCACTTGCCTCTCCACCCTGATTTTCCTCTTCAAGTGAAATTTAAAAAAGTTAATCAGGGATTCGCCGAAGAGGAAAGTGTCCGTCTTCAATCCTTTCAACCTTGTCCACCACACAATCTCTTTCGCCATGGCCACCAGGCAGATGAAGACTGCTTGCCCTTCCACTCCTTAAAGGAGGACGGCGGGACTATCTGCACAATGGACTCAGTCGTTAACCGGATCCGTCCTACACGTGACAGCAAATGTTCGACATAGCTCCACGAGTCAGCAATGCTCGGACACTGAACGAGTGCATGCACAATGGTTTCCTCACCCTGTGCGCATCTTGGACAGGTTCAGCTGACGGCTCGGCCGTGACTGTAGAGCTTATCTCGAACCGGCAACGCGCCCCGGTAGCACTGCCAGGCCAGGGATTTCTGGAAGTTGTCCATAGGCCCCGGGCTGAAAGTTCTCTTGAAGAGAGTGAAAAGCTGATCGTCTTCGACGCCCAGGGTCTCGCTGAGAACGTCGTCACTCTTCCCCTCCACTAGTACTCTATAGAACGCCGAGGTGGATGTTCCACCGATACTAGTGCCCAGCTAGTAGAAGGCTGTGAGCGCTTGGAGACATTCCAGCTTCCAAGCGCTATCCCTCAGTCTTTTCCTGATCCAGGACTGCAGCTCCGTTAGTGAGACGAGCTGGGAAAAACACGTCTGGCAAGCGGCGACCACACCTGTTCACAGTCAAGGAAGCACCAGAGATGTCGCAGCCTCAGCGCATGTTTGCGCATCATCAGCCACGCCATGCCCAGTCCTCCACGCAACGGGTGTTGGCAGCAGATGGAACGTCTGACCATGGGAGCACGTCCCTTCCATAAAAAGCGGAAGAGGACGCGCTCTATTTTTGTCAGAGTTGGGCCGGGGAAAGGCACAACGGTTAGGCGGTAGCAGATGACGGATGCGATGAACGCATTCGCCACTTCCGACCCAACTTTCAAGGACAGCTACCTCTCGGCCCGTTTCTGGGTGAGAGAGGCCACTCTGCTCGTGACGTCGATCCAGTTTTCTCCATCTGGAGGTCCAAACCGAACCAGACTCCGAGCTATTTAACCGGTCCTTTCGTCCAGCGCCCCACTACGCTGTCGGGCGACATAGAATTGCCTCTCCAGGTGACGAGCTGCAAGCCCACCGTTGCTCCTGTCATTGCTTCGTATTCGTTGAGAGCGGTGCCGAACATTTGGACATGTCCGGTGCCTGACATCGCCGGCGTAAGCCGATACGGACTCCCACATTCCAGTTCGCGTGGGACGCCTCTCATCGCTTCCAATTTGTGCAGTAAAGGCTCTAGGGTAAATACTTACAAGAGCGACGCATGGTGTTGAACGGCTGTGACCGATAACTGTTCACCTTCACAACTGAGCAGATGTTGCTGTGCATGGCAGCAATCAAACCTCTGCAAAAGGGCCCGAAACCGGCCGCCTCGATGGTTGACTCTATCAAATGCCTTAGATTGATCCAAGTTGATCAGGGCCCTTAACCAACCTCTCTATGATGTATCGCATGAGAAGGAGGTTGTCGTGGATGGATCTGTCTGGGATGGCGCATGTCTGCGCCTCTCCCACCAGATCACCGATGACAAGCGCCATGTTGTTGCTAACACCTTGGCCAAAATCTTGAACTCTGCGTTTAACAAAGTTATGGGCTGAAATTGTCTATAACGTCCCCCTTTTTCTGGTCTTTTCTTAACAGCACCATCATAAAACTGAGAATTCTCACGTTTTGCTGCCAGTTGCAGTAGACATCTGCCAAGATGTCATCCAACAAGTTTGGCATGTACGCATAAAGCACGAAGGGCAGACTATCCAAACCTGGCGATTTATCCCTCGTGCACTCAGACATCGCTTCCTGTATTTCACCTGCTGTTATCAGCTTCTCGCAATACTGCGCTGCGGCAGTCCCTCGAGGATTGCACTGAAGTTCATACTCCGATCCCGCCGCCGCCGCTCCGGAACAATTAAGCATAGTGCTGCTGAAAAGCATCACACGTCTGCTCGATTTCGAGTAACATGCGCCTGTTTTGGTCAGGCAAAGATTGAATTGTTGCTTTGTTGCCACGTCGCGCCTCCACCACCCGGGCCCATTGGACAGCTTTTGTCCTCTTGTGTCTCAGAGTACGCGCTCTAGCTCTGACAACGCAGCCTTCGTGCTTTGCGTTGAAGAATTCGTCGAGTGCCAATCTCGCCACAAGCACGTCGGTTGCGATGCCTGTCCTAAACGTCTCTTCTAGCTTTCTAACTTGCTCTCCTTCTACGCTAATAGACCTTTTCAGGGCGAACCACCATCTGTTGTTGGCGATCGCAGCCGTCAACGCACGCTTAACTAATTCGCTTATCCGGTCTCTGTAAGATTTGCGCGACGGGAAAGACGCGTTCAGCTTCCATAACCGGGTCCTTGCCTATGAAGTTTATCTAAGTCGACTTCACAGATCACAATTCGTGGGGCATGTAGTCGACTACTTTTAATTGTGGACAACCTACGATAACCTTATCTGTTTCCCTACAGAATATCCTATCTAGATACGATCTGGATGACCCGCTGCGGTTTGCCCATGTCCACATCGGCACATTCGGATAATCCAATCGATACCTGTCAGACAGTTGCAAACGTCTGAGCAGGTTAGTGAGGCTTTTACATCCTCCTCCCTTATTTACTAGCCCCACATAATCCCAGTGTGCTACTAAGATACCGTTCCAGGCACCCACTAAAACTAAAGAGCGGGACGTTCCCACAAAGGTCTCTAGACGTCTGAAGAAATCTGATCGTCATACTCCTGTTGGGGTGTAGACGGTTACTAGCCTGAAAGCGTTGCCTTCGCTGCCGGTCACGTCCAGCACCACTGACTTACCTTCTTGGTCCAGGAAGATGGCCCGTATTACGAGATCCAAGCCTCTCCGAAAAATCACAGCAAGTCCCCTCCCCCCTCCCCCTGGACGGCTGGGAGATGCGTATACATCGTAGTCACCGAAGATCGGTGCGAAGGCTCGTGCTTCGAAGATTCTGGTCTCGCTGAAATATATATATCTATTAGCGAAGGCGCATGGCTGAGTGGTTAGAGAATTGGATTCGCAATCGTGAGGCTGTGATTTCGATTCATAGACCGGGCGATGTGTTATGTCTTCGAGAAAGACACTTTATTTCACGTTACTTCCTTTGCCTGGTGTTGCAACCGACAGATAGTATTAGCAATTAGAAAGGCTAATGGAAACATTGTTTCTTCGGTCCGATTTGATGAGCTCCACCCCACTCATTAAGCAAATGAGGTCTGGCATCTTGTCGATGACTATCGATATATATATACACACACTCACGCACACACACATATATATATATATACACATATATATATATATGTGTGTGTGTGTGTATGGGGTGTATGTGTGCGAGTGGGGTGTGTGTGCGTACATTAAAACTGTTTTAAAAACCCCGCACAATACAAACTGGAAATAGATTAGTGAAAACAAAAGCTAATCTAAAACTACAGTTTACATTTTTATCTAGCACTCTAATATCGTGGCTTTATATATACATGAGTGTGTAATATGTGTGTGTTTTTTAGTGTGTGTGTATGTGTCTGTGAGTGTGCCTATGTTTGTGTATGCACTATGTTTGTGTCATTAAAAAAATGTGTTACTCCTACTTCTCATATCAGGCGTGTGTGTCTGTGTTTACGTTTGTGTCTCTCGGTGTTAAGTCCCCGTAACCAAGCGGTTCGGCAAAAAGTGATTGATAAAGTAAGTCCCAGACTTTAAAAAATAATTACAGGGGTTGATATGATCGACTGAATCAAGATAGCGCTCCAGTATGGCTACAGTCTACTGACTGAAACACGTGAAAATATTAAAGAACAAAGGAGCATGCGTATGTGTGTGTATGAGTGTGTGTGTGTGTATTTGTATATCATTTCTAACTTTACGTATAATAAGAATGAAACTAGACTGACACTCATTGCCAATATTGACTCAGTATAGACAACCTGCATAAAAGCAATAATTGAATACACCCTCTTATGAAAATATGGCATTGATGGACAAATTCTGTCGCGAGAAAGGAGAATTGTAAGTTTATGTAGTATAGACAGACAGTCGCAGCTTGTAAATGTAAACTATATAGGCTACAATTGTAGAAATCAGTCAGTTAATCTATGCATACTAAGATATAGAAAACAAAATATAGCATCGAACATGCAATAGCATTAACAGAATGTTTACGAGGTTTGCTCGTAACGTTAAGTTTCGTGTTCAATCCCATTGCGTCGCATCTTGGGCAAGTTTCACATATCCATGCCTTCTCAGTGAAACTGGGTAGAGAGAAACAGTTTGAAAATCCAACAGTTGGACTGTACCAGTTATTCAGAGTCAGCTTTTTCATACGCTCTATCACGTTGACTCTCCTGTAATTCAAAGTGCTAGACTTGTCACACTGTATCACGTTGAAGTTTCATGGTTTAAGTGTACTGCTGTCTGTGGAATTCTCAGTCACGTGCATATTAATTTGAACGAACAATTGGAACACAAATCGTTGAAACCGACGAAGGTCCATTCCATTGATTTCATAAATATGCACAAGCGCATGGTTTTTTGAAGACCATAAACTTTATGTCGTTATTCAATCAAATTTAAGGCATATTGAAGATATGCCACACAAGAGATGTAAGTTTATATTAAAAATATATTAATCAAGTAATAGTCAAAATTTGAGAGGGCCAGTTCTTCAGGATGTTACCTCCACCCAACTGCTGCGGCTGGTACTGTTTCTTATTTTTTAATGTACTGAAGCAACATGTAAAAAGTGTCATGCTCAGTGGCCTAGCCACAACGCCACAACGTTACACGCCTAATGGTTTTTTTTAAATGATATAGTGTGATTTGAAAGAATTTGTGACTCTTATTTCTATTGGTTCAAGCAATAATGTAGATATTCATTTGGCGGTTGTAGTACGCTGGTTATGAAAGCTGGTTATTCATACAATACCAGTTCAGATTATTTGCTCAACTGCCAGTGGTTGACTGAGGGCAACTGAGACTAGCTGGAATTGGCGGAGGCCAGTTGAATTACGCTGAGGTGCTTGATGCTGGTTGTGGCTGGCTGAGACTAGATGAGCTACCTGTGACCTGCTGAGGTTGGCTGGTGTCAGCTGAGACTGGTTGAGGATAGCTGAGGCTGGTTGAAAATGACTGGGGCTAGCTGCATTTGAGTGAGCTTTATTTGGTTCGACTGGAGATGAATCGGCTGACTGGGCTAGCGTGGATGGCGGGAATGGCTTGATTGGGGTGGTTGGATCTGGCTGTGCTACTAGCTGAGGATGACTTAGCTAGTTGAGGTTGTTTGTGTTATTTGGGCTGCGCTTTTCTGCATGGACTTGGTGAAATTAGCTCTGCTGACATAGACTGGCTGTTCGGTTGGCGTGTTGGGATGACTAGTGTTGACTGTGCTGACTGGATTGAATGGGGCTTAACTGGATTGACTGTTTTAAAACCTAATGCAGCCATATTCTAGCATTTAGATTCAACGTGAGAGTTAACATTAAACGTTTTGTCTTAGAATATAGTGCAACAGACGTATCATGGGAAATCTGAAATGTCCCTGAGCCCGAAACACTTCTTACCTTTAAATATTCCATAATTAATTCATTATGAATTATTTTGGGAGTACATAATCAGGGGTAGTCTTTTATTTCACCATAACATAAATACATTAACCACATCACTAGCAAAAATGACAACAATGGCAGGCCCTTATAGAATAACTATTCCATTTAAAGTTGCTCTTATCAAATGAGGTATAAAATATTAGATATTAGAATCGGATATTAAATAAACAATGTTTTATTTGATTTATGTTGTAGTTGAGGTTATAAATGTTGTTGTCATTGTTGTTTAGACCTAATCAGACAAACCTGTGATTGACGACCTCGTCTTTGTGTGCATTGAAGGACTACATTGACCGATGTGTCATTTCTTGAAGCCAGTAGCGTGTTATTTGAGGGAGATCTGACTGCCATTACCAGCAGGTCAAGTGACCACAGAGAAGCATCAACCACCCACCACCCATGCTGCATTGAGTTATTTGGGGAGATGGCAGTTGTGACATTCGTATAAAGATGTTCAGTAAAGGGATGGTTCAATAATCGATAAAAATGGGACACGCGGACTTAACTCAATTGTGGAAAATTTTGCATGGTCTTTGCATAAAGTTCAATTTTAAAACTTTTGAGAATATCAAGTTTTGAAATCTATTCTGTAAGTCTCTTTCTTCTTTTTAAATCACCATTTGTTTAGCTTTTGATTTGTTTCATTTATTTTTCTTTTCTTTGCCATTGTTATATTGTTCTCTCTACTTCTATATATCGATTTTTTCTTCTCTCCTCAATCGTTACTTCTTCGCTATAAATAAGAAGTCATAGCGTCTTTTTTCAGTATTTTTAGAATAACGCCAGGAAAGTATTTCATCTCATAAATATATCAATGAGATCTAAACACTATCAACTAAATTTCTTTACACATTTTAGTAACGTTGTTATTGTTTTTATTTGATGTTTTTCAAACATTTTGGGTTTTTTGTTGTTTTTTATTTACTTTTATCAGTTTATCTTTTCGTTAAGTGGTTTTTGTTTCTTTAAACTTTCGTTTAATTTTTTCTACATTCTTCAAAAACCAAAAACAAAACAAAAACTATATCTTAGCTTCAACCACTTTCTTCAGTAAACTCGTAAATATCTCGTTTTCTCCCACATTCATTTCTCCGCGGATTACAATTCTCAATATATTATTGAGAATATTTAAATTTAAAGAAAGTAGTTTGCGCAATGTATACTCTTGACTAATACACCTTAGACTTTATAGCTTGTAGAATTTATATTTATGGTATGTGTAGTATTTATAATATAATTAATAGCACTAGTGTGACTGGAGTTTTGATGAGGTTATATGTTCTTACATATAGTATATATGGCTATTTTGTATTTTATGGTCTGTACGGCTAGATATTTAAACGTTTTCCGAGTAAATCGTATAAGACTTGTGAAATAGTAAATAAATAGACCTCCGCCAGTTTCCCGAAAAGTGTTCCATTTGGGAAATTAACAAGTACGTGGCTGAGTATTCCGCAGACACGCTTACACTTAACATAATTCTCAGGAAGATTCAACGTGACACAGCGTTTGACAAAACTGACTCAATAAATTACAGGTAGAGTCCATCTGCTGAACTTCCAAACAGTTTCTGCCAACTCAGTTTCGCGTACAAGGCTTGGGTGTACCTCGAGCTATGAAGCTGGGGGGTTTACAACATGTGTGAAGATTGTATCTATTGTTTGAGTATATTTATCGACACAGTTATTTGATATATAATTGTTTCTACTTTTGGCACAAGGCCACCAATTATCCCAGTGCATTACTGGTACTTTATTTTATCAACCCCGGAAGGATGAAAGGCAAAGTTAACCTCGGTGGAATTTGAACTCAGTCCGTAAAGGGACGTAACTCTATGATGGAAAGCATGGCGTCCGACCCTTTACCGATACTGCCAATCCACTGCCCATATATAATTTAGATATATAATGTAGATACGATGGCACTATTAATTGTTGATGTAAACATTATTTATATGGAAGATTGTGTATGAGTATATAGTAAATAAAGCGGGCGATTAAATATGTGGGTGTAAGGAAAGATAGATAGGTAAACAGTTAGAAGATTGGAGTTAATGTGCAATTTTAAGTTGTTTTCTCTTTATTCTATATTTTCTTTATTCATAATTTTAATATTTTAGCTGTAAACTAATATCTTATATATGTGTAGGAGTTGCTTTCAGTTGTAATGGTTGTTTCCATTTATATGAATGAAATTAAACGGCGCTAGTTTTAGCTAGAAAGTATAACTAGCCATAGCGTCATTCTTCAGTATTTTTAGAAAATGTAGCTATATTTTCCAAACTATACATAAATATAAAAACAGATCAATAGTCTAACCACAAACATGCTAACAAGAGCAAATCTTTTATTCAGCAGCTATTCCGTTTGCTCATTAAAGAATGTTCCTTTTTGACAATGTAAGTAACAAATCTGCCAGGCATTTTTGTTTAGTTTAATTATCTCTTCAAAGCATTTGACATATTCATTATTCCTCCATTAGATTATCTATGGCAGAGTGCCAGTATAGGCCTCCTCATTATTCTTGTTAAAATAAATATACACTACACGTACAACTTCACAAATCATAAACTAAGTACGCAACTACAGCATTAAATTGTAAATGTTTACTAATTAAATCAATTAATTCTGTCTCGTAAACACTTACTACTTGGTATCTTAGTTACTTGCAGCATATTTTAAGGGAAATAATATTTTCTTCGATATTTAGACAAAATGTTAGACTTAGCTTTTATTAGTAGTGCATTGATCAACGAAAGTGTAGTGATTATAATGCCTATTAATAGTAAAAAGGAAAACAATATTCAATAATTATATGGTTACAAAATTCATATTTAAGATCGCTATTTGTCAGTTATTTATTGAATACTGAAGTTCACCGAATATATTTTGTTTTCTTCCTTTATATAACTATCTATAACATCAACCTCCTGACCGAAGAAATGATAGACAGTTTGATAATAGATTTTTAGTTTATAAGATGTTGCAGTCATTGTGTTATTTCTACTAGCCTCTAAGCCTATCTGGTGCCAAATATAGTGTTACGGTGACTTCATTTCATATTGGTAAATGCGTAAAGAGCAATTCCGACGGTTAGTTCAGTCTTGCTTGTCTTGACTTGTGTCATTGCAGCATTAATTTAAACAGATGTTAGACGTTAATGTCATGACAAAATTAGAAAAATAAAGTAATTATCATAAGATGTGTTACGCAATGCTTCTGTATCTATATTTGTCTATATTGCCATACACAAACATGGTATCTAACATAATTTAATGCTACATATTTTCCATCATTGAGATTCTTATTGGCGACAGAATTCTTATAGCAGTTTTGTATATATGATTTCTTACATGGAATAATATCAATACTTCTGTTGCCAGTAAATCCACGGATGCATAAACAGAATGTTAATGTTTGTTCGACACAGCAACAACGACTTCCATTTGAGAAACTATTATATTAAGTTTTCAACCCAGCTCCATAAGGTCTTGTTTACTGCTCGACGACACTGTTTACTATTATGGTGTATCTGTAGCGTACATCACGTAACAAAACATGATATTCCAGACATGTCAAGTGCGTGATTCAGAATTTTGATTGTCAGTTCACTCAAGTTTACATTATTAAAGTTTCTAAATTTCATACTGGAGCATTGGGTAGTTATGTATTTACTGATTTGTCTTACAAATTCTTTATACATCTAGTAGCGGCAACCAGACGGATGAAATACAAAGAAACCCTAGCGGAGAAGGGAGATACATTTTCAGTGTACGGAGTTTAAAATAAATACTGCAAGTAGTGAATGTTGCATCGCTGTATCCATCTCACTACAAATGCGATAGATTGATGTACGAGAAGTAGCAGCGAAATCTCCCTCTCCCTCAAGTCACATCCATTCATTTTAATCATGAAAATAAAAGCTGAATATCTTAGATCATAAAGTGACGCAACTGAGCTGGAGTGACACCGCCTTTCTTTTAGCTATATACATATTTGAATATAAGTGCTGAAGTTTATATCGGAGGGAAAATATATTCTTTCATGTTTTTCCATAACACTTTATGGATGTAGAGAGGGAGAAATCCACCAGACGTGTTTAACGGGAAATAAAAGTTGTGTTCGGATATTTACAATGTTTTCACATCAAGATGCATTTAAAACTCGGCCATGACCGCGTCCACATGTAATTATTCGCTAACAGCATGCAGGTGGATAAATTATACGTGTGAAAATGCAAAAATCTATTTGATCCTCATGTATAAGGAATCTTGAACAATGTAACACGTTAAGCAATGGGACGTTCACAGCATACTGTCATTGGCAGTATCGGTAGAGGGTTGGACGCCATGCTTTCTAGCATAGTTACGTCCCTTTACGTTCTGAGTTCAAATCTATCCTAGGTTAACTTTGCCTTTCATCCTTACGGGGTCGATAAAATAAAGTACCAGTAATATACTGGCCTTGTGCCAAATGTAGAAACAATTATAATGAAAAGTACCTAATATCGTTATGTAGTGTGATACGATTGCAATGAAACTGAGTTGGGCACAACTGCTAACAACCCGAGGATTTATATTGGCCTAACATTTATTTGCCTAAAGAATGAATTACTTTCAGCAATTAGATATATTATCAATAATTAAAACAATTTAAAAATTGGTTAAATATATCCTCAAAATCTTGCATCGTCATCTACGTCATTGCTACTTAAACTTTCATCGTCATCGCCATCATTCAACTGTAGTAGCATACGGCCACTATCTTCCGTCAGTCATTATAGCTTTCACAACCAGTTGTGGTCCATAGTCGAGATATTGGCACTGGTCATTTGTAGAATGTTAATCCCTGTGCAGAATTCGGATTCCAAATGGAATTGATACCAACATTATCTTGCGGGACGCTCTAATACATCCACCTCTTTACCGCCATGGATTAGTACTTTATTTTGTCGTAACCGAAAGAATGAGAGATACCGTATTTCCCGGCGTCAAAGACGCTACTTTTTTCCTAAAATAAGTCTCAAATATCTACCATGCGTCCTGGAGGCCGAAGGTTTTTTTTTTTTTTTTTTTTTCAAAATTTTTGGTTGCCAAAATTAGGGTGCGTCATCGGCGCCGGGAAATACGGTACATTAACATCTGCTGAATTTAAGTTAAAAGCAAAGAGACGAAAACAAATCACCAGATATATCCTACGATCTAATGATTCTGGCAATTATCTGCCTGGTACTCTACATTCCTGTATATATTTCATGTGTCTCAATATATGGAATATATAGTATAGAGGCGAGGGGATTGATATATTAACGTGCAGTTGATGTTGAAAGTATTAATTTAGTTTACTTCGGCGGCGGAAGTAGAGATCAGATTAATTAAAAAGTATTCTATGAGACACATCGTTTTCCAATCCATTGGAATATTTATCGAATATATCTTTTATACGTCTAATGCCAAGAAATATAATCTAATTTACGCGCGCCAGTGAAGCAGCCTCTAGCTGAAACTGCTAAATTGGCCGCTAATTTTCATATTATTCACACCCAACAATCTTTATAAAGAGAAGGATACCTACTATATCTGGAGCATTATTTCAAAAGTGTTCATATTGAAATTTATAATAAATGGGAATGGCTACTGAATCGGGGCTGATCTGAGTCTAAATAACAAACTATACAGCAACATTAAACAACCGATTAAGGTTTAGTAGACATATATATTTGATGATTATATATTTTACAATATATAATCATAAAATAATTTAAGATACATTAACTTTCTTAGACACTCCAGAACAAATTAATAAATTTTAACAAACTGAGGTTTATGAAAATTATTGACGTATATGAACTTCGCAGTGTATCAATTTGACATAAAATGTGACCAAGACAATTGTTTCTTTTGTTTATGTGTAGTCTTAGCGTAAATGTTTTGCATAGCCAGACCGTTTGTATATTGGTGGGTGTGTAACATTTTGTTAAATAAATGCAATAGAATAGATATTTGTTGTAGATTCATGTTTGCATTTAGACTAAGTACGGTAATTTTGTCGGATAACATTGAAAATTATGAATTGCATTATTCTATTATAATGCCTTCATTTACATAATGAAATTGTTTATTGGATAGTGGCAGCAACAAGAATTGACAGACATGCGATAGTCTCTAATGGTACAATGTATGAACCAATTCGTGGTAGTTGTTGTTTTATCGTTGTTGTTGTCGTCATTGTTATTCTAGAGGAGGAGGAGTCCATGGTCTTCGAGGGCTTTCTGAAACCGTGGTGCAGAAAGACATGTTCAAGGTGGGGGTTCAAGGTGAAAACGTTCTGAACAGGAAGACCTGGGCATAGTGTTTAATGTAGCGGATACAACATAGGTGATAAGAGGTGAAAAAACGTTTGAATCGGAAGTGCTGGTGTAGATTTGACATGAGTTCATGAAGCTCTCGTAGAATTTGTTTACTGTATCTAACAAGATGGTTTGTCGTCTGCAACATACATATTACGGTTCAGCAACATCCTATAGTACTCTTATCTGTATCCAGTTTGTTGCAGTTGCGTATTTGTTAAAGTAGATATGGGGTGGACAAATGTAGACCTCGTGAAATATTTCTCTCTTGGCAGTAATCAATTTTGTTTTGAAAAATCACTCTTTCATGAGTATTGTAAAATACTTTCAGGGTACATTTTATGTCGATGATTGGTTTCGGTGATATTAGTTCATATTTTTACATCTATATATGGAATTGCTGCCAAACGATCACTGGCATCAATTTATACCACGTTTAATCCAATCTCTCTTCTATAGTCTTTAGATATAGCTTCCGAATATATATTACCGATCTTTACTTCCACATAAGTCTTTAAGAATCCCTTTCTGTTATTCTGAGAGTATCGGTCATGTTTCATAAACCATCATCTCTTTCTCATGAAGCCCAGACAAGTTATAGTGCTGTATCTTTTGAGATACAGACGTCGTTGGAATTAAGATTTCTTTTCTCCTCGAGGTACCATGAAGATGCTTTTCAACATCAATTGTTTTTGTATGTATTTTGTATATTTATGATTACATTTTGGGAATTGCTATATATTAAGCTCTTCGCAAAATCATTCAAGACATAAATTGTCGTGAGAAAAAAAACAGTAGCTCATTATTGAATGAGACAAGAATGTCACCTTTAAACCTCATCAATTTGAGTAGCATGGGCCAAAGCATGGACATTACAAGTTTGTTAAGCCTTTGCACGTTAGTTAAATTGTCATGAGTCAGAATGCTAAGAAACAGAAGCAACACCGGAATAACTTTTGACAAAATAACTGAAGAAGTAACCCAGGTGCCACAGAATGTACATAACTAGTAGACCTTAGTCCATCATGATGATTGCCCCACCACCTTCCTTTAACGGGGAAGGGCAGGCAGATTTTATCTGCTTGGTGGCCATGGTGAAAGAGGTCGTATGGTGGATGGGTCTGAAAGAGTTGAAGAGGGGCACTTTCATTTTCGGCGACGCCCTTATTAACTTTTTCAGGTTTCACCTGTAAAGGAAAATCAGGTTGTAGAAGGAAGAGCTGCATTCCAGCCAGTTTGTTGAAAGGTGGGTACCTGTAGTTTTGAAGGAGGACAACTGGGAGAGGCCGGTTGACCTAGTTGTCATGGTGATCGTGATTTTGCCAGCTTTCTTCAAGAGTAACCCTCGGTGATCTCCCCGTTATTGTGGACTTGTTTTTGATTCTATTTTTTCTTGTTACATATTTTGTTATTCTTATTGTGTTTCCTTTTATAACGCATAAACCCATATTTTGTACCGTCCTTAATGTTTCCCTTTATTGAAATCCTCGTGGTTTATAAAGAAATTATTATTATTATTATTTGCATTTATCTTGCTTTATGTTCATACGAGTTATCACCAAGTCACAACCAGTGACCTCAAGAGACAACAGGGTTCGCCAAGTTCAAGAAAGAACATACATACACACACATGCTTCTTTAGGTGCTTAGACTTGTGATGTACTTATATTGACAGAATCTTCCTTAGTATATGGGCAGTTCCCATTAGTACTATCTTTTGAATTCCTTCTATACGCGGGTTTCCTGGTATTTGTGATAAGTAATCATTAGACCCCTTAGGTATCATTCCTAGAGCACCCACAACTACTGGTATTGTTTTAGTTGTCAACTTCAACATTTTTCCAATTTCTATCTCCAGGTCCTTATAGTTGCTCAATTTTTCAAATGTTTTCATAGATACATTCTTGTCTATTGGAAAGGACATATCAATTAGCAGGCATACCCTCTTTTTAAGTCCTTCAGTATTATATCAGGTCTATTTGCATCTATTTTTCGGTCTGTTTGGATGCTAAAGTTCCACAAGATTGAGATGTGATCTATTTCAAGTACGGGAGGTGGTTGATGCTCCCACCAATACTTTTGATGAGGCAGGTCAAAATGCTTACACATTATCCAATATATGTATTGTGCAGCTCTGTCGTGCCAGTTTGGGCATTCAGTTGTTATTATTATTTTCATTGTTCTTTTTTGGTTACATCCTCTGTTTTTGTTTCTTTACACGCAGAAATGCCCATGTGTACCGTCCTGTATTGTCGTGTACTGTCCTAAATGTCTACTTTGTTTAAACCCTTGTGGTTAATAAGGAAAGCATTATTATTATTATTATTATTATTGTTCTTTGAGTCTCAGTCATTGATGTTATTTAACTGGAAAGTTTGTGGATATGAATATCAAGCCACTACCTGCAGACTCAGATATTCAGGACGTATTGGAGCAGTTCCCATTGTTTGGATGCTAAAGTTCCACAAGATTGAGATGTGATATTTTTCAAGTATGGGGGCTGGTTGATGCTCCCACCAATTCTTTTGATGGGGCAGGTCAAAATGCTTACACATTATCCAATGTATGTATTGTGCAGTTTCGTCATGCCTGTTTAGGTATTCGGTTGGAGCTATAGGACTGCACATTGAAATTATATCATCAATGGTCTCTGGTTGTATTTTACATACACCGCATAATGGGCTGCATCCATTTTTTATTATGTTGGCTTGGTAATTTTTTGTTGGCAGACACTGATCTTGTGCTGATATAATCAGTCCTTCAATCTCCGATTTCAGTCCAGAGGATGCCGACCACTGATGGGTTAAAGTTTTGTCAACATCAGGGTATTTTCCATACAGAGGCTTTTCTTGTCATTTCTTAGCCAGTTTCTGTAGCAGTTCTTTCTTTGCAGTTACTTTTACCTGCTTTGCT
This sequence comes from Eledone cirrhosa, assembly GCA_964016885.1. Classification (NCBI taxonomy): domain Eukaryota; kingdom Metazoa; phylum Mollusca; class Cephalopoda; order Octopoda; family Eledonidae; genus Eledone; species Eledone cirrhosa. The sequence continues at coordinate 359,574,371 of OZ024743.1, read as the reverse complement.
TTTTCTCTGTTTTCCATTTCAGCAGTAAATGGGACTTCTGAAATTTGTAGTCCATTACTGTATCTTTGTGCATCATTTGTAATGGAGTATGATCTTTTGATGCATTCGTGTTTCAAAACGAGTTTGATCATCCAATCATGTGATTCCCTTAGGTATGTAGATAATCCAATTGTTGCAGTTTTCAGCGCAATATCTAACTGGATTAACCCATGCCCTCCTTCTTTCCTAGGGAGATATATTCTATCTATATCTGCCTTAGGGTGATGCATTCTGTGCATGGTTAAGAATTTTCTACGGATCTCTGTGCTTGACCAGTTGATGACATTGTAACTGTAGGTTACTACTGGTATGGCAAGCGTATTTATGGCATCGATCCTATTCCTTGCATTCAATTCCGTTCTTAAGATTGCTCTTACTCTGCGGTAACATTCCTTCCTTATCCTTTCCCTCATTGTCGAGTGCTTGATTCCTTCACAAACACCTAGATATTTGTAAGTTTTTTCTTGATCAAGTTCTCTTATCACATTCCCCCGATCAAGATTAATGTCTGAACTCTTCAGCAGCTTTCCTCTGGTGAACGTTACTTTGGCGCATTTATCTAGTCCAAACTCCATTTTAATGTCATCGCTGAACTGCTCCACAGTGGATAGTAGCCCTTGCAATTGTTCATCATTTTTTGCAAATAGTTTCAGGTCATCCATGTAGAACAAGTAATTAATGGTTTTGTCATAGACTTTATATCCATGTTTGTTTCATTGAGCATTTTACTTAATGGTATAAGTGCGATGCAGAATAAAAGCGGTGATAAAGAGTCACCCTGAAAAATTCCACAATTAATATTAACTTCTCCAGCTTCCAGTGATTTTTTTTTCACTATTCAAAAGAAGTGTCGTTTTCCATGTCTTCATGGAACCTCCTGAAAACGGGGGATATTTTGAAAATCTCTAAATATTTTTCAATCCAACTGTGTGGCAAACTATCGAATGCTTTTTTATAATCTATCCAAGAAATCGATAGATTTTTGTGTCTATTATGACAATCTACCAGTATCATTTTGTTAACCAAAAGCTGATCCTTACAGCCATATGATCCTCGATTACACCCTTTCTGCTCAATGGGAAATAGCTCATTTGTTATCAGATGATAATATGTATATTCAGTTAGGACTGATGTTAAAATGTTATACATTGTGGTCAAGTAAGTTATCGGTCTGAAATTTTTGGGATTGTTTGTCTCATCATTCTTCGGAAGCAGGAATGTAATGCCGTTAACTAGCCATGATGGTATCTTTTCTGGCTCCTTAACTATTTCATTGTAAAGTTAGGCTATCAGCTCATGAGACTCTGTGAAGGCATTTATCCAAAAATCTGGTAATTTTTTCTTTTCCTGGGGATTTCCATTTGCTGGTTTTTCTTAGAGCCAAGCGCAACTGTTCAACTGTTATATTTTCCCATATTTGTTCCTCAAGGTGAGCTGTATCTTTCATTTGTCTGTCTATCCATGGGGTATGTATATTATGAACTTTTTCTTCGGCCCAGATCTTTTCCCAGAATTCTTGCACTTCCTCCTTGGGTGGTATTGATTTAGCAGTTATTGTTGACTTGCCAATTTTTCTGTAGAAGTTTCTTTGGTTGTTTTTGAACATATTATTGTCCTTATAGAATCTAGATCGTTTTTCAAAGCGCCTTATACGAGCAGCTTTGGGCGACACTTTTTGCTTGATTATTTCTATCAGCATGTCTATGTCACTTGTTTATTTTATACTGTACTTTCTTTTCAATTTTCTAAGTTTAGTTTGTTTAACATGTTCACCTACTTTGTAGTTTGTTAAAATTTCTATGTCAGATCGGAGAAGGTTTATTTTGCGATTGATGTTCTCTTGCCAAGTAGGTTTCTTGTGGGAATTCCTTTGTTTTTATCATTTTCACTCCACATAAGTGAGTGGTGACTTTAGCCGATGCATAATAGAGATGATTTAAATCAGTAATGTTTAGTTTGTTTGTGATGATAAGGTTTTTGAGAATTATGTTATTATTATTATTATTACTATTATTGGTCTGTTCGGACGTCTTTTTGGCTCGCTCCCAGTAAGTCGCTTTATTTGCCTGTTAACATTATTTGTTGTTAAATATTTCTTGTTGTGTAAGGGATATAAGCCCTTAGACTTTGCACTGTGAAGGGGTAAGTATAATATTTGGGCCCTTTGGCCCAAATATTTGAACTTTTTTTACATGTTAAAAAATTTACGGAGAAAAAAAAACATGGCTGAGCCACGCCACCCAGCGATATGTCTGCCGTCGTGCGACAACGACGTAGAAGTTGTGAGGAGCGCTACAGCGAAATTAACACAAATTGATAACACAAACACCACCACAAACAATGTAAACAAAGACACCAATGATACCAATGAGAACTCTAATTTTGAAAAAAAATGACAGTAACAGCGACAACGAAAATACAGATAACAAAAAAAAATAACAAATGCAACAACAATATCAACACCACTAAGATGAAAACAAATAGCGACAACACCAACAGCAACAAGAGCAACTGCACCGAGAACAACGGTGGCAACAAAAACAACAATGATAACAGCGCAGTGCTAACAACAACACCAACAAGAACAACGACAACAACACCCCCAATGAAAACAAAAAGAACACTTTCGCTGCGTCAGCAGCAAGCAGCAAAAAAGAGGCCATGCTTCAACATGGACCTCTCAAACAAAGCTGAAAAGTCGGCCCAGGCATGGAAGCTCATCAAGCAAGAGCAAACCTGGGCCAACTTAACTGTCCCGGTAGAAGCTATTGAGGCAGTGGAACGCAGAACGGTGCATTATAGATGCATCTCAGCACAAACCAAAAGGGCAGCTTTAATCCCACAAGAAGAATTCGAAGTCGCGCTGAGGTGCATCAAAGAAAACACCGAATACATAGAGAGGGGCAGACAGTACGGCACCATTTCGGTGTTGTTCAAGTCAGAAGCCCTCGCTATGAAACACGCTATGATTCCATGCAAAACCAGCAAGGTCATAATGTACCCCTCCCACATGGGAAAAAGAACAACCCGTCTACGCATTCCCAGAATCCCACCAGGACTTGACATGTGGTGGATTCTGGGTTGTGTGATTGTGGAGGGGACGGATACCATCCCTATAGAAGTGACCAGAACGGCCAGAGAGGACTGGTCCGGGGTTAACCTGGAGATCCTTCTCCAGATCAGGCCCGAGAATGTGAAGACAATCCCGGACCACATCCGTCTTCAAAATGTGACGGTCATTCACATTATGACCGAAGGCAAAAGGCCGCAGTGTTTTGTTTGTGGGGAAAAAACCCATTTGCGAGCCTTCTGCCCTCAACTGCTGAGAGAGGCAAGGGGTCGAAAGGTTCCACTGCTGCCGACGCCGGGGCGAGGACCACAACCAACACCAGCACCGGCAAAACCACCAACAACAACACCAATAGAAAGACCACCACCAACATTGACCACCCAGAGGGGAAACGAGAAAAGCTGTCAAATTCCCCCTCCACCCCAAAATACACACACCAATAAAACCATAAACATACATACAGACACACTTACAGACACAGACCCCTCATCTACGAGTAGTGAAGATGAGGGAAAACAAAAATCCCCCAAAATACAAAAAAGGAAACACAAAAAGAAAAAGAAAACTCAACAAAGCACAAAATCACCCACAATAAAAAACGCAGACACCACCCACGCAAACATCTCTCCAATAACACCAACATCAACACCACCATCACCATCACCAGAATCCCCCAAACATCCCCCAAACGCAAACAACCTAAACAGACGCAAGAACAAATATACACACTAACATCTGAAACCGCAGACACCGCACTTATAACAAACACAGATACAACCGAAACAACACCACCAAAACCATCACCGCCACAGCCACGCAAACAAATAAAATCACACCAACAAAACATACAAAACTTCGTGCTCGTCAGGAGGGCCAACAAGGAACTGATGGCCCTCGTAGCACGAAGTGAAAATATACGAAAAGAGGGGGAAATTTTTAAATCGAGCACATTTCGCGTGCCGGAAGATTTGGTTCTGGTGCGAATGTCGATCGAATTATACAAAGAAATACGAGACAGCTTTCCTCGGGACGTGGGAACCCCGAACGTAAAACCAACTTCAAGACTTTTAAAGGGGTTCCCAAAAGAAAGCCCACCAACTATGGAGGTCGAACAACCCGACCTTCACAAGAGCCCGGAAGGTAAGTAAACCTTCCTCTCTCTCTGTTTAACCTGCCAACATGGCTGTATTTAGAGTAGGATGTTTAAATGTTCGAGGCCTAGGATCGTCCTGGAAGCAGGGTCACCTGCTCAACGACCTCAGGTCTATAGAAATGGATGTAATTCCAGTCAGCAAGACCAGGATTTCCGACACGCGCGCACTAGCCCCCATTTACGACGACTATCAGATCTTTGCATCTGTTAGCCGGCCGGGAATGGGAGGCGGGGTGGAAGTGCTGTTTAGGAAAGGCCTGGATCTCGAGGTAAGGTCGATCTTCCGGGACCCGGACGGGAAGTTGGTGGTCCTGGACGTGAACAATAACGAAGGCGGTGCCTTTAGACTGGTGGCCGTCTATGCTCCTACTGGGGTAGGACGGCCGGACTTCTTTAGACGCCTGGAAGCCTTTCTGGCTACGTCTCGGCTTTTACTGTTAGCGGGGGACTGGAACGGCATATTAGACGCACGCTGGGACTGTGTGGGAGTATCCGATTGGAGCGGGGGTGCAAAAGCCTCAAGAACCTGATCAGCCAGTTCCAACTGTCTGACAGGTACCGACTAGATTTCCTTAATGCGCCAGTATGGACCTGGGCTAACCGCATAGAGTCATCTAGATCGTATATAGACAGGATATTCATTAGGAAAATAGACAGAAATAGTGTAAGCTGTCCACGTTTTGAAACGGTCGCCTATTCAGATCACAAGTTTGTGATCTGTGTGGGCGACCTAGATAAGACGCGTAGGTTAGGACCTGGTTACTGGAAGCTAAACATGTCATTTCCGGCACGTAAGGCTTACAGGGATCAGGTCAACAATTTAATTAAGAAAATGTTGACAGGGGGAGTCGTCAAAAATAGGGGGGGGGGGCTCTCAAAAGAGAGATTAGAGTAATGTCGATAGAGTTTAGCAAAGAAGTAGCGTTAGAGAAAAATAGAAAGGAGGGGGAGTTGGTAGATAAGTTAGACGAGGCTATTGGTAGTGGTATTGCAATTGACGTGCCAGCGGCGAGAATGGCATTAGACCATTTCTTCAATGCGAAACACGAAGGTTGCATTGTCAGAGCTAAGGCGCGTGCTCTGAGAAACGAGGGAACCAAAGCTGTTCGAAGGGCCCGCGTGGCAGAGGCGCAGCGTGGTAATAAAACCACGATTCGGTCTTTGACGGACCGAGACGGGCACGAGCTGAGCGATTCCAAGAGGATGTGTGAGGCCTTTCGCCAACATTTTGCTCGGTTGTTCGGGGGAGGTGGCGGGTCAGAGATGGTGGCGGACTTCAGTCCCTACCTGGATGGCTTGCCGCAACTCTGGACGGCTGACGCTGGGCGCTGCGAAAGGCCAATTACTTCAGCCGAGATTCAGGATGCCCTTGTTGGCTGCATGAGGCGCAAGTCACCGGTTTGTATGGTCTGCCCTACGAGCTTTACGTAAATATGCCAGACTTGTTCTCCAATCTCCTCGAAGCCCTCTACTGCAACTGGCAGCAAAACGGGAGTATTCCCAGTTCTGTGAGCCGGGGCGTAGTGACGCTGATAAGGAAATACGAGAACAAGAGGGACACATTAGACAATTTCAGGCATTTAACTCTGCTCAACACAGATTTTAAGATTTTGGCAAGGGTGTTAGTGAAGATGTTGGCGCTTGTCGTCGGGGATTTGTTTGGGGAGGCACAAACTTGCGCAATCCCAACCAGGTCCATACACGAAAACCTCCACCTAATGCAATACATCATAGAGAGGGTAGGGTGTAAACCTGGCTTCGCTGGGGCTCTGATCAATTTAGATCAATCGAAAGCATTCGAGAGGGTCGACCATCGCTACCTAGAGGCTGTCCTCAAGGCGGCTGGCTTCGGCCCCGTCTTCAGAAGCTGGATCGCTGCAATGCAGAGCGGCACCTGCTCGATGGTCAAAATTAATGGCCACCTCTCGGAACCGTTTCAGGTCTCCCGATTGGTCCGTTAAGGGTTCCCTCTCTCCTCCCTTCTGTACGTATTGACTCTCAAGCCTTTACTGCGGAAGCTGGAGCTGTTGCAGGGCATCCCGCTCGAACCGGGACGCGGAAAGGTTGTGTCGGCTTATGCGGACGACATCACCGTGATGGTGTCGGACACCTCAGAAATCGAGGTGGGCGGCAACTTATTGGAGGAATGTAAAAGGTTGACGGGAGCAAAACTTAACCCGGAAAAGTCAGTGTGCTTGCAACTCGGCACCTGGAGAGGCAAGTCCATGCCGTCCAACAGCGTCGTTAGGCGCTGGACGGACGGACCGGTAAAGTTTTTAGGGGTTTGGTTCGGGCCAGACCTCCAGGTGGATACGAATTGGGACGAGGTGACGGGCAGGGTAGCCAGTCTCACCAAGAAATGGGCTGGGATGAAGCTATCACTGAAAGGTCGGGCGGAAGTGGCGAAAGCGTACATCGCGTCCGTCATCTACTACCGTCTGACTGTCGTCCCTTTCTCCCGTTCGCGCCTCGCCATCTTGGAACGGCTCCTCTTCAAATTCTTGTGGAGGGGTCAGGTTCCGCTGGTGAGGCGGTCCATCTGCTTCCACCACCCTCTACTTGGAGGGCTAGGCATGCCGTGGCTAATGATGCGCAGGCACGCGCTGAGGCTGCCGCATCTCCAGATATTCTGCCTAAACGGTGAACAGGTGTGGTCGCCGTTTGTCAAACGGGCCTTTCCGCAGCTCGTTTCTTTGACTGAGCTGCAGTCCTGGGTCAAGAAGAGACCGAGACTGGGTGACTGGCATCTGGAATGTTTCCAGGCACTCACTGCCCTCTACCAGGCGGGCAATGCGGTCAGTGGAACTTCCACTCTCGAGTTCTATAAAGGATTAGTGGTGGGCAAGTGCGACGACGCACTCGGAGAGGCTCTAGGAGTCAACGAAGTCGAACTAACCAGTCTGTACCGGAGGACTTTCGAGCCGGGGACGATGGATAATTTCCAAAAATCTCTCGCTTAGCAGTGCTACCGGGGGTCACTGCCGGTTCGAGATAAACTCTACTGGCACGGAAGTGCTGTCAGACGGACCTGCCCGAGATGCGCGCAGAGCGACGAAACCGTTCTGCACGCAGTCGTCCAGTGTCCGTGCATTACTGACTTGTGGAGTTATGTTGAACAGCTGTTGTCGCGTGTAGAACGGATCCGGCTATCGGCCGAGTCATAGTGAAGATCGACCCGCCGCCTTCTTTTGGCCAGGAAGGGCAGGCAATTTTCCTCTGTCTGGTGGCAGTAGCGAAAGAGGTTGCATGGTGGACGAGGTTGAAAGGACTGAAGACAGACACTTTTCTCATCGGCCAATCCCTCATCAACTTTTTCGAGTTTCACCTGGAAAGGAAGGTGAGAGTGGAGAGAGAAGTGCTGCCCCCCAGTACATTTGCTGAAAGGTGTGTGAATGTGGCGAGAATGGCCCGTGTGAGTGGGTCTACTCTGGTCAGGCGGCTGTATGTAGGTAAATTAGGAGAGGGGTGCCCTTCCAGGGTGCTCTCGAAGCGTCGGGTCGTTCAGGACTGGTGGGGTACCTGAGTGAACACTAGGTGGTCATCCCCCCTATTGGGGAATTTTTTTCTTGTTGTAATTTTATTGTTACTTTATTGTTACTTTGTTATTGTTACTTTGTTATTGTGATTCATATTGTTTACTCGATTTTTCTGTAAAACCCCACTGTCCCAGTCTTTTGTATTGTCCCCTATATGTCGGCCCGTGTGGCCAATAAATGAAATCATTATTATTATCATTATTATTATTATTATTGGCGACCCCTACGTAGTAAATCGTATCATCGTGAGCTCCGCAAAGGTTTGTTATTATCAGTTGTTTCAAATTGCCATTTATGGAAAATCTTTATTGTTACCTGTATATAAGTGCACATACATTGATTTCTGAAAAGGTCACTCAAAAGGATTGGGGCCTTGAGCCCAAAATTTAAACTTTTTATAATTATCAAACAAACAAACAAATTTCTTTGAAATATCATGGCCGACCTAGAGTCACACCTTCCTCACAAACTAACAGCTCACACCGACACCACCATTGTAAATATTACTACGTTTGCCAACACTAAAAATATAAGCAGTAGCAATATTTTAAATTTGTCTCAGGCAGACATTCATTTCCCGCCATTACCAATGACTGCAGGTGTTAAAGCCGTCACCCCCACCACCACCACAACCACCACAGCGACAACAGAAACAAAAGGAAAAAAATGAACTCGTGATATCGAAATGAATTCAACCAAAATGAACTCTTCCACACCGAACAACACTGACGCCACCACCACCAAATCTGAAACTTAAATTAACAATAACAAAAATAACGATAACAACAACAATGAAATTAAGAAAACTACCCTATCATTTGCGAGAGTAGCAAAAACGTGCGAAGCGATCCAGGTAACCCAGGAGGAATTAGAAGAAGCCAAAAGAATGGTAAAGAAAGATGGGTACAGGGTCAGCCCCCAACCCTAATAAAATGGAGCATCGTCGCCTATGCACCGTGTCTTATCGGACAATTAACATAAAATCGCACCGAGTGGAACGGGCATCCGAGTCCCAAATCCAAAAAGCTTTGGGACATGTGTGGGCAAACAAAACCCACATCAGACGTGGGCAGAAATATGGAACCGTGCACGTGTTCTTTAAAACACCACAGGAGGCCAGAGAACACTCCATGGCCCATTAAGAAGTGACGACATCACACTCGTCCCAAGCTATTGTGGCCAGAGACTCGTGAAGATCAGGGTGACCCACGTTCCACCGGCCATCGAAATTCCCTGGCTAATGGCTGCCGTCCTCGCCGGCATCGAGGCCAACACCAAGATGATCGAAATAGCGAATGAAAAGCAGGAGAACTGGTCCGGATCTGCGATGGAGCTCCTGACCCAAGCGGACCATAAAAGCATTGAGGAGATCCCAGCGGTAATAGACCTTACTGACGGCAGCCACCTCACCGTAATCGTCGAGGGCAGAAGGCCTAGGTGTGTAGTTTGTGGTGAAGGAACCCACCTATGGGCTTTCTGCTCTCTTACCCACCCCAGTGACTCAACCATCAACACCACCAGCAGCAGAGGTGGCAGCAACAACTGTAGCAGCAACAACAGAAGCAACTGTAACAGCAACAACCGCAGCAACATTAGCAAAACCAAAACCACCACCACCCAACGCGCCAGATCTAGCACCAGCGCCTACATCATCCACCACGCCACAAACAAAACCAAAGCCTGTGGAGGATTTTCCACTGCCCGGCCTATCGCAACTGGAAAGAGATTGTGACGACGAGGAGTGGGAAACGGTATCAGGAAAAAAGAAAAAAAGAAACCAAAAAAGAAAAAAATCTCTTCCTTCCCCCTCCAAAACAAAATACAGAGGCAAACAAATAAACTATCAAACAAAAAAGTTAGGACAGATATGCCACCATCAACACCAGCATCACCAACCCCATCACCACAAACACCAACACTATCACCATCATTAACCCCAACACCACCATCACCAACACCACAAAAGTCACCAAAAAGCGAAACAGAAACAAACCCTCAACAAACGCAAACAAAACAAAATAACCAAAACGATTCACACTACACAGCATTAAATTTGAACAACAACCAATTATTACACTACATCCAACACAACACCAGCATCACAGAAAAAGACTACAGAACAACCCAAAAGTTCACTCAACCTCCACACATACAAATCACTCGCATCACACAGAAAACGTACATGACACTAAAACAAAAATTCCCCAAAGACATCGGAGACTTCGACAAGCACTCTCCAGAAGGATTTATAAGGACATCCTTCCCGAGGAGGCCACAGGCAGTGAAAAGGATGCAGAAACCGTCCTTCTCTACGAAAAGTAAGGTAAGTGGTCTTTCCCATCTTTTCCACTCCATTTCAACATGACCTCACTCAGAATAGGCAGCATAAATGCGCGTGGCTTGGGGTCGTCGTGGAATCAGGGCCACCTGCTCAACGACCTCAGGTCACTAAACATAGATGTGGTGGCCATCAGCGAGACCAAAATCTCCGAAGCACGGGCCTTCGCACCGATCATCGCCGGCTATGATGTGTACGCATCTCCCAGCCGACCGGGATCGGGGGAAGGAGTTGCTGTGCTTTTTCGGAGAGGTTTGGATCTTGCCATACGGGCCATCTTCCTGGACCCAGAAGGTAAGTTGGTGGTGCTGGACGTGACCAGCGGAGACGGGCAAGCTTTCAGGTTAGTGGCCGTATATGTCCCGACAGGAACAGGGCGGCCCGATTTCTTCCGGCGTCTGGAGACCTTTCTTGGAACGTCCCGCTCTTTAGCGTTAGTGGGCGACTGGAACGGGATCTTAGATGCACGCTGGGACTGTGTGGGATTAGTGGATAGGGAAGGAGGGTGCAAGAGTCTCACAAACCTGCTCAGGCGTTTTCAATCGTCTGACAGGTACCGATTGGATTTCCCGAATGTGCCAATGTGGACTTGGACAATCGCATAGGGTCATCCAGATCATATCTAGATAGAGTATGTTGTAGGGAAATAGATAGGTCTAGCATAGGCTGTCCACAATTCAAGATAGTCAGCTACACGGACCACAAATTCGTGATCTGTGTGCTTGACTTAGATAGGCTTCATAGACGAGGACCTGGCTACTGGAAGCTAAACGCGTATTTACTAGCGCGCAAGGCCTACAGAGACCGGATTAGCGAACTAGTTAAGCGGGCGTTGACGGGGGCCATCGTCAACAACAAGTGGTGGTTTGCTCTGAAAAGAGCAATTAGAATAGAGTCCATTAGGTTTAGTAAGGCTTAGCAATAGAGAAAAATAGAGCAGAGGGAGAATTAGTTAGAAAATTAGACGAGGCGCTTAGCAAAGGCATCGCGACCGACGTACTTGCGGCGAAATTGGCCCTTGGCCAATTCTTCAATGCAAAACACGAAGGCTGCGTTGTCAGAGCTAGGGTGCGTGCTCTCAGACACGAGGGGACAAAAGCCGTTCAATGGGCCCGAGTCGCGGAGGCCCGTCGTAGCAACAAAGCCACGATCCGGTCTTTGGTGGACCACGACGGGCGCATGCTACTCGATCCCGGGAAAATGTGTGAAGCTTTCCAGCGACACTTCTTACAGCTGTTCAGGGGAAGCCACGGGCCCGATCGAGGGATGGACTGTCGCGGCTCTCGGCCACTGAGGCGGAGTGTTGCGAAAAGCCGATAACAGCCGCTGAAGTACGGGAAGCAATGACTGGCTGCAGACCATCCAAACCAAGCGATTTGCCTCTTGTAAATCGCCTCGTTGGATGGTCTGCCCTATGAACTTTACGTACAGATGCCAGTCTTGTTCGGAGGCCTCTTGGCGGGCGTCTACTGCAACTGGCAACTGCTACTGAACGGGAGAATTCCCAGCTCTGTGAGCCGAGGAGCTGTGGGGCTGCTGAGAAAGGATCAGAACAAGGGGGATAACAGATATTTTCAGGCCCATAACTCTGGTAAACACACAGTTCAAGATTTTGGCTGCTAGCAAAGAGGTTGGCGCTTTTCGTTGGTAGTCTGGTGGGTGAGGCACAGACATGCGCCATTCCTGACAGATCCATCCACGACAACCTCCACCTCATACGATACATCGTAGAGAGGGTAGGTAGGGAACCTGACACGGGTGGGTCCATGATCAATTTAGATCAGTCGAAAGCTTTCGATAGGGTCGACCATCGTTACCTAGCGGCAGTCCTGAGGGCGGCTGACTTTGGGCCCGTTTTCAGAGGCTGGATCGCTGCCATGCACAGCGACATCTGCTCTGTGGTGAGAGTGAACGGTCACCTTTCGGAACCGTTCAACATCATGCGCTCGGTCCGCCAAGGATGTCCCCTCTCGTCCCTCTTGTACGTATTGACTCTCGAGCCATTAGTGCACAAACTGGAGACGTTGAATGGGGTCCCGCACGAACTAGGATTCGGAAGATCCGTGTCAGCATATGCGGACGATGTCGAACGCCAAACACATCGAGGCGATCGGCACTACACTAAGAGAATACGAAGCGGTGACAGGAGCAATGATCAACCAGGAAAAGTCAGTGGGCCTGCAGCTCGGCACCTGGAGAGGCAGGTCCATGCCGTCCAACAGCGTCGTCGGGCGCTGGACGGACGGACCGGTTAAATTGCTAGGGGTCTGGTTCAGTCCGGACCTCCCGACGGACAAAAACTGGGACGAGGTGACGAGCAGGGTGGCTTCTCTCACCCAGAAATGGGCGGAGAGAAAGCTATCCCTGAAAGGTCGAGCGGAGGTGGCTAACGCATACATCGCGTCCGTCATCTACTACTGCCTGACCGTCGTACCTTGTCCTAAGCCCCGCTTGACTGCGCTGGAACGTTTGCTCTTTCGCTTTTTGTGGAAGGGACGCGCTCCGATGGTCAGGCGGTCCATCTGCAGTCAAGACCCGCTACGTGGAGGGCTGGGCATGCCGTGGCTGATGATGCGCAGACACGCGCTCAGGCTACGACATCTCCACCTCTTCCTCGACGGTGATCAGATGTGGTCGCCGTTTGCTAGACGCGTCTTTCCCCAGTTCGTCTCCTTGACGGAGCTGCAGTCCTGGGTCAAGCGAAGACCGAGAGGGATTGGACACTGGAATGTCTTCAGGCGCTCACAGCCCTCGACCAATCGGGCAATGTGATCGGTGGAAACTCCACCTTGGCGTTCTATAGAGGATTAGTGGAGTGGAAGAGCGACGACGTACTTGGAGAAACTTTAGGCGTCGACGAAAATCAACTAGCCAATCTTCTCGGAAGGACTTTCCGGCCGGGGCCTATGGACAACTCCCAGAAATCCCTGGCCGGGCAGTGCTACCGAGGAGCTTTGCCAGTTCGGGATAAACTCTACAGGCATGGAGGTGCCGTCAACCGGGCATGTCCGAGATGCGCGCAGGGCGACGAAACCGTCCTGCATGCACTCGTCCACTGTCCGAGCATTGCTGACTTGTGGGTTTATGTCGAACACCTGCTGTCACGTGAAGGACGGATCCGGCTATCAGCTGAGTCCATCGTGAGGATTGCCCCGCCCTCTTCCTTTAGCCGGAAGGGCAGGAAGTTTTTATCTGTCTGGTGGCCATGTCGAAAGAGATAGTATGGTGGACACGTTTGAAAGGGCTGAAAACGAGCACTTACCTTTTCGGTGATGCCTTGATTAACTTTTTCAAATTTCATTTGAAAAGGAAAATCAGGGTAGCGAGGGAATTGCTCTCTTCCCAGCATTTTGTTGAAAGATGGGTGAGAGGGGCAAGTATGGCCCGAGTGAATGGGCCTACTCTGAGTATGTGTCTGTAAATTAAAGGTGGAAAACTGGGAGAGGGCACTTGCCCTGGTGGTCAGGGTCACTGTGGCCTTTTAATGGGCTTTCTCCACAAATGTCCCTCGGAAGTCTCCCCCCCCCCCCTAGTGGGGAATTTATCATTGTTATTTTTGTTACATCCTGTTTTAGTTTTTTTTTAAACGCAGAAATGCCCATTTGTATCGTCCTGTATTACCCTGCGCTGTCCTTAATGTCTGCTTTATGTAAACCCTTGTGGTTAATAAAGAACGCATTGTTATTATTATTATTATTGGTGTCTTTTTCTAATTTCATGGATTGTTTTCATTTATCTTTCTCTGTACGTTTGTTTTCTACGTTGATTGTTGAGATTAGATGTACGTTATCAATAATTTGAGGAAGGTCTCATATTGTTCGGGACGTTTCTGGTTGCAGTATTGTCTATTGATGGTATTGATATTCGCATTCGTATGCATGAGTCATGAGTCAGTTATTGCTGTTCAGTATTTTTCAGGCATGCGAGGGTATGATCCGGTTCATTTCTGTATTTATTGTATTTATTGTATTTGTTGTATTTGTGCTACTCTATCCAATCACAATGTTTTCATTCTTATTGTCTGTTTTTGTTTCCTTTCGTTACGTTGTTTGTATCTTCGTTATGAATTCTTTCTCTCAAGTGGTCTATTTCTATGACTGATATTCGTTTGCTATTTATAATGTAGGTTCTTACAATAGCTGATCTGTTAGGACACAAATCTACTTTCAGGTCAGGATTATTTTCTCTCCAGATAGTATACGTTTATTCAGTTTTGGAGGTATCATATTTTGATGCATGCAATCATATCTATCTTTAGTCTGTACAATTTCTTTTTTATTTGGGAAACTTTAGGGGCAAAATCAACCCCTTTATTTACATTATCGTCATTTTATCATGTTTCGAATTGTTTGTTTCTGTTGATATTGTGCGTTCGATTTTTCGTATTTCTTATGAAGTAATTTCAACTTATGAATTCCCTTTTATACAGGAGCCAAATGGTACGATTCTCAATTGTATTGTTTTAGAATGAATTTGACTTGTGTTGATTTTTCTTTTGTATGTTTAGACGTGTTGGATGATCAGTTATCCGTGCCAAAATTAACATTATATAACTTACTAGCAGTGGTACCCGGCGTTGCACGGGATAAGGTATTGTGAAATATATAACCGCCTTAGCTAAGCTTAGTATTGCCACAACCACGTCTGGCAAAGAAGTAAGGGTCTGGTGGTACGTAAGTTAGCAACACTGTGGCTTAAAACGTGAGGAAGAAGTTGTGTGCACTAACCAACTGTTTGGGGAATGAGTGTGAGATTTGTCTTGAGCAAGGGTGACAGAATAACCGAAGGCAGCAGACAGCCAGACATACAGACAGATATTATAAGGGCGCTACGTTATATGTATTTATCTATCTAAAAAGGGAAAGACTAAGAATTATAGAGAGAGATCGCTAAATCGCCTAATGCGGTCCCTAGGGCATTGAAAATTTAAATTTTTATTTTTGCTCAGGACACTCCCTGAAACATAAGTATTATATGTGTCAAGTTTGAAAACAGTTGCTTGGGTGCTCCTCTAGTTTTAGGGATTCAAACTCACACACACAGACAGACATGCTCAGTTTTATATATATAGATGATGAAATTTCAATAAGAATACCCTAAATTAAAGCAAGACAAACACATGTATCCTTCATCATTTCATTTTTTTAAGGTTTTCTTTGTCATTATTTCGTGGATATTAATGGATATTTTCGATTTCATGGAAGTATTGTTGTCTGTTGTTATTCAGTCTGAATATTTTCCTCGGTTGTTTCTCCACTACTTTAGTATAAATTCTTAAATGTTGATGTCTATTTCCGTGGATTTGGAAATATCCATGCATGTTTTTATGATGGTCGATGCTATTATAATGTAATAATGATTTCTACTTGAGGCACAAGGCCAGCAATTTTAGGGGGAGGAGAAAGTCGATTAAATCCACCTCAGTGCGTTACTGGTACTTTATTTTATCGACCCCATAAGGATGAAAGGTAAAGTTAACCTTGGCGGGATTTCAACTCACATCATAAAGGGCTGTAACTCCATGCTTCAAAGCATGGTGTCCGACTCTCTACCAATACTGCCAATCCACCGCCCCTAGATATAATAATATGTAATATAATATAATAATTGTTTCTACTTTAGGCACAAGACCAGCAATTACCCAGTGCATTACTGGTACTTTATTTTATCGACCCCGTAAGGATGAAAGGCAAAGTCAACATCGGCGGGATTTGAACTCAGATCGTAAAGGGACGTAACTATGCTGGAAAGCATGGCGTCCGACCCTCTACCGATACTGCCAATATAATAATACTAATTGTTTCTACTTTTGGCACAAGGCCAGCAATTACCCAGTACATTACTGGTACTTTATTTTATCGACCTCGTAAGGATGAAAGGCAAAGTTAACCTCGACGGGATTTGAATTCAGACCGTAAAGAGACGTAACTATGCTGGAAAGCATGGCATCCAAACCTCTACCGATACTGCCAATTCACCGTGGCTTCTAACTTAGGTACACGGTCTGACATTTTGGCGTACGGTACAGCAGAGTAAAACCACCCCAATACTTGAATGATTCTTTATTTCATTGCAAGATTGAACACGGCTTTTCCCATCGCGTTTTGCGTTTACTTGCGATGCCATTGATGTCAAGCTGCATTGCTTTGGACAGCATTGGAGCTGTCGGGAGAAGGGACATGCATACCATAGTGACTGCTGGTCTTCTGGAAAACCTTCCCCATGCCAGTAGCTTGAGAGGGAACTTCCTGGTACAGATCCCTGATCATGATCGATGTAGTACGACCCCGAATAGATGCGAACATGTCGATTGAATTAATCCAAGAATATAACAAATATTTAGTGGGTCAACACCATAGGAATAGCTGAAGATACTTCATTTTTTTAATTCGAACACCGACTATGATAAGTATGTGTGTAAGCCTGCTACGTTTGCGTGTGCGTAGGTGTATGTATGCATATATGTATATATATAAAGGTATGTATGTATACACGCATGATTGTATGTGTATAGTAAGTATATATATATATATATATATATATATATATATATATATATATATATATATATATATATATATATATATATATATATATATATATATATATATATATATATATATATATATATATATGTGTGTGTGTGTGTGTGTGTGTATACAAAAGAAAAACGGAAATAAAAAAGCAAACGACACAGTACAATGAATAAAAATATTATTTGTTTTACGCTTGGTGGATTGGCAGTATTGGTAGAGGGTCGGACGCCATGCTTTGACGCATAGAGTTACGGCCCTTGCCATTCTGAGTTCAAATCCCGCCGAGGTTAACTTTGCCTTTCATCCTTACGGGGGGGTCGATAAAATAAAGTACCAGTAATACACTGGGGTAATTGCTGGCCTTGTGCCTAACGTAGAAACAATTATTTGTTTTACGCTTGATATAGTAGGAAAAGTGTCTTAATGTTTCGGACGCTAGTCCCAAAAACATTTTACATATAGAGATATATGTATGCGCGTGTGTATACGTGTGTATGGGGGAGGGGTAAAGTTGACGGTGTCGAGGGGTAGAGAAGTAAGCACGAGCGTATTGTGTAGGATTAAAGAAATTGGAGAGGGGCATTAAGAAAAGACGTAGGGTGATTGAACGAACACAGCTATCCTCCCCATCAGTCACACGTTAGCCAATGCAACTTGATGCATATATCGTCAGGATGTGAGCCCGAGAAAATACCGAGGTGTTAGTGATCGGCCACCTTTTTTATAATAGCAGTTATTTTAATCACTATATTACATATATGAAACCTTGCATTATATGCATTTATTATACAAACAGCACGCCGGCCCCATTGTTAATAATCATAATCAGTATCACTAATAATTATGCAGAAAGAAAAGAAGAAAGATAGAGAACTACTTTTAGAATTGTCAACTGGATTCCTGTTTACAGACCCTATTTACTAGGAACATCTTTTCTATACAGTACAGTTTTTACTGTTAGGAAAACAGATTAACAGATAAGAATATGAAGCGGTGCTTCCTATTTTCGCACAAACTCTATACTTGATATTCTTAAACATAAATGTAAAGCTTAAATGCAAATATCCAACCAATAAAGTGAAGATTTTGTCATTGAATATAATAAATATAAAGGCGCATTAACTTGTTATTGTTAAAAGATGTGTTAAACTTCAAGGCAATACTAGTCCAAAGGTAATGACCAAAATTGATTGATCGAGATCTTAGAGGATATTCATAAAATACTGCTTTTAGAAATGAAAAAATAAAATAGTAAAGAGAAACAATCTAGATAACCTATTGAAGACTATTATCATAGTCAATATTATCATGTGGCAATGTTTGTCTCTGCTTAACAAATTACGAATACAACAAAAATATGAGAAAGAATACTCTGATGAAGGGTTTAACACCACAGAACCGGAATATCGTGATAACATCTGACTTTCTGCCGTCCCCTCTGAGCTGCGAATGGAAGCCTGTGGTGTCGAAGCCGTGTTTAATGATCCTGGTCGGAGTCGCATATTGTATGAGGTGACCGGAACAGTAGCAGCATGACAATGGGTGAAGGACAGAAGTATGCACCGTGGATTCACAGCGGCATTTGTGTCGCTTGCAGATCTGGAGGCCGAGACGCAGATAATCAATGCCAGCTGAGTACCGGCTGATAGCGTGGCACCGCTATGAGGTTGGGAAGCAGAGGGGAAACATACCATACGGTGCTGATCAAGAAGGTGCATATAGAAGTCAGAAGCCTTGGCGCACTACATTGCGGCCCGTTTAATTTAAGGGAACTGAACATAGAGAGGGTGGTGTTTTATACGGGGTATTTGACTCCCGCAACAGAGCGGAGATAGAGCTGCTTTCAGGTTGCGTAAGCCGCCTCATGTTCCAGAGAACGGTAGGTTTTGATAGTCTGTGTAGAACGTTGTTGCTGAGAACACGGTCAAATGTCACCGGCGAAAGAAATGCCTGCAATACCAATGAGACTGGGGAGGAAGGCAAACTCAAAGTAAAAGTGGCCTGTTATTATCCGATGTCGCATATCTGACATTTGCATATCTCCACAACACCACACCTGGATACATACATCAAGGTTTATGAGAGGAGATGCATGACAGTAGGTTAAAAACATCTAAAATCATCTGCACCTAGTGAAGTAATGATCGTATGTCTGAGACGGAGGTCGCGAAACACAGTGCCGTAAGTAACGTTCAAGTTCACCGACGTAGACGAGTTGATCTCAAGGAATTTCAACTTTTCTAATTTCATTTGAAAGATGAAACATCTTAAGAAACAACATCTAAAAGAATAAATATAACAATAATCGACATTCATGTCTTTGTCAGAAATATTAGAGTTGAATATGAAAAGAATTGGTTAAAAGCAGAGACTACAGTTGGATCAGGACTTTCACTTGCTAGAAAATCATTTTCGAACATCAATATGGTCGTGAGTACAGTATAATGAGAATAGGCAGCAACTTACGTACTGAGTTAGGTACTCAAATTTGATTAAACTTGAAAACATTCAACCGTTTTAACCATGCCAACTGACTTGGAGGAAGGTATTAGTATGACAGTACTCTTTTACTCATAAGGAATTATCTGTCTAACTCTACAGACTAATTTCCTTCGCTTGATTAAAGATTCAAAATGTTGTAGTTCATTGATATTGTCTATTGTCTCCAGAAAAGCTATGAATATCAAAAAAGTATGTTAATTATTCTCCGTAAGTACTTTTCTAGTTAATTTTATAATCAATGCATCTTAAGAAAACCATTTAGAAGACAATATATTACCATTTCAATATTCTTTTTCTTGTTAACTTCTACCTAAACTCAAAGACATTTCACCAGTGATCAGAAGGCATTCTTTGACTATATAATCCGATATATCCTTACCTCTTTCACTCAATATATTACACAAAGAAATTGCAGTTAGACATTGTAATACATAGAATAGAAAAGTAATTAATGAAAATAGCTGAAAGGTATTTGATAGAGAAAATAATTAACAGTAACCACACTTCCAGAAAGACATTTTACAAATGTAAAGTAAGGGAAACAACTCATACAACTAAGCTAATCGGCCATTTCACCCAGTCCCGTACTACTCAACTCAATAATCTATATTTCCATCTCTAATCATTTAATGAATTTTCTATTGGCTCAACATTTTTTCTGGCATTCGCTGTTTGCTAAAGATTTGACCTCAAAAGAAGTTATAATTCTAATAGCTAAAGATGAATATTTACGCAGTTACACAAAATCTTCGTTCGGTTTTTTGAAAATAATGTATGAAGGCAAATAACAGCACCCAAACAGTGAAGATCCTTACTTTCGACTCTACAGATAAAACATCTACTTTGCACTTTTACACACAATATATGTTTACTATTCTTGCAGACAATTTAATAGTTAAAGGCAATATCAACACGACGTTACGTGAACAAACGTTACTGATAAAGATATTTGGTTGTAACAACATAGAAAGACTGATAAACAGGACACTAAATAATCTAAACATAATAGGAGCTAAATAAAATATCGGCCTAAAGGTAAGTAATCAAATTATATTGATAAATATATTTAATGATACCTATAAAATGATGCTTTTAGAAATGGAAAACTTTATATGACCTATACATTAATCGTAACAAATATTCGTCAGAAATTTCAAATGACAGCTGAGAAAAATATTTCAGGATTTCAAGATATTGTTATGTTGTTCTTTTTCTTTTTTTAGCCGAGATCAACCCCAGTGGAATCATTAAGATAAAAGGCATTACATATGTGGCCATGTATTTGTGTGTATCTAGAGCAACATTACCCACTGTATCTTTCTTTTTTAAGATAATAGGATGTAAGATTAATAAAATCTTGACTGCTATCTCTAGAAAGTAACTACGCAAAGTGTCCGTTGTTGGATAGATGATTTGCCAAAACCAATAGTAGGATGAATACAAAATTAAGGTTGTGACCCGTTCAGGAAGGCGTCGGATGGACGAACAAAACTTGCGTGTCCCTAGACTCCAAACAGATTTCAGAATAGAGAAAACCATAACGTTACAATGCCTGTGGGTAACGCGCTGGAAATAGTGGAGGGGATCAGATGTAAGCGGCTAGATATTGTCGGAGTTTCTTCAACAAAGTTTCGTGGTTCTGGTGTGGTGTTAGAAAATACTGCATGGGCGAGAATATGGATATTCACAAGTCCTAAGCGATCAGATTGTGTTATGGAATAAATCCCATAAGGAGTTTACCTCTTGAAACGTTGATCTTTGTTGATGGAGCAAATTTATGAGCCAAACGGTAAGTCTGACACGGATCCTACCTTGCTGGGTGACTGCAGCGTTAGATGTGTTATGACAAAGTCATATATCCTACTGGGAGACTTCAATGCAGATGTTGGTACTGATTACCTGACATGGATATAAGTGACTAGAAGGAACTACGAATCCAATCGAAATGCAAACGGAGAGTTATTATAGGACTTCTGTTCTAGTAAAGAACTTTCTATTGTGAACATCTTTTTACAGCAAAAAATGATATCCATTAGTATGCATAGTATAATGAAAGTCGTGGACGAAGGGAAACAACTGATGTTTGTTTGTCTCTGATCTCATTGATTCTGTACTAGATGTTCGTGTTAAGAGACGGTCTGAGCTGTCAACTGGTCACCATCTAGTTGCCTGAAAACTGTGTCTACATAAAGCCAGGAAAACTTGGCAGGTTCAGCTTGACATACAGGATAATGTAGGAAGAAGCACTAGCTGACGAAGAAGACAGGGCCAGGTATGCAGTTACTATTGCATTAGAATTAAGAGAACTCCTTGAACAAACTGAGGACTTTAAAATAGAGTGAAGACTGTTCAGCTCGGTAATTTACGCCTCGCCGGTTAAATGGTGCGGACGAAAGCGGTTAAATGGTGCAGACGAAAGATACCATGCGAGAACAAAGGAGGCTTACAAACCTTGCCTTGCAAATAAATATTTCTTCTTGCACAAGAAGGCACAAAAAAGGTCACAGCAGAATTAGTAAAATATCTCCAAAGTTAAGACATGGTAGGACTTTTGTGATAAACTGTAATCCGATATTAAATCAGCAAGATTGGTGCATCCTTGCAATGTAGAGAAAATAATTTCCTGATCTATATCCGGTCAAAGCAACACCGTCTGATTACAAGAGGTGCACCTAGGGGCAAAGAGCAACCTCTAATGCACCAGAATAATTAAATCGCTTAAATGTGGCAAAGCCCCGGGGAGGATTAAATTCGGTCCGAGATGTTAACAGCCTTAAATAGAGAAGGCAATATCTGGCTTACTCGTGTGCATCGGTGGGTCTCAATCACTGGAAAGGCTCCAAAGCAATGCCATTCGAGAGTGGTAATATCAATTTTCAAAGCGGGAGAAAAGAAAGATTGCTTTAATTATAAAGGGATCTCCTTGTTAATCCAACCCGATAAAATCTCTGCTATATATCTGGCAAAACGATATAGGGATATTATCGAGTTATTAACAAGCTAGTACGGTTTTTGCCCTGAACGCAGAACAGATTACAAAATGTTTACTGTAGCACGTCGTTGAGAACATAACCAAGGAGGATTTTGCAGCAATATGGTGTTAATGGACAGCTTCTTATTGCCTTCACGTCTCTATAAGTATGCCCTAATATTATTGTTCGAATAAAACCATTCAATGTGGGAATCAGATTCTACCAGGAGTACGTAATGTAGCCTCTCCTGTTCATAACATGTATGAACATGATTGATATGATGGAAATGATATCACGACAGGTGGGTGTAGGATCAATTGGCTTTAATTTGCAGATGACGTGGTGCTATTTCGCTTGGCGGATCTCCGACATGCACTGGATAGGGCTGCTACCAAATGTCACCAGAAGGGGATAAACATCATTGTTGCCAACAGATAGACCACGCAGTGGCTCCGCATTTGAGTAGAGTTTCACTGAAGCAGGTGGAGAGGTTCAAGTATCTCGTTGCTGATTTCCGTGGATGTTGCAAGAAGCTGAATTACATGCAAGAATTTCTGGAGCTTCAGTACTTGGTCATCCGACAAAGACAAGAATGTGTAAAACCCAACCTTGCTATTTTCAATTCGGTACCCACCCGTACCTATGGTCACGAATCTTGGGTAATAGTCGAGGGAATGCGATTGTGAATACAATCAACTGAAATTGGGTTCTTCTGAAGGTATTTGAATTAATGTTACTCAATATGACACGATACTCATGAATGAAGGTTTCGCTAAAGGTAGAGCCGCTACTTCTCAGCATTGAGAGACCGCAGCTCGGTTACTATGGACATGTCGTTAAAATGTCAAAGGACTCGTTGGACAGATTTTACAGAGAAAGCCAACCGGCAGAATACAGAGAGGTAGACAAAGGACAATGTGGTTGGATAGCATCTATAAGTTCGGTTAATCTCGCTTGGGAATCTAGCTGAATAATTTAGAAATGATTGATTGTGATAGGATTCTTTTAGAGGCGTGTCTTGAAACCTTTCAAGAACTCTCAAGAACAAATGGGCAAAGAAGAATAGCAAATTTGCATAGATGAACTAATTCTTACCAATATTGTATTTCCAAATATTAAATATTAATCATAGCTCAGCTATTCTGTTTTATAGACAAATAATTTAATGAATTTCCTATTTTCCCACGGTTTGTTATGACATTCAGTTTGCTAAAGAGACATACTAGAAATAACAAAGCCACATATTGTTATTGTATAGAGATATATAGTAAACATTCTAATAGATAAAAACCACACCTGCACACAGTCTTATCTTTGATTTTCTTGAAAATAATGTAAGACTTAAAGGCAAATACCCAACCAAAATAATGAAGATTCTGACATTGAATATAACAAATAAATAGACACCATTACAGTTTTATACAAAATCTTTATTTGTTATTCTTAAAAATATGTTAGGCTTCAAGGCAATACCAGCCCAAAGGTAATGAACAAAATATATTGATCGAGATCATAACATACAGCTTTCAGAAACGAGAAAAATAACATAGTAAAGAAAAATAATCTAAATAACCTATTGAAGTCTATTATCATATTATGCATCATCAGCTTGTAAAGAAATTCAGTACACACTGCAACCAGATTCCCACTATCATTCTGCCAACTCCATGAACCGAACTAGCTACAAAACTAAATCATATATGACAATGATGTTTCTCACTACTTAGTTTTGCTAAAGGAATTTGAACTTTTCTAGTGTTATTTGAAAGATAAAACATCATACGAATAGATAATAATCTATAGCACTTATTTAAAGGCTGTAAGCACTGATCACAGCAACGCACATTTATAAACATATCATACATACATATGGCCAAAACCAAACATTTCTCTACAAAAATTACTTCATTCCAATAAACTATGAAACAATATCGATTGTCTTCAGGCCTCGACCTCTAAAGGAAGAAATATAACATTATGTGACATTCATATCTTTGTTAGAAACATCAGAGTTGAAGGTGAAAAGAAATGGTTAAAAAGCCGCGATGGAACCATATCAGGAATTTCAGTTTCGAGAAAAATAATCTTACGTTCGTTGTCTTTAAAAACACCAATATAAGGTTATGGTTATGGTACTGAGAGAGAAGTAAGCTCCTAACGTACCGAGTTCGATACCTAAATTTGATTTCATATATTCTACCATATTTATACTGATAAATAAATATTTTGCTACTCATATATTAGGTTCTTTCTGACTACTATTTATAATTAGACGACTGACAGCTAGATATAATAGCTACATTTGTTAATTATGTAACAAAAGACGAGATGGCCAAAGTTTGAATTACTTTCATTACAGATCTACAGAATTAAGACTGACTTGAGGCTAAACAGCATCATCGTTTAGATGATAGCATTAATTGATATAAAATATGTTTGATGATATTACAATTTATTTAACCCTAGATCGACCCTAATTGAACATACCTATAATAAAAGTCATACAAAATTTGATCAGCTCATGATTTGTAAATCTATCATTATGTTAATGTTTAGTCAAATAGGGAAAGGCAGTGACTGTAATCATTTTAAGGGCCTGCGTGTCTAGTGGGAAGGAGAGAGGAAAATATCCTCAAAATGCATGAACTCCGTCCAGGACATCCAAGAGCCAAGTGGAGTATTAATCAAGGGGAGTATTAAATCTACCCTCAAATCAACCAACATGTTTTAAGACAGTTAAGAGTAATTTTGATGACGATTTTGCCGCTATTTCTGGCAAATCGAACAACTACGTAGAGGATCAGTCATGGGTGCAATGTTTTTCTATAATCAATAGACGTGAAATAGACACAATTAAGATCAGACTAGATAAACAAGTTATTGTCAATAATGTATTTTCAAAAATTATCCATATATACTATAAAGTTAAACTTGATTTTAAACATACACTAATATATGACAAATTTTCATTTCCTTTTTCCCTTCGTTATCTCTAGTCAGTAAAAAATAATCAATCTTTATCTATGTAACTATATATTTAACCAGATGAGAATATAAAGTTGCACGCCTATGTTTTATGAGTATGAATGTCATCCTTACGGGGTCGATAAAATAAAGTACCAGTAATGCACTGGATAATTGCTGGCCTTGTGCCTAAAGTAGAAACAATTATATATTATTCCAGCATAGTTACGTCCCTTTACGATCTGAGTTCAAATCCGGCCGAGGTTAACTTTGCCTTTCATCCTTACGGGGTCGATAAAATAAAGTACCAGTAATGTACTGAGTATTTACTGGCCTTGTGCCTAAAATAGAAACAATTATATATTGTTTCTCGGGCGGTGAATTGGCAGTATCGGTAGAGGGTCGGACGACATGCTTTCTAGCATAGTTACGTCCCTTTACGAACTGAATTCAAATCCCGCCGAGGTTAACTTTGCCTTTCATCCTTACGGTGTCGATAAAATAAAGTACCAGTAATGTACTGGATAATTGCTGGCCTTGTGCCAAAAGTAGAAACAATTATATATAGTTTCCCTTCCGTATCTAAGATTACAGGATCTGATTTGAGTGAGGCGTTGCTGGTATTCTAAATCATTAATATTCACAGTGATTAATGTTCAAAGGAAAGTTATAAATCACACATTACGTCACTCTTCCTGTATAAATAAGGATTTTATAATTATTATAGCTGAAGAAAACATCACATTTAAAGGTCAACACGAAATCACTTGAAGATATTTTGAAGTTAAATTTTGTTGTTCTTTAGTATTAGGTCAACCACGATGAGCATAGATATAGACATATGTTTTCCACGCAGGGCCATCACAGATCATTTTTATATCATGGGCTCTATTATCCAATATCTCCTTCGATTTAGAGACACTAGAGAAAGAATTTTATATTCGCTTTGGGACTGCTATCTCTAGCAGGTGGAATTACGTAGTAGAGTCCTGTTCGTTGGCTCAATATTTAAGGTCAATCTAGATAAACAATAAATAATAGAGGTATATCATAAAGTACTTACATTTCATAAGATATTAACCGAAAATAATAATAGAAAAGGATTATCGAACAACGAAATTTTGTATTCACAGTTTGAAACCTTGAACGGTTTCCATTGATCCAATAAGCATCTAAAGCAGGGATGTGCAACATATTCCATTTACGGGCCACTTTTGAACATTGGAACAACTATTAAGGCCAGTCACTGTCAAAAATATGTAATCTAATGAAAACCATTATTCCAAAGATTCACCACAACTTCTTTCCATAACATGGAACTGGGAAATTATAACACACATAACCCTATCAGTGAAGCCCTTTAGTATAGGTCAACTAACAGAAAATTGTATTACGGTTACGAAAAAATAAGCCTACAAGGTAAAAATTAAAAACGGTCATCGCGGGCCACTCTGACTGGACTGGCGGGCCGGATTGTGGCCCGCGGGCTGCCTGTTGCACGCCCCTGGTCTAAATTAACTGTTTAAAGAATGTGTCCAGGATACCTATTCTATGATTTCTACTTTACGATCTGGTAGAATGTTTCGGATGTTGTTTAGGCCCTGATCGAGAAGTTATTTGATGAAGGTATTCCAGCCGTGAACACTGTTTTTCTTTTCTTTTCATTTGTAGCATGTGTTTTTCTGTTATTTGAAAGGGTATTGTATCTGCTATTCTAAGTAAGCAAAAGGACGAAATATATCCTCCCTCTCCTCGATTAATTCGGTATGACTTGGTGGTAGAACCCAAAGATGATGTTGGTGGTTAGTTCAACACATTCCACAGTTACAGCTATATACGGTTATCATAGAGACATCAATCCTTTCAGATTCCTAGTAGCATATATAGACACCCTAATTAATAAAATGGCAACATAGTTAATGAAATTATCTAAAAGTTTTGTTTTAGAGAAACGTATTCTTATTCCCTAATGTGATTCAGTGAACTAGCGTTAAAGAGTAATTTTCACAAATGTAAAGTAAGTGAAACAATTCTTCGAAACTTAAGCTAATCAACCTGTTTGCCCGATCTCATACTCTATTGCACTATCTAACCCAATTATATATATATATATATATATATATATATATATATATATATATATATATATATATATATATATATATATATATACAGTGGTTTACCGTTAACTAACTATTTGGTCTGACATTTACTATTTTCTACCTAAGCCGTATATTGTTTTAATGTAAAGATATGTATCATAGATACCAATATAAATAAATTTTCCAGGTCACAAATCATTTGATTTGGGCACAAATATTAAAACGGATACTGGAAAATTCTTCATAATGAAAGGGAAGAACAAAAAGGAAAACACTATTCGTAGAGACAGTGACGAGACAGTTAGTAAGAAATGTAATATCTCTGTATCCTAAGTATACAAATACATTTCTCCATATAGGTAATAAAAAAAATGAATATCTATTTACGAAGGGTCGCTTTTCTAGTCAAACAAACATGTATGTCTCTGGCAATCAAAATATGTTTCCAGCTGTGAATTTCCACCTATTATTCACACTTTGATTAACAATATTTATTACGTATTTCTATACAGAAAACGTATGTGATTATAGGGTAAACGTGTTGTGAACATGTAAAAGCAATAGTAGTTCAACATTTGAACAAACTTTCCAGTTAAGTTACACCAGAGTCCGAGACTCCAAAACTCCAGGAAAATAATAATATTAATAACACGCAGACACACACATATATAAACGAACGATCGACTTTCGTCAAATTAGACCGAGGGAACAATGTTTCCGTTGGTCTTTCCAATTGCTAATACTATCTATCGGTCGCAACTCCAGGTAGAAGGAGCAACGTGAAATAAAGTGTCCTGCTTAAGGACATAACGCATCGCCTGGTCCAGGAATCGAACTCACAATTCTCTAACCACCCAGCCACACGCCTTCACTAATATACATATATACATATATATATATATATATATATATATACACACACACACATATATTTATATATATATATATATTTAATTGGTTTTTTGTGTGGTTGATTATGCTGATTGCGAGAGGAGATGATGTATATATTTTATCAAATGATTCTATGGACATACTTTATCGTATATTGCTCTGATTGTTGATTATTTAATTAATTGATTCGTCATTGAGCCACATCGTGAATGGTCGCCAAAAATACACACATATATATATATATATGACTTTGTCTAGTTTATGTATATGTAAATCTTTATATTCGATAATCTCCCATATGGTTGAGATGCAATTTAGGCAGTATTAGGATGCGCTTTCTAGCAACCAGCCCACTCGCCGTAAGGCACCAATCACATTCTTTCTGACTTGACCACTGCCACGTCACAGTTCTTAGCCATTTTGAATTCGTTTCTGGCGTGGATCATTTAAGAAAAATCTTCGTCCAAGTGAATTTGTTTCCTGATGATTTCGAAACTCGTGAATTTATCCTTGATCGGGTATTTCCAAAAAGCGAATGAAACCCCATGGGGTAGAAACATAATTTTGGTATGCTTATATATATTTTTTCTTCTAACTTTGATTTCACCTAATTCTGTATGGTTGACGATATATTTAATCGATTTCCACGTGCTATTAGAAATGGTGGGTAAATATTCTATAGCTGTTGATCGTGGATAGATAGCTGTCGTTTATTTATCGATTATTTCTTCATAGGTGCCTTTTAATCTTATAGCCTTGTTTAATTGTTTTTTTGTGTGGTTGATTATGCTGATTGGGAGAGGAGATAGTGTATATATTTTATCAACTGATTCTATGGACATACTTTATTGTATATATATATGTGTAAGTATGTATGTATACAGACGTACAGTAATATGTATATGTATACACACATGCACACATATATATGTACGTATGGGTTTACCGAACATTTATTATAATGTTCGGTTTGTTTATAAACAAACAGCCCGAATTACGCCGTACAGTGTTCAGGAAACCATTGTCGCCTTTTTGTTAGACACTGACACAGGAACGATGTACTAGTTTCAAGCTTATTAGCTATCGTCAGCATCGATTGAACGTCTGAAAGTACATACTTTCCTTATGCATATTAACGGCGGAGCAGCCTAATCTGCATATCGACGATTGTTGCCTAAACACTGTACGGCGTAATTCGGGCTTTTTGTTTGTTTAGAAACAAAACCGAACATT
>OZ024743.1:359525035-359542535 GCA_964016885.1 Eledone cirrhosa | reverse complement strand
TCTTCTTCTTCTTCTTCTTCTTCTTCTTCTTCTTCTTCTTCTTCTTCTTCTTCTTCTTCTTCTTCTTCTTCTTCTTCTTCTTCTTCTTCTTCTTCTTCTTCTTCTTCTTTAAATCATAACATCTATTTGATAAATGTGAATATAAAAAAAGACTGTAAATCCCATCTAGTTTATCATTATAATAGCCATGCCTATTTTATTTGGTACATCTGCTGTCACGTAAACATAAATCCCAGTTGTGTGATCAGCGGCAATCCGCGACACAAATTGGCAACAGAGAGTTATATCAGTAATGTAATAAATCTAATATATATATATATATATATGGAAAGTTATATTTAAATTGTTGGGTTACAACTAGTAAATATTTATAACTGATATAAAAGCACTCAACAAGTATTTGGAGTATATTTACGATATTAAATAAATGGAAACTATATTTATAAAACCATATTTATTTCACTATATATATTTCAGGGATATCATATTAACAAATAGGAGATATTTGTTAATATGATATCCCTGCGCAGAGGAGATATTCTTTATACTAAAATCTAAAAATTCCCTTAATCTACGGACAAATTTATTCAGTTGCTGCAAACATAGATTAAACTCAACTTTTAAATATAAATTTAAATTTAAAATGTAGTATATTTAGTTTGATTTATAATTATTTGGGAAACTAGCCGATAAATCTTTCGATTTCTTCTTTTTATTCTTCTTTTTATTTTTATTTTTATTTTTATTTAAACATTCTTCATGAAAAATTAAACTACCCTAAAAGTTGATGCTCCAAATATTTCGAATAAACGTTACACTAGATAAACTTCTATATTAAATAGAAGAACATAAGTAGACCAAATGGGCATCCTAAACTTTTTGAAATGATTTTTGCTAGACGCGATTTGGTAAATAATTTTTAGCTTTATCTGTTTTCGACTCTGATGCTTATAATGAACTTGGCAATATATTGTCAATTAATTTTTGAAGGGTTGATCTTTGTGGTCGATTTGCGTGGCATATTATGTTTCTATTATGTTTTTATTTTTATTATTGTAATATTTTTTTATATTTTTAATATTTTTATTTTTAATATGTAATATTTTTTAGTTTTCTATTTTATTTATTTGTTTATCATTATTTATTATTATTATTATTTGGATTTAATGCTCTGAAATAGCGATATATATGTGAAGACAAACATAGAATATTCGAAAATATTCTGTATGTTTATAATAAACATTTTGAAGACCCAATCGCTATAGAATAGAATACGTCACGTATTACAATTTGAGATTCTCGATAAAAGTAAGGGAAGTAATCTACGCGTTTCATTCTTGTTAGAAATCTTCAGGACTACATATCCAATACTTTTAATTGGGTCTTCAAAATGTTTATTATAAACATACAGAATATTTTCGAATATTCTATGTTTGTATTATTATTATTATTTTTTTGTTTTTGTTTCTGATATTTTTTATTAATATATTGAAATCTGTTCTCTATTTCTGCTTGATAGATAATCATGTAGAGTAAAGACAAGAATAGTATTGTTAAAATTAATATAGACTCTATATATATGTGTATATATATACACATATATGTATACTTAAATTTTTATAGCACAATGAGAATGCTCTCCGTGTGAAATAGGGGTTTGCAGAGTTGATCACGTAAATTCACATCGATGTTTGTAGTTATCATATAAACATATGAATTTTTAAAACTAGACATAAGATCATTACTTTTCACACATTATGGATACGTGTCTCATTCAGGAATACTGATATTTACATTATAGTGCCTGGTTTTTATACGTACTAATATTTCTACATTAAAACATAGGGTTTTTAAATTACGCCTCGCCTATGTTTGGTTACTTTTCATTTTTCTCTATATATAACGGCTGGTTTCTTTCCTAACCACATATATCCCCCTTACATTAATACTAGAGCTAAATAAATAAATAAATAAATAAATGTATCATTGATACGTTCATTCAACGGATGTCCAACTACCTACTTTTCTCTATATATATTTATCTCTATCTATTTCCTCTCTCTATATATATCTCTCTCTGTTTCTTTACATGAAGTTCTTCTCTTTATCTATCTTTCCATCTCTCTATTTTATCGCATGCATTTCTTCTTTTTCTTCTTTTTCTTCGTTTTCTTTCTTTCTTTCCTTCTTTCTCTCTTTCTTTCTTTCTGTTTACAATTTTTCACTGCCAAATCAACTTTTTCAAATACAAGTCGATGTTGAACGGTATGTCAAATCTATTTATCTATAAAACTGTCTATATTGTATTTTGTCTGAGGAAGGCATAACATATTGTTAATATGATATCCCTGAAATATATATAGTGAAATAAATATGGTTTTATAAATATAGTTTCCATTTATTTAATATCGTATATATATATATATATATATATATATATATATATATATATAATATATATTTGTGAAATGGGCGGTGGTTGAAATTCAAATGTGCACGGTTAAATGGTAGTAGACGTGGTCGGACTGACATGAAAATTTACACACCTATGTAAAAGGTGACAAGGAAGCAAATATACGAGGTTTCAAATCTCTAACTTGAAAAATATCGTCCCTGTGGCCCCAAAACTATCGCGTTCGGTGAGTTATTTCCCCCTGTTCTAATACCTTTGTCTTATATACAATTTCATCATCCTTCTACATTTAACGATCATACAGTACCGTTATATGAAATCGATTCTGCAGTACGGTCACTGTTTTCCATCAAAAGAAATAAAACCCTTGGCGATACTTGGTTTTAGTCTCCTAAATTATCATCATCGACATTCAATTATTAGCTCCACCCACTACACGATACGTCAGGAAAGTAAATGTTTCGAAAGAATTTTAAACTGTATATCGCAACAATATAATGTTTAAAGAAATTTTTTTCTGTTGTTAAAAACTAAATCTGTTAAAAAAAAATGTATTTCGCAGCAAATTTTTTTTCTGTTAAAAACTGTAAATAAATATTCATGTAAAAATGAAGCATAGTTTTTCTGTGAAAAACTATAAATAAATATTTATTTTGTTCAAAAAATAAATCAAAAATCTAATTTTCTCTGTTAATATTTTAATAAATATTTTTTCTAAAAATTCAATGTTTTTTCGTGTAAAAATGAAGCATGTAAGAAAATGAACATGTAAAAGCCAAGCCGCAGCAGCAACTGATGACGTGCCGTGACGTATCGTGTAGTGGGTGGAGCTAATAATTGAATGTCGATGATGATAATTTAGGACACTAAAACCAAGTATCGCCAAACCCTTAAATTGCGAAGAAGGGACGCGTGTTTTTATTTTAATTCTAATACATGTTAACCACCACTAACAGTAAGTAGTATTTTTCAAATTTCATATCTTCGACATTGCTATTTCGCTGTTAATAAACAACGCTTTTCACGTCGCTCCACTTCTCATTGTACGCCCTCCAGCCCCAAATGCATATTTCTATTTTTTTTTCCTGAAACTGCTTATTTATAATAAACTTTCAATAATATTTTTCAAATTATTAACTTAATAAAAAGTGGCCCCGGGTGCAAGCGAGCTCAGCTGCTAGTATACAATATTTTCTAATTTGGCATTTAGAACTTTTCCTCGTATTTGTATACCCAAACGTAGTGATGGATATCTATCTGTATATACTGTATATAAATGCAAGTTTACGATTCTGTGTGTCCGCCTAAAACTAGAAAACTACCGGACCAAACTCCTCAAGATTACATGTACATATTCACTATACACTCGGACAGGTAACGGTCGAAAAGGTTTTACTTTGCAAAGCAAGGAATTCATTTAAATTCAATTTATCTTATTTTCTAATGAATATCAAAAGAGATCATCCATTTTGTTTTTTTATGTTCTCCAGTCTATAGATAAGAGAGTGGGGGATGGGAGAGAGAAAGAGAGAGAGAGTAAGGGATGAGATAGAAAGAGAGAGATTGGGAGATGGGAGAGAGAGTAAGGGGTGAGAGAGAAAGAGAGAGAGAGTGGGTGGATTGGGGAGAGAGAGTAAGGGGATGTGAGAAAGAAAGAAAGAGAATAAAGGATGAGAAAGAGAGTGGGAGATGGGAGAGACAGAGTAAGGGGACGTGAGAGAGAAAGAAAAAGAGTAAGGGGATGAGAGAGAAAGACGATGAAAGAGAGAGGAGGAAAGTAACCAGCGTTCTTAACTTTTATTTATTTATTATTTTTACACACTTTGTAACTCTCTCACTTCCTTAACGTTATTTATCTTTTCTTTATGTTTTGTTCTCTATTCCGTAGAGAGAGGGAGGATGTGGGAGAGAAAAAGAGAGAGAGAGAGTAATGGGATGGGAGAGAGAGAGGGAAAGCAGCTAGCGTTCATTAACTTTTATTTATTTATTATTTTTAAACACTTCTTAACTCTCCCAATGTTATTTATCTTTTATTTATTTTTTGTTCGCTATTCTGTAGAGGATGAGAGAGAGAAAGAAAGAGTGGAGATGAGAAAGAAAAAGGGAGTGAGGCGACTCGGGAGAGAAAGATAATAAGAAAAGAGAAAAGATGGGAGAGTGAAAAAAAGTAAAGAGGCAGGAAAGAGGGAGGGTGATTGGAGGGATTCTTTACGTGTGTCCACATTTATATATATATTTACACACACATATGTGTGTGTTAGCAGACGATATTAGTTACCATCAAAGCTTATTTTCTACATAAGTCTAAAGAAATCACAGATGCTTTTATAGAAGTTGTATATATGTATGTTTTTAACAGAGAATAAAAAAAAAACGGTATTTTTAAAAGATATTATTTGAATATATTATTTTCCGCTGTTATTTGAATTAACACTGAAAATATTTTTTTGTAGTGTTTGTCGTTTTTTTTTGGATACAATCTGAAATCCCAATATTTTCTACATATGTCTAAAATTAATTACATCTAATATACATTCATATAAAGAGACAATTTAAAACAACTTTACTGAGTGAACAATACATTCTATAGTTGTTTCTATTTCGGAAAGAGTGTTGTGTGTAATAATTGTTTCTACTTTTGGCACAAGGCCAGCAATTATCCCAGTGCATTACTGGTACTTTATTTTATCGCGTGGTGTGTAGTCATATCACTTCAAATGCCTAGAAAACGTTCGACATCATTATATGGAAGGTATCTTCAGAGGCTAAGAGAAATAATACACAGCGATCTGAAGAAAGTGAAGAAGTTCGGCATGCCCGTCCAGCTGCTAACAGAGCCCAAACAGCTTTAGCACGACCGCGCCGTTTGGATGAAAGGGAACAAAGGACTGCTGCTACACGAGAACAACAAATTAAGGAACAGCAGCAAATCAGACGAAATGCTAATCAAGCACATCGTTTTACTTCCCGAGCAGGAGAACAAGCCACAAGTAAAATGAACCGACTGATGGGTGCTTTTTCTTATGCCCGCCCCCCCCCCCCCCCCCCCCCCACAGCAGTAATCCACAAATCAACATTGGAAAAATGAACAAATGCCGCCAGTATAGTGATGCCAAGAAGTGGGCAGCAGAAACACCAAGTCTATGCTGCTCAAAAGGCAAAGTGAGCCTTAAAACAATACAAGAACCTCCTGAATTTCTGAAGAATCTGCTCCTTCAGCATACACCAAAAGCATGACACTTCAATAAATACATCATAAAATATAATTCTGCCTTTCAAATGACATCTTTTGGGGCTGACAGGAATATGACTGACTTTAGATTCTGTACAACTTATGAAATTCAGAGACAGTGTTACCACTTAATGGGTGGCCTTCTGCCACTTTCACAGGAGCCTCACAAATTTGTGCAGGTTTACTTCATGGGTGGAAATGAAACACAGGCACAACGAAGATGTACCAATGTCCATGGTGGATTGCAGTTCTTCATAGTCATACAGTTACAAGAAATGCTTCACCAGTATCACATGTACGTCAGTGTATTTAAATATGCACTGGAGCATATGAACAACACCAGAGTTCGTAAAATCATCATTAGGGCAGACAAACGCCCAGCTTCAGAACATGAACGCAGATTCAATGCACCTGTCACTGATGAAGTTGCAATCATAATGGTTGATGAACAGCATGAACGACGTGACATTGTTTTGCAAAAACGAAGTGGACATTTGGAGCGAATTTGTGAAACTCATAGAGCCTATGATTCACTACAATATCCGCTCATCTTTTGGAATGGTCAAGATGGATATCATTTTCAGCTACGGCATATCAGTCCAGGAACGGGACAAGAAACTGGCCGATCAATCAGCTGCAAAGAATTCTATGCTTATCAGTTCATGGTACGTGATCACTTCAACCAAGTTCTGCGATTCAAAGAAGTAACCAGCCCGTTCATGGCGGACATGTATGCCAAAATTGAAACAGAAAGATTGGGTTTTCTGCGAAGGAATCAAACTAACTTGGGGGCAGATAACTACATCCACCTTAGAGATGCCATCAATTCTGATGTTGACCCAAGAAATATTGGCCAGCCAGTCATACAACCATCAAGATTAACGGGAAAACTACGTTACATGCATGAACGTACGCAAGATGTAATGGCCTATGTCAGAAAATTTGGTCGGCCAGATCTCTTCATTACATTTACATGCAATTCAAACTGGTCAGAAATATCTGGCAGATCTTTGGATTTGATATCCACCAACGCCAGCCAACAGTGGTAAACCTCGTAGTCCATCTGGAAAATGGACAAAAAGTCTACTTCACTGAGATCACTGCTCATCAGTTGGCACAAGCATCACATGACACTACATTAACTGCTTTCTTCAAACTCTGCCAGAATGATGAATTTGCTCGATCCCTCCTATATGCTGAAGTCCCGACATACTACACCTGGACCAATTGCAAGACCTGGAATCGAAGAAAGCAGGGTAATTTAGTGGAAGGTCATGAAGTCAAGTCAAGTGATGCTATTGGGCGTGTTTACAATGTCCATCCCAACAACAGAGAATGTTTTTATTTACGGCTACTTCTGCATACTGTTCGAGGACCAACGTCAATTGAAGATCTTAGGTGCTTCAGAGGAAGGGAGTGCACAACATACCAAGAAGCATGTAAACAGCATGGACTCCTGCATGACAATGGACACTGGAACAAGTGCCTAGAAGAAGCAGCAATCACTCAAGTAGCCAGTCAAACAAGACAATCATTTGCTATTATGCTCACAGCATGTGGAATTGATGAAGCTCATCTACTCTGGCAGGAGTACAAAAACAATATGTCGGACGACTATCTACACCTAGCCCGAAGATATCATGGCAATATGTATATGGAATATACCCCCATGATTTACAATCAAGCTCTCTGTGACCTGTCCCATCCAGTTCAGGCAATGAATAGCACATTAGCTAACTGCGAGATGCCAGAGCCAGATGAAGAAATGGAGGTAGCACAAGACATTTTTCAGGAGACAAACTACGATATTCAAGCATTGCGTAAGTTTGTGGATGAAAATGAACCTCGATTGATGGATGACCAGAAATATGTCTACCACAACATCATCTAAAACATTCAAAATGACAGTGGAGGACTTTTCTTCATTGATGCTCCTGCTGGCACAGGCAAAACATTCCTAATATACCTCCTGCTTGCAAATGTTCGCCAAAAGCAACATATTGCCCTTGCTGTGGCTTCAAGTGGCATTGCAGCAACACTTCTGGGTGGAGGAAGAACAGCATACTCCATGTTTAAGCTGCACATAGATCTCACACAGCATGAACAATCTTTTTGCAACATCAAGAAGAACTCACCCAAGGGCAAGCTTCTGCAAACATGCAAGATGACTATGAGCCATAAAGGAGCAATTGAAGCTTTGGACCGGACCATTAAAGATCTGAGAGAAAATAGTTGCATAATGGGAGGAGTGACAATGGTTCTTGCTGGTGATTTCAGACAAACTCTGCCTGTAATTCTTCGAGGGACTCGAGCTGATCAGGCCAATGCCTGTTTGAAAACATCCCATCTCTGTCCCCACATTCAGCTGCTGAACCTTACAACCAAGATGCGAGTACACTTAACTTGTGACGAAGGTGTCAGTGAGTTTGCCATCCAACTACTTAAATTGGGAAATTGACTTCTGCAAAAGGACTCCAATGACCATATTCAGTTGTCATTTGACCATATCATTGACACAACAAGAACTGATTGCCAGAGTGTTTCCAAACATTCAGACCACGCAATGTGATTTGAAATGGCTCTGTGAACGAGCAATCTTAGCACCTAAAAATGTGGCTGTGAAAGAAATCAACAGAAGGCTGCTGGAGATGTTACCGGGACAGAAAATATGCTACAAATCAGTTGACACAATCACTTCTCAAGACCACGTTGTAAACTATCCAACTGAATTTTTGAACAGTCTTGAACAAGCGGGAATTCCTCCACACAACCTGATACTGAAGCTTGGAGCATCGGTTATGCTACTTCGTAGTCTGGATTCTTCAAAACTTTGTAATGGCACAATACTCATCATCAAAAATATGATGTCCAATGTTCTAGAAGTTGCAATCATGACAAGAGAATTTGCTGGTGACAATTGTTTCATTCCCAGAATACTTCTGAAGCCATTTAAATTTCAAAGACTTCAATTTCCGATCAGGCTCAGTTTTGCCATGACCATTAATAAATCTCAAGGGGAATCATTGAAAGTCATTGGGTTGAATCTAGCAGATCCTGTCTTTTCACATGGTCAACTCTATGTTGGCACAACAAGGGTTGGGAACACTGATTGTCTCTTCATTGTGGCACCACAGGGAAAAACCAAGAATGTTGTTTATCCAGAGCCTTTGGAATGAGCAATGTCGTAATTCCTCATTCAATGACAATACACACAGATCCTAATTCCTTAGTCATGTAGTTTGCAAGGAATTCTGAAGCCGCAAATTTACTGCATGGTGTTACTTTGGAAGAATATGCAGACATTCCCGGGTACTTCTGCTATATAATGTAGTATAAGTGAGGACTTTGTTGGGTAGAAATAGCAGCCAATTTTCCTTCAAATCCCACCTCACTTTCTCAGGTATGTATATATGTATGAAGCAAAAAGGAATGGTTCTATGTGATAACTCGATCTACTAGAAATATTAGCAAAATCCATTTCATGTGTGTATGTATCTATGTATGTCATGTGAGCCACTATAACTGTTGGTATAGCTAATAGAAATAGAAAACAAATCTCCCTCAAACAAGATCCTACTGCCATAGAGGCAAAGATTGGTGAAAGCTACAGTGTACAAATTTAAATACGCTTTCCCCGAATTAGAGAAATGAGTAAGTAAATGCTTCATTCAATCATAAACCAAGGCTAAATTTATTTTCTTATTTTATTTATGGTTTTTAAAATAGTCTTTACATGTTTGAATTTCAGAGGTTCAGATTGAGCAAAAAAAAAAAAGAAAGAAAAGGATAAATAAAAAAAATCTAAATGTATGTTTTTGGTCATGCCCTGTTCACTGACAACATACTTCATAATTTATCTATGAGTAAAGCATTATATATGCTGACTATAATAGGGAAGAGTATTCAAAAAATCACCACTGGAAAAAAATAATATTTTTATCTAGATGATTTACTTAGACCAAACGGCAATAAATATTCTGCTATAATTCCTACTTTGGTTAAACTCAGCAATCATATTTGAATGGTCAAATATTTTGTAATGTGTGCCAAATGGATTGTAACTTGCATAAAATACCCGAGTATCAGCGGGTAGCTCAGCTAGTTCATATATATATATATATGTGTGGGGAGAGAGAAGGAGGCTGATAGAGTCTCATATAATTACATAGTGTGCTGAAAAAGAATTCAGTAAAACTGAGATCATCCTTCCAATTTACAGGCTCACACTCGTTTTAAAAGTGTAAAAAATCTAAATCAAAAGGGGAGATACTTCCAACAATAAGAATTAATCCAAATTTCAGAAAATAAGAATAATGCAGTAACGCGTAGTTGTTTCCTGATAGCAAATAGATGAAAGAAAAAGACAGGTTTCAATTCTTTTTAGATCCCATCAATGAAGTATATTAACCTCAGTTGTCTTGGCTTAAAGTAATCAACCTTAGCTATAGGAAAGGAGAGAGTGCTGTTACGTTTATTATGTATATCAATGATGGGTTTATCAGCGTGCATAATTATACACTCATTCATATCACTACACTTGTCACTCCATTTCTATGTGTGTCCATTTTTGTTTCGTAACATTTTAGCCACCTGACACGAAGTTACTATTTCATTTCTGTTTAGTATTGGGGAGCACGTGTTTCATTGTATGCGTATTTGAGTATATATATATGTGTGTGTGTTAGTGTGCGTGTGTGTGTGTGTGTGTGTGTGTGCAATTATATGCTTTTCCTTAGGCGTTGATGTTAGAATTTATAGGAATTTGCATTTATGAGTTCATATACGGTGCATCACAATCAGTAGCATAACCCGATAGCTATAACGCACATGTATCATCTTAACTTTATATTATGAAGGCATATAATGGCTTTAGTCTTAACATTACATTAAATATTAATTGTTTCTAGATTTGGCACAAGGCCAGCAATTACCCAGTACATTAGTGGTACTTTATTTGATCGACCCCGTAACGATGAAAGGCAAAGTTAACCCCGGCGGGTTTTGAACTCAGATCGTAAAGGGACGTAACTCTATGCTTCAAAATATTGTGTCCGACTCTCTATCGATACTGCCAATCCTTACATTAAATATTAATAATACATAGATAGATGATATATAAATGTGGATATATACATAAATAAATCACTGGTAAGTTAATGTTTTCCCCCCAGACGTCAACTTTTAACTACTCGAATCACAATTTTACACTGATCTCACCGATGTCGAAGAGCCTGTAAAACATCTGCCAATCCCTTCCTACAGACCAAACCTATAAGAAGATATTACAGAATTTCCAAAGTATTTTCTGACAGAATCGATTTGAAGTATGCCGACCTCTATTACTGCGAGGCACGTATAAGATTTGGTTTTGTTGAGCAACTAACATAGAAATAAGAACCACTACTGAATATAGAAAAAAAGAAGAAAAAATAAATTTGTTCAATCCACGAACGTGACAAAAAGCCAGTAACATTGTGTGTATTGTGATCTCCTTTCCCAACTACAAATGTCATAACCTCTTTAAAACCAATAATCTGAATGTGAACTACTCTTGTTCGAATATCATCGCTTCCTAGATTATGTAACCATCAAACTATCATTCAGCTTGTAGCCGAAGAGCTCTCACCACGTAGATAGTCCTGGCCCTCTAAGGAAGTGATATAAGGCACAGGGATATCACCAATATAGTCTATCACAATAAATTGAACAGAACAGCTTGATTACAGTTAACAACTAGTAACACCAACACATACACGACTTCTGGTTAAGTGACGGAAAAATACTGCCTATTTGATATGTATGCATGGTCCCGTAACTCTTGATAGAGGAGTAGGGGCACCATATTGACAAACGGCGTTTCTTGGCCCACCCTTCTCCAGGTCTGAGTCAGCAGATTTCTTCCAGAGAAAGATAGAAAGTGAGAGAGAGGAAATGAGAAAGAGATATAGAGGAAGAATCCACCCCAGTAATAGACTGGTACTTTTATCGACCCCGAAAGGCACAGTTGATCTTGGCGGGATTTGAACTCAGAGAGCAGAGCGCCGGAACGAATACCATAAATCACTCTATCCGACATTCTAACGACTGCCAATTCGCCGCCTATTTATTTGATATAGGTCGTTTATAAATTAAGGAATCCCGAAATTGAACGTTCCCCCGCAACAAAATGGGTGGAGTTCCCTATACACAAATGGATCTAAGAATTCCCGAATACCTTTATCTGAAACATTACAGAGTCTGAATCATACACCAAATTCGTTGATCAGAAAATCCAAGATCTCACCTTCACGCAGCACACTTGATCAACTATTTTATGAACTTTCTTCCAAACACCTCGCGAACTTTGGAAATTGACTCAACCCATGTTTCACCAGCAGCATACACTCAGCTGAAGTTTGTCTGAAATACTGCACATGGCAGGGAATTTGCAGTAACAGTAGAATGAATCCTCAATTGTCTTTATTATATATTTTTACGAACGAGAAAAACTGAATATTCCAGGGTTTAAAATATATAGAATATTACAACTCGAAAAGTGAGATTTTCAGATGTTTGCATTTTAAAAATGCACTTTGTTTCTTCATGGGAAATCCAGTCCCCAAATCTACAACCTACAGAGATAAAGATACACAATTTCCATTTAAAATGTCCTACTACCTCACAATCCCTCACAGTTTGTTATTACAATATTCTCACCTATCCCTCTCTCAGCTGATTATGCATCTACCTCTACATACTCAAAACTAGTTTGACATACATTATCTCTCTAGCCACGAACATACCACCAATATAACCTCATGCCAGCTTTCTCATTTCGTAATGTTTTCCTTCTCACCACGTTTGACGTAGCTCCAGGTTTTATATATTGACTTAATTTTCCAGCTATTTTTCAAAAGATGTCCCTATTCCACTTAAAACCTTTCGTATGTTCCTCACATCACCTCACTCTTTCCC
The DNA here is from genome assembly GCA_964016885.1 of Eledone cirrhosa. Taxonomy (NCBI): domain Eukaryota; kingdom Metazoa; phylum Mollusca; class Cephalopoda; order Octopoda; family Eledonidae; genus Eledone; species Eledone cirrhosa. The sequence goes on along the minus strand of OZ024743.1, from coordinate 359,529,936 downwards.
ACGACGCATTTTACCCAGCTTGTTCGTCCATTTTGTAACACATTCACCTGACATTGTCACAAGCAAACATAGAATGCACTTCTTTAAGAGTGTTAGACAATAAAAACTGTGTACGAATCATAAACAGATTAGCTCTGTTTATATATAAAACGATATTTCTTCCTGTAGATATTTTCGCCACACACACTCGCACAAAAAGAGAGAGAGACAAACAAAGAGATAAACTGAGTGACAAAAAGACGGATATATATATATATATATATATATATATATGTGTGTGTGTGTGCGCGTGTGTTTGTGTGTGTGTGCGTGCATATGTATGTGTGTGTGTTAGTATATGTGTGTATGTGTGTGTTTGCATGGGAATTTTCAATTAATATAAATAGATGATTGGTTGAATATTTCATGAATGTTTCCACTATTTGTGCCTGGTGGGGGAAAAGAACAATCATATTACTAATGATGTGAAGACATATAAAATTTTAAATATAATTTTCGAACAAAATACAAAGCATACAGTGAGACGATAAGTACAGTAACAGTAAAAATGTTTCAGATCTTGGTAAATACATAACTTTTCCCCTTCTACAAATAAATAACTAATATAAAAAATAGCGATGTTGCTGAGGCTTGTAATTGGTCAACTCGTTCCGTTTAAACAGTTATGCTTCTTCCTCCTCCTTCTGCTCCCCTCTCTCTTTCTTTTTCTCTCTCTCTCTCTCTCTCTCTCTCTCTCTCTCTCTCTCTCTCTCTCTCTCTCTCTCGCTCTCTCTCTCTCTCTCTCTCCTTTTTTCTCTCTTTCTCTCTCTCTTACACACACACATACACACACACACTTTTCTTTCATTGTGTTAATCTCGCTCTTTCTTTTCATTATTTTTTTGGGGAGTCGCTTCAATCTCACTAAACATGGCAGTTTTTGATTTCTCTTCCAAGTTTTAACTCGAATGATGCAGTATAAATATGTTATTTAGACTCAACCTATAAATAATTATCGTAGGCTGTGAATTAACATGAGCCTCACACACACACACTTTTATATATATATATTTACTCTTTTACTCCTTTACGTGTTCCATCCATCCGGCTGAGGCCATGCTGAGGCACCGCATATATATATATATATATATATATATATATATATATATATATATATACAGTGATATTAAATAAATGGAAACTATATTTATAAAACCATATTTATTCTATTATATATATATATATATATATATATATATATATATATATATATATATATATATATATATATATATATATACACAGATAAATCTACCAATCAATGGTAGGGTCTAAACCGTATGGAAAACTCAATGTAATACGTATGTAGAAGATGTCGTGAAGCAAAGTTTAAAATACAAAATTTTCAACGATATAATTCATTGGATACAGAGTCAAAAATACAAATAGTGAAAACAATGAAATTAAACAAAAAACGGTTAATTCATAGTAAAACTCATTATTTTACGATCGTTTTTTGTTTAATTTCATTGTTTTAATATTTATATATATATATATATTGGTGAATTGGCAGTATCGGTAGAGGGTCCGACGCCATGCTTTGATGTATAGAGTTATGGCCCTTGCCATTCTGAGTTCAAATCCCGCCGAGGTTAACTTTGCCTTTCATCCTTACGGGGTTGATAAAATAAAGTACCAGTAATCTACTGGGTAATTGCTGGCCTTGTGCCAAAAGTAGAAACAATTATATATATATATATATATATATATAGAGAGAGAGAGAGAGAGAGAGAGAGGGAGGGAGAGAGTGATAGAGAGAGAAAGAGATAGAGAGGGGGGAATGAACCCGACAGCGACACCAAGCGGCTTCGGCTTGTGTGTTCAGGAAGCCTTTACAAAGGCTGTGATTTTGCAAAGTTAAAGGAATATTTGGAGTCCGGCTTTCTGTTTTCAGTGAAGTATATATATATATATATATATATATATATATATATGAATGTTTGTGTGATTGTGTGTTTGTGTGTTTGTGTGTGTATGTCTGTGTGTATATGTCCATAATGTTTCACACTATGCCAATTATATAAGTACAGGCTCAACTTGTTTGGGAAGCTGATTGAACTGTAGCGTGCGGATAGTGTGTTTTGCGTAAGGACAGAATTGACCGCTGGAAGTCGAATTCACAACCTTAAGATCGTAAGCCGAACATACTGACCACTAAGTCACGCGCCTTCAGATGTATATATACATATGCACACATATATACTCACATACGTATATATATATATATATACACACATACATACATACATACATACATACATACATACATACATACATACATACATACATGGTGGCTGCCAACTCGTTTTCGAGTACGGCACTACTTTATATCCATGTAGGAGAACCCCTACCGATGCGCTGAACGAGTGTGACTTTTTAGTCCAGCCAGCGACTTGAAAACTCTGGTACAAACACTACACTTGTGACAATTATTGACACATAGTGCTGGGCCCATGGTACCATGTGATGACAAGTGCAGAGAGATCTCCAGATATAAAGCAATGCCTGTGCCGTGAAGCTTTTATAGTGAGCAAAGGCACTGCACAAAGCCAGTCCCACTCTCTTAACCAAGATGATATTTACCAAAAAGAAGAACAAGTCAACATCATTGGATACCATCAGGGTTGCAGGTGTTATATCAGAGTTTTCCTTCTCCTAGAATTCTGCCTTGACAAAGGCTAAGGGGTCATCTCTCCCAGTGATTTTAGATGGCCATTGACTCTTAAGAGCTCCTTTGCCCTTTGACAGGTTTTGTTTTTAGTCCTGCAGGATGTTCAAAGTCACCCTCCTCACCAAGAAACCTTGGTGGGGTTGCCAGTTTAGTCGCCAATGACCCGACCATGGGACAGGTTGTACTGGGATACATGTTACCAGTAGCACCAACTGGTGACCTGACATACATACATACATACATACATACATACATACATACATACATACATACATACATGGTGATGGCTGCCCCCCTCGATATCGAGTATGTCCATTGCACGATATAACATTATTAATAATTATCAATTAACTCTATCGTGCAATTCCTGTGCGTGAAGATGTTTTTTAAAGTGTGGAAAGACTGTCCACTGGGCCAATCCCACTCTCTCAGCAAAAGTAGCTATAACCCGAAAAGAAGAAAAGATTAATATCATCGGTAACTACTGAGCTGCAGGTTTTATGTCGGAGTTATACCAAATTCCTGAGTTGCCTTCTCCTAGAAGAATGCCCTGAGAAAGGCTAGGGTCCTTCATTCCCAGTTGTTTAACCGCGTGATCGGGTATTCTGCCCGTTTATTTCTATGTCCTCGCGCATATATATACAAATAGATACATACATACATGATGATGACACTCTTCTTGTCAGAAGAGTGCCATCTCCTCATTGAACATTGGATGATCATATGCACACAGGTGTCTTTTCAGACCAGCTTTTGTTTTGAAGGTACGTTCACAGATGTGACAATTGAACTGTCTGCCTCTTGATAAAACCGGCTGTGGTGTGTCTTCATGCATTCTACTATGTTTGGTCTGTCAACCAGCTGACTTACAAATTAGGCCACACTCACTGTAAATCTATCAATGAGTGTGAGGTTGTAGAACAAGATCACAGTTGGCTCGATTGCTCCCTGGCTCACGTTATTTCAGATGGTTAACAAAATCAGCTCGTGTTAGAAGAAATCGTCCACATACATTACACCTCAATCCCTGGTGAATGTTTGCGGGCAATGCACTTGAGTCGCGCTTACGAAGTAAACGCTTCAAAACAGCATGCTCCACTCGCTTTTTCTCAAAGACATCACATCCATATTTGATGATCTTTCTCCTGATGTACGGCCTTTAGCCAGTGTCTCCCAGTTCTCCACATCAATCTTCAGAGTTTTAAGATTGTCTTTTATGACATCCTTAAACCGCTTCTTTGGTTTATACTGTGGCCTTTTTCCTCTGGTCAGCTCCCAATAAAATAGGAAGCCTTCCATCTTCCATCCTTACCACATGACCAGCCCAATGTATCTAGTTCATAATAATTCTCCTCTCAATACTGCTGTCACCCGCTTTCTCGAGTACCGCAGCATCAGGCGTGTAAGATGATCACTTGATGCATCGTATACAATGCTCATGACATCTTCCCAACTGCCTGATGTGATTATTGTAAGTTGTCCATCTTTCGCATCCATATAGCAGGACTGTAGCAATGCAGACCTCATACATACATATTTATGCAGAACTGGTGATAAATCTGCAGATACTCCACCCTGATTACCCCTTCAGATGTATGCCTGTGATTATTGGGGCACTGGGGTATGTTAATAACTGCCTCAATATAAATCTTGAGAACCTACGCTTCACGGGAACAGAAAGAACAGAACTAGGTAGGAAATTACAGTAAAAATATGTAAAACATTCCAAACATTGTGCATCTAATAACTGCATATACACATCTACAGATACAAAGCATATACACATCCACACATACAATAACATCCATATCTACACATGCAGGCATGCAGGCATGCACACATAATCTACCTAGTTGATGTTGTGTAAATTCCAATGATAGAGTCTTATGTCTATGTTAGAAATCGACTCTCTCTCTATTGGTAAAAGAAATTGTGAAATTATAAAACCAGAAGAACATACATACACATACATGCATACATACATAAATACATACATACATACATACATACAATACATACATACATACATACATACATACATACATACATACATACATACATACATACATACATACATACTCATGGGTGGATTATTAAGGCTTTACAGTTAGCCAAAGTCCCACAACCATTTGTAGCTGCTGTTGAACGCCTGACCAAGAACTGGTACACCAATTTGATCCTTAGAGGTGAG